>WBNM01015096.1:8119-41828 GCA_013399055.1 Ramphastos sulfuratus | reverse complement strand
GTGATAATATATAACATTAACTGAACTCGATTGAGCTGGCAGAGAAGGCTTCGCAGTCAGTGTACCGCTTGCGGTCAATACTCCGCTTGCCCACTAGATGGACGCAAGGAGCTCCTTTCTGCTTATGGCAGAAGGCAATGGTGAGTTACAAGAGGCTTTAAGTATTCACTCACAAAATATCTCGCGATTGACAGGGCTGGCTTCAGACAGCTTCAGACAGTACCCAAACACTGTCAGGGAATTCTTGTCAGCCACTGAGACTTCTGATTCTTCCTGGGCTGCTGGAGAAAGGAGGCAGACATTTCTGACCTGGTCCCAATCTCCTCTGGATGCTCTGTGTATCTCCAGGACATCCCGTCTTGGCAGGAGGCTTTCAGGTGCAGGCAGGATGTCTTGTGATGTGCAGTCTCAGCACGATGTCACGCTGGCTGTGCAGGCTGATTACGTGCAGGCATTTAGAGCCTGTTCCTGGTAAACTCTTGGCAGGCAGTTTGCAGACAGTTCAGGATATAAGGCAGCACAAACAAGGGCAGAGAGCACAGATACAAGGGCAGAGCACATTGTGCTACCTGCTCATTTCCTGTTATCCATACAGCCCGAGACTAATGGGCATGCACAAGCTGAGCCTGTATACCTTGTTTACCACAGGATGCAAAGGGCCAGGGTCCTCAGACTTAGTGGCTCCAGGTTCTTTGTCCTCTTTCCTGCAGTTGCTTCTTCCCAAAACAGAAGGAGAGAGAGCAGAAAAAGATGTCTGGGCAAGGCAGGACATGTATAAGTCTATTTTGGCCTGCTTAGGCCTACCATGACACTGGGACAGTGATGTATGTATGCCAGGAGGCAGGGTTCTGGCTGGAAAAGTGGAGGTGAGCCATCCAGCCCTACTCCAACTGGGTATGCAGGTCTGGGGCTGCAGCAGGGTTGGATGGCTCAAATCCTGCTGGGTGCTGCTGCATGGAAACTCTACCATGCCAGGCATCTTCCATGAGCTCTTCACCCATCATCCTCTGGTCCATCCACAGCCCTTCTCCCTTCCTGCCCTTGAAGCAGAAGTCTTCACAGCACCTGCTTCCCTCCTACAGTGTTTGCACTGATCCTGGCTTTTCAAAGACATGGAAGGATCTCTCGTTCAGTCCAGCACCATCTGCAGACTCCAGGCTATTTGTAAAGATATTGTGCAGTGCAACACTACATACTGGTTTCTGCTGAATTCTTGGCATCTTGTAATTTATTGTATCCTTCCTTTCACCAGCAACGAGAACATTGCAAGTCAGTAAACAGGCTTTAATCTGTCATTGTTAAGTAGAGAATGCATGCAGTGCTGAAAATAAATTGCATCTACTACCCATATGGAGCAAGAGGTTTGCTATGTGACCCTCCTCTTTACCAAAAATAGCACCTTGTGTATAAAGAATAGCTATAATTTAAGTTGCAAGTAGTTGTGTTTGTGCAGTGCTCATAGCTGATGAATAGAGCTGAGGCTGGAGAGGTTATTGCTGATTCTAAGAGCAGCAAAAGGCCAGGGAGAAAGGGTAAGCTAAAAGAATATGAAATTTTATTCACAATTTACTCATTCTTTAGGTTTCCAAGTGCAAACAGATTGTGTTTGCTAAGATAGCCACAGGCCTTCAGGTACAGAAACTGGTATGAAGTTCTTTACCTTTCACAGTGTTTCTGCTCAGAATGGATGCTGTTATTTTGTGCAGGTATTTTAAGTGTTGCACACATGTCAAAGGTTAGGTGTTTTTGTAGCGGGAAATCTATTTATTTCCAGAAGGAATGATATTCTACAAGTTTGCATTTTATGAAGTTTTTCCCTTTAGGAAAAGAAAGCAAAACAACCACCCCAAAAAATCCAAAAACAAAAAAAAGAGGAAAAAAAGAGGAAAAAAAAGAGAAAAAAAGATAAAAAAAAAAAGAGAGAAAAAAGAGAGAAAAAAGAGAGAAAAAAAGAAATAAGAGAGAAAAAAGAAATAAAAGAGAAAAAAGAGAAAAAAGAAAAAAGGGAAGAAAGAAAAAAAGAGGAAAAAAGGAAAAAAAGAAAAAAGAGGGAAAAAAAGAAATAAAAGAGAAAAAAGAGAAAAAAGAAAAAAGGGAAGAAAGAAAAAAAGAGGAAAAAAGGAAAAAAAGAAAAAAGAGGGAAAAAAAGAAATAAAAGAGAAAAAAGAGAAAAAAGAAAAAGGGAAGAAAGAAAAAAAGAGGAAAAAAGGAAAAAAAGAAAAAAGGAAAAAAAAGAAATAAAAGAGAAAAAAAGAGAAAAGAGAAAAAAGGGAAAAAAGAGAAAAAATAAAAAAGGGAAACGGGAAAAAAGGAAAAAAGAGGGAAAAAGTGAAAAAAGGAAACAAGAAAAAAGAGGGGAAAAAAAGCAGGAAAAAAAAAAGAGATATAAAAAAGATTTTTAAAAAAAGAGAGAAAACACCAAAAAGCCTCAATCCCAGTCAAGGATTATGTGAAGTCAGGAGAGAACACACAAAACCTGGCCTTCAGCTTCAGAGACAAATCAACATAACTCAAAGCCAAAAGGAGATGAACTGCTGAAGGGTTGCTGTTTAAGCCTTGATGGCATTACCTCTCATCTTTGACCTGAAGGGATTGATAACCTACTTCTGGAGTATTAATGAATTTGCTGAGCTTCTCTGCAGCAAAACTGTGGGCATGAACTTTGCCTGAAAGACTGGAGAAGAAACCTCTGATCTTGTTTTCATAGCTTCAGCTGAATTGCTGATACAGGGGATTTTGTCATCTCTTCTATGAACAGCAGCAGAATCTGTGAGTTAAATTTCCTCCACAAAAAAATTGCAGAGGAGGGAAGTGCAAGAAGGAAATGAGGAAAAGAGGAAAACACACTGGAATATTTTCCTGCTTCAGAAACATATTACTAATGCAGCTGATAAACAGTAACAAGACATGAGTCTTCCTGCAGCTCCCAGCCAGTTCCCCAGTAGGTCCACAACACCCCGACCCAAGTGAAAGGGTATCAGCTTCATTAGTGGCAGCATTCTCCAGATACACACAAATTAACCCAGCATGTTATGAAAACTGAGTATAAAATTAATAGAATATTTTTACTACCTTTTGTAGATTTTTCTGAAATCAGAGTCCCCAGGAGGGGCTCCCAACCACTCTTCCACCTTCTTTCCATCCTTTTGCCTTACCCCAGGGTCTTCCTTATGTGCAAAACGAGTTTGGAGGATGGGCAAGGGGGCTAGAAGCAGAGTGGTTAGTTAGGTTAGCAGAGAGGCCAGCAGACAAAAACCCGCAGCTAGAGAGAGAGACTCTCTGTGTTATCTATGTTTGTGTTCTTGTTGTTATACATCTCAGCAAGCCTATGCGTGCAGCAGACATCACCATCATTTTTCACAGCCTATAATATAATTTTTTCATTTAAATATTCCAATTAGCCTCAAACCAGCACAATAGCACGAGAAACCATGAAGGTTCACACAACACAGGGATCACATTAGTTCACTCCCTAAAGAAATACAAAATTCCCTAAAGAAATACATACTTCCACAGAAGCACAGCTTTTCCCATAATGGCGAGAGAAGAATAATACTCATATTGTGTTGGAATGACTATCAAATGCAAGCTGCACTTGGCAGGCACAACTGAGGCCATTGCTGGTTCCACAGTTGGAAACTGGAATTCTTCTGAGTCATCGCTTCTATTGGAATACCTCCTTTTAGCCAAGGATCTGTCTATGGGCAAAGGAATGATAGAGAGTTGTATTAATTCTATCCTTAGCCTAAGCTGAGACCACCAATATTAAAATGCCATCACATTTTTCCTGTAGCATCTCCCCAGGCAGTGCTAGGTTTCTGTGTATTCTCTAAATGTAGATATCTATAATATAGCTCATGGTGATGTCTTTAACATGTTGCTTTGGCTCTGATTATTCTAGGTTTATAGTACTGCTGGGCTTAGGGAAAAAGTCCCTTTAAGGAAGAAAGCTCTATAAAGAAGAAATGAAATAATGATCCCTTAAGAACCAGAAGGGGGATACAGGATCCACTGCACCTCCTAAGAAGAGATTATGTAAATCAACTTAGGGTTGGTGGTTTGGGTTTTATTTTTTAATGGAAAGGAGAAAGGGCGTCATGCAAAAACCCTCGTAAATTAGCCTCTGAGAATGGAAGAAGCTTTATGTTGTGCCAAAGGTAAGTACCTTTTCTTTCATGATATCCTCTCAGTGCTTTTCCCAACTTCCTTCCTGATATCCCTGTTGTCAGCAGTGGATCAAAATTCACAGAGGGTCTGCATACAATGGGTGTCCCTTCATTTCCCCCAGCATTTTCATGGCTCAGTGTAGTACATTCTTTCTCTTCAACCTTTAAATCCACTTCTGCTTCCCTTCAGGAAAACCTCTGGCACTTGCAGAGAATCTCTGATGATTTTCACAATCTACTTTGGCTGCTTTCCTTGAAAAGATTGCTTCTTGCTCAGTCCCCAAGCTCCAGTGAGTAAACTTCAGCTGGCAGTTTGTCCAGATAATTTTGCAAAGGTATCTTATTTACATGAACCTCTTCTGCCTAAGCAGCAGGACTCTAAAGAACCCCACATGGCTGGAAATATGTCACCACTGGAAATGGGATGCACAATTTATTGTTGTTCCATTTTTTTATTTTACTAAGACTATCTGATACTTCCTGTAATAAGACTTTGCCTGTTAAGTGTAGCTTTGGCTGCTTGGGGACAGCATGCACAAGATGCCAGACCTGAAAACAAAGAGTGTCCTTCCTGTTCTCTTCCTAATGCCTTTGTGCCTTAGCAGCCCTTAGCTTCCAGCAGACCTGGACTGCGATGTGGAGAATGGACACGAAGGGAGCAGAATTACTGGGTCTGGACGAGGAAACAATGGAGGATGAATGGAAACATGGCTTGAAGGCTATGCATAGGAATTAAAGGGCAAGGAGGTGGTCTCTGGTGCACTGGAGGTGAGATGGAGATGTCTTGGATCCAAGTTGGGAGTGAACTGGGACTGACTGGGCAAGGAATCTGAGGCAGGAGAAGGAGCAGGGAGTTAAGAAATAGACAAGGCTGATGACTGATGGCTGAGATTGAGGTGAGAAGCCTTGATTAAAACCAGTAAGGAGGAAGGATTCTTACACTTTGCTCTGGAAAAACCTCACCTGGAATACTGCATTCAGCTCTGGAGCCCTCAATGAAGGAAAGGCATGGACCTGATGGAGCAGGTCCAGAGGAGGGCCATGAAAATGATCAGGGGATGAAGCAGCTCTGCTACAAAGAAAAACTGAAGGAGCTGGGAATATCCATCCTGGAGAAGAGAAGGCTCCAGGATACCTAATAGTAACCTTCTAGTACCTGAAGGGCCTACAAAGATGGGGACTCTTTATAAAGGCCTGCAGTGATAGGAGAAGGAGCAACGGTTTAAAATTAGAAAGATGTAGATTTAGATTGGATATTAGGAACAGGTTCTTTGCCACGAGGATAGTAGGACACTGGGATAGAATTGCCCAGGGAGATGGTTGAGGCCCCATCCCTGGAGACATCCAAGGTGAGGCTTGACAGAGCTCTGGGTAACCTGATCTGGTTGAGGGTGTCCCTGCCTTCTACAGAGGGAGGTGGACTAGATGGACTTCAGAGGTTCCTTCCAGCTTCCTTCACGATTCAGTGAAAGATGACAGTCAGCTGTTGCTTTCCATTACTTTGAATTGGTTGAAAGTTATTTTGGTATACTTAGGGGATGCANGCAGGGGTTTGGAACTAGATGATCTTTGAGGTCCCTTCCAACCTTACCATTCTGTGATTCTATGATTGACATGAGATAGAAAAGCTTTTGGATTCTGGACTGTGCAGCTTGCCTGCTCATTGTAGTAAGAAAGACTATCCGCGGCTTGCATTCCTTCATTTACACATTTCAAATTAATCTCTTGGCCATTCTTACAAGCTGAATCTGGTCTGTTTATTTAGTCTGATAAAAAAAATCTCATTAGCCCAACAATTACCTTTGACACCGCAGATGAACAGAGCCGCTTTGCCATGCAAATTCAGAAACCACTCTGAGTTCGTTCCAGTTCTGAGAGGGCACAGTTTTGAAAGACATTCAAAATGCAGAACATCAGTAAAAGTCATTAATATTTCTGTGGTGGACACAGTTCAGATTGGACAGCCTGGGTACCACCAGACATGGTATTTTATTATAGTTCCTTTTGATAAAGCTGCGCCTATGCATCGCATGCAGACCAAAAGCCCAGTTGCAACATTAATCATTCCACTTGATATTCTTTCAGCTCTCCCCATATGGCATGTCTTTGGGAAATAGCAAAAAGTATGAGAAGAACAAAGACTGATCTTCAGAGGAATGGAAAATAGGGAAGAGGGTCCATTCCTTCTGGAAGTTTTCTTATCGGTCCTCCTTATTAATCGGTGTTAAGCACCATTAATGCAAAAAATTTATTTAAAGTGCTGGAAATTTAGATTTGAATCTTAATTCCCTCCTCCACTTCTCCTGCATTTCCTCTGATGTGGTGAAAAGCCTGCCTGTTTAGCGAATGTGCTCTGTACTTGGCATTAGTGAGACTGCACCTCAAATACTCTGTTCAGTTTTGGGGCATTCACTGCGGGAAAGATATTTTGGTCCTGGACTGCATCCAAAGAAGAGTAACAAAGATGGTTAAAGGTCTAGGCACAAGTCTTATGAGGATCTGTTGAGGAGACTAAGGTTGTTTAGTCTGGGGAAAAAAAAGTCTAAGGGGCAGCTGCATCACACTCTACAATTACCTGAATAGAGGTTGTAGCGAGGTGGGGGTCAGTCCTCCTCCCAAGTAACAAAGGACAGACAAAGAAAAGTGGCCTCAGGTTGCACCAGGGGAAGGTTAAATTGGATATTAGGAAAAATTTCTTCACTGGCGGGATTTTAAAACGTTGGAACAGGCTGTCCAGGGGGTCATGATCCCTGGAAGTATTTAAAAGATGTGTAGATATGGTGCTCAGGGACATGTCTTAGGGTGGAGTTCACAGTGTAAGGTTAGTGGTTGGACTCAATGAGCTTAAAGTTTCTTTCCAGCCTAAATAATTCCATCATTCTGTGACTTCAAATAAGCCCAAGTTCCCTTCACAGGCAGTGCTGTTCAGGTGGCTCTGACACTTGGCTGTTTTGAAAATATAGTCAGAAGCTTTCTGAAGTAGCAGGCAATTGACACCTCCACTGTTTGGTTTCCCAGACCTTCAGATCCTTTTACAAATATTAGCCACACAGAGTATTTCTTGGAATTGGGAGCTCTTTCAGCTGGCTGTGTTTGTTCAGAGAACCTGTTTAAGATAAAGAGTTTCAATTGATGTAGCTGTGTTATGGCATTCTTTGTTGACAGATGAAGCTATGTAGTTTCCCCCACACAGCAGAAGAACAATTGGATTTCAAACAGACATACCAGAGCCTTGTTTTCCCAAATGTTGATCCTTTTTTGGTACAGTGTCTCCTCTAACTCTCTAGGCCTCCTCTGGCCATCTGGGTCACCAGCAGCATCATTAAAGTGTACAGCTACAGTATGTCCAGGGTGAAAATTACACCTGGTAAAAAGAACACATCATAATTAACCATAGCATGGAACTCAGTCTGGATTGATGTTACTTTTGGATTGTTGGATTGATGGATTACTTTTAACCATTCCAGTAGAGGTGAGCTGAAAGCAGGAGAAGTTGAAAGAAGCAAAATAAGGATGTGATTAATATGCACAGTATGAAGAATTCACTCTTCCCATCCGTTGGAGATTGCTGTGTGGTCCATACCTACTCCCCTGCAAGCAGATAATATGTAAAATAAATAGCCACTTGTTCAGAGAACTACATCTTTCCTCCTGTTTTAGCTTGTTGTCTGCTATGTTGATTTTATAAATGTGGTTAATTGTCCATAACTCTTTCCTGACTTTTTTCTGCAAATGCATTTTCAGCCTTGGTCAGAAAGTTTTTGTGCAAGATTGTCCTATTAAGTGTTGTAGATCTTGACTGATAACTGCACCTCTAATGTCTGCTGAAAAGAGTGGGATTTACAGCAAGGAGCTTTAAAGATGCTTCTCCTGCTAGGTCTGGGACCACTCACTCATCTCTACAAACTGCATGGCTTTTGCTAGAGCAATTTCTTTGATCAGTACACAAATCTTTTTGATTAAACAAATGTGTTCTGAGCCCAGAAGTCCTTTATTGCTAACATTTATACTGTCATGTCTCTGACCCAAGCAGTTAGTGTTTGGGGGCTGGCCAGGTTGTTTCCATTAAGAGGAAAAATTGATGACAGGAATCAGACAGGTATTTTGGAGCTGTCCTATTTATTTACGACTAATATCCACAAAGTTATGTTCCCTTGGACCTGGCAGAAACCACTAGAGGCGGCTTATGAACACGGTTTAAAAATCCAATACCTCAAAGTGCCTTTAACTTAGGCCCTTTGTCAGGGCCACCCACACAAAAGTGCTCCATTTGTTCAGCTTCAGCTTTTGTCTGCCTCGTCTGTCACCAAGATGTGTGTCCCTACAAACACTGCCCTGCTGCCTGCAGGGCTCAGCATCTCCACCAACACGCATCAGTCATGCTGAGGTTCATAGAGNCCTGCTGGCCACACTGTTCCTGATCCAGGCCAGGATGCCATTGGCTCTCCTGCCCACCTGGGCACACTGCTGGCTCATCTTCAGCTACTCTCTACCAGCACCCCCAGCTCCCTCTCTGCCTGGCTGCTCTCCAGCCACTCTGTCCCCAGCCTGTAGCATTGCTTGGGGTTGTTGTGGCCAAAGTGTAGAACCCTGCACTTAGCCTTGTTAAATCTCATCCCACTGGCCTCTGCTCACCCATCCAGCCTGCCCAGGTCCCTCTGCAGAGCCCTCCTATCCTCCAATAGATCCACACCTGCTCCTAACTTGGCGTCACTTGCAAGCTTAGTGATGCTGGACTCAATCCCCTGGTCCAGATCATCAGTAAAGATATTGAACAGGACCGGGCCCAGCACTGATCCCTGGGGGACACCACTGGTGCCAGCTGCCAACTGGATGTGGCACCATTCACCACCACTCTCTTGCTTGTCCTGACTACCAGCTACTGCTACCACCAGGTACCTTTTTCCATAACAGAGTGTAGCTTCCCCCTCTGTAGGTGAAAGAACAGCATTTAACTAGTGCCATGGTAAATGTGTCTGCTTGACACCTTTTAACGACATCACATAAATTCACTATCACTCACATAAATTTATTGCATGTGTAAAAACTGGTGCCAAAAAGGGAACAAAAGCTGTGAATCAAGATTGATGGGTTTGTGTTTCTCTTAAATTTTGCTGGTAAAAATTATTGCAATTCTCTTTAGATGAAAAATAATGTTTCTGCAATGTCAACATGTTACTTTCCCTGTCTAGGGTCTATCAGTTTTATTTTAGTTTGTGTTGTTTCAGCCCAGGTAAAAAGTGTTTTGCTCTACTGAGCTACCTCAGAGGACTTAGCTCGCTCTGTTTAGCAAATTGTTGTACTGCTTTGTGCATTGGCCCATGAGATGCTGTCACCTCTGATGATCTAGAGGTCTCCAAAGCCTGCTTTTCTCCTTCCACAAGACAAAATGGATTTCTTTCCAAGTGTATTCTATGTTTTAAGGTAGCAATCGTCTGACTTTGGTGCATCATAAAGGATTGTAAAACAATCCAGCTTCTGAAAGGGAACATAGGCATCAGTCTGCTGAGATAGGATTGTGCACCGACCCCACCTGGAGTCCTGTGTGCAGTTCCAGAGCCCCCAGCACAGGAAGGACATGGAAATGTTGGAGTGGGTCCAGAGGAGGCCACGAAGATGCTCAGAGAGCTGCCACAGCTCTGCTCTGAGGACAGGCTGAGAGAGTTTGGGCTCTGCAGCCTGGAGAAGAGAAGGCTTCCAGGAGACCTTCTAGTACCCTTCCAGTATCTGAAGGGGCCTCCAGGAGGGCTGGGGAGGGACTATTGACAAGGTCTTGCAATGACAGGACAAGGGGCAATGGGTTTGAACTGGCAGAGGGGAGATTGAAATTGAATGTTAGGAGGAAGTTGTTTGCAGTGAGGGTGGTGAGGCACTGGCACAGGTTGCCAAGGGAGGTTGTGTCTGCTCCCTCCCTGGAGGTGTTGAAGGCCAGGTTGGAGGAGGCCTTGAGTGATCTGTACTAGTGGGAGGTGTCCCTGCCTATGTCGGGGGTTTGAACTGGATGATCTTTGAGGTCCCTTCCAACCTTACCATTCTATGATTCTATGAATTAAAAAGTTCTACAGGTGCATTAAACTACTTCTGAACAAAGCAGGTAGGATCATGAATAGTAAACAGCAGCAAAGCTGCTCAACACAACTTTAGTCAAAATATGTTATTACAGATGACAATGTCAGAAGACAAGTTTGATTTTTTGAATGAAAATACCCTTAATTGTATTTATTTTTGTTTTGTTTTGGTTTGGGGTTTTTTTGGCCACTACACAGTCCAAAACCATGCTGGTACATCTGGTTTTCCTTCAAGATGAATTCCAAGTTTTGGTCACCTCCTTTATTTGCAAATATAGATCACCTGACTGTTTCTACTGTAGATTATTTTTATATTTTTGACATAAAGTGCCAGCAAAATGCAGATTTTGGATGAATATAGGAGTCATTAGCCCATTTTTTCTTACCTATGAGTTCTCAAATTGAAAGTCTTCTTTTAGAAAGTGTGTATGGATGCTAGGTCCCCTTTTGAGACTAACAGATATTAGCCATTTCATAACTTACATCATGTATTCTGTCTGTCTTTCACATGTCTCTTCACTCAACTTCTTTCAGTTTTGAACTCCTAATTTCCCCCCCGCCCCGACCCTGTGGAATTGTATGCCTCTGTATGCCATATTCTAGATCTAAATCTATTCTAAGATTTTAATTTCTTAGTTTGCCTCCACAGATCCCTTAGAAATTTTCCATGGGCTGCCAGACTTGAAAGGCATGGAAGTGCTGTCAGACCCACATCCATTGGACTGTCCTTTCTTCTTTCCATACTGCACACACACTTTTTAACTTACAGTATGTATAGAATCATAGAATCATAGAATGGTAAGGTTGGAAGGGACCTCAAAGATCATCTAGTTCCAATCCCCTGCTGTAGACAGGGACACCTCCCTCTTAGTACAGGTCACTCAAAGCCTCATCCAACCTGCCTTCAACACCTCCTGGGAGGGAGCATCCACAACTTCCCTGGGCAACCTGTTCTTGCCAAATGCAAAGTTTGTCTTTGGCCAAGGGATTCCAAAAGAAAAGCCTTTGCCATAATTACTCTTTTCAGCTTTTATTGACTTTTGGTCTTGAGAGACTTCCTGCTAAAGACTACTGAGGTCTTGTACTAGGAGAAGAAGAAAGAAGCAGCACTCTTAAATTTTAATTTAAAAAAACAAGCAAACAAACAAAGAAACAACAAAAAAGGCAAAAAGAAAAGCAAACTTGAAACAGTCAAATTTCAAAGTTTCCCAGGCACTTAGCACCAGGAGAGTAGACATTGCTCAGAACCAGTAGGCTCAGTTTCAATTCTCCTCTACTCTACAGGCCAAACATTTTTCCAGTACAGAAATTGTTTTCTGCATCGCTACAAGAACTTTTATACTTTCATTAATATTAATGTTTTCAAGCTCTTAAGCCCTGTGTCTGACTGTGAGGATTCTGCCTAGGCACCTGCCTGAGCAAAGACTGCACTGACGAAATATTGACCTCCTTTTTGTGTCTGCCAGGTGTGTTGGCAGTAGAACTCCAATGTGTTTGCAAAACCTCTAATGGTGTACATGGCACTATATACTACAGAAATAGCCAGGAATCAGACAAGAGAAACTGAAAAAATATGGTTAGGAATGGTAGGTTTGTGTACTTGTTGTAAAAAGTTATATGAGCTATGACTGTACCCTTGTGACTCATTTGCCTTGATTTTTTTATTATGGGAACAGCAAAAGACCTGTAAGACAGCAAATAACCTACCTTTTGTATACCTGTTTTATGGACAATCCTTTGAAATGATGCAGTATATGATGTGCAGGGTGTTTTTGTAGGGTTGTGAGGATTTCTGTTATCTCCTCTGGGTCTCTCCTCACAGAAGGGTACTACCATACCAGCTGACAAGAGAAGCACCTGAAATAAGCTCCATATACCTGTTCCAACTCTTCTAGTACAGCAGAGGGGATACTCTTGGCTGCAATGCCAGACTCTGCCTAAACTCTCTGTGTGCCTCATTCAGTATTGGTGCCCTCCATAGCAGGAGTTTATTACTCATTTCAAGGTTCCTTCTTTCTGAATGTAAGAAAGTCACCAAGTCTAAACCAGCTTCTCAAATAAAAGCAAGAAGCTTCAAAGCAATGGATGCAATTCATTGTAGCCATTGGGGATAGCTAAAATGGCCCAAAGAGGATTTTAGAATGGTATACAGCTCCCCAGGTGCAGAGTATCTCACTAATTCACTAACTGCTTTCTGCCATAAGCAGAAAGGAACTTCCTGCATCTATCCAGTGGCTGAGCAGGATAATGAACTGCCAGCGGTGTAGTGACCACAGGAACCTTCTCTTCCAGTAAAAATGTTTGTGTTTGCTGGGTACCTTACAGTGTTCCAGTTTTACCTGTTCCCTGTGTGTATAAATTTCCAAACCCTGCATTTTGAACCTTGTAAATAAGTTTTCTGTTGAGATTTAATGTTAATAAACAATTTTCATAGTTATTAACAATCTCTGCCTGGATATCAGAATTAATATCCATTGTTAATATTGCATCATTCGTAACAAGTAGTCAAGTTCTAGTAAAGCAAACACATGGAGAAGCAAGAGCTTGCCTAATGGTACAAAAGCTTTCTGCAGGTATCCAGCTTGGTACCATTCAGAGCGCTGCTGTTGCAGAAGCTGTGAGACCTGAATTCTGTGCATGAAAATGAAGTTTGCTTCTTAGTTATAATTGTGTTTTAGCCAGGTATAAAGGCTGTGCAAGCCCATTGCACTTGAAATCAAGGTTGAAGTTTGGAGCTTCTGTCTTGTTCCAACTAAAGATGCTGTTGCTGATACGAGGTACTCTCTCCATGGAGACTACTGACACCATTGGTGAGAAACCTGATGTCACATTGGGAGATTCTATTTCCTATGCAAGCGTTGCCCTGTGCCAAGATCCCCCCAGGTTATTTTTTCTTTTTTTTTTTTCTTTTAACAAAGTGTTCTGGAAGCCTGTGTAACACCTTGTGCCTTGAAATATGGCACTTCAGAGGGGAGGAATCCTTGGAAGCAGAGAGAAGGGGCTCCTTTGAAGACCAGGACTACACAGCCAAACCTCTGCCACAGAACTCTGCAGGATATCCCACTTGCAAGCAGTCTGTGAAGAGGTCATTCTTTTCCCACTTTATTTACATGTAGGGACTGATCCAAGTCAGAGAAGCTAAAACTTCAGGTAAATTGTTGAGATAAAAGAGTTTCCCTGCTGGGAAATCAGAGCCAGAAAATGTTTGATTCAGTGCTGAGCTTAGGGCTTGGGGCAGCAGTGATGTGTAGAGATGTGAGAGCCTGTTGGATATGCCTCTTCTTCCTTGTCATGCCACCATAATGCCATATTTGGCATGAGGCTGTACTACAGGAATGGGCTCAGGCTGCTTCTTCTCATGTTAGTCAGTAAGTTCATCCTGCATATCTAAATAACAGAGTTAGAGGAAAATGGTTTTTTTACTTTCCATATAAAACCAAGCTGAAGTATTTGTGGTAGCTTTAGGTGTCTCATAATAATAATGACTGAATACTAAGAACCTGAATACATGGATGATTTGGGAGTTTTGGTTTTTTACTCCCACATAAAAATCAAGACTTTCTTATTATTCATTCCCCAAAATTGCTCAATCAATCAAACCTTTTGTTTTCTAAGACAAAAATAATACACTTGGAAGAGGATCTTTTCGCCATCACTTCTAAGTATGCATATAGGAACTTAATGTTAGGTAAGGAAATTAAATAATAACCAAAAAAAAGTAAGGTTTCTATCCTTCATAATCCCATTCTCTCAAATTCTGATTTGATCAAATCAAAGGTCATTCCACTTTCCTTATTCCTCTGGTGAGGAACAGAACAGCTGTATGCAGAAATCACGTAATACGATCAGCGCTATTGCTGTGAACTCCTAGACACAGTGTTCAAGTATCCCCTGGCACTGGTGACAGCATTATTCTGTACTAAAAATCTCTTTCTATCTGCTTAGTCCAAGCCTCCTGCTTGCACTTTAGAGATTTACTGTCCTTACTGTTATTCTTGGATACTTAGCATTCTATTTTAAGATTTGCTATCTGTTTTCTCTACCGAGCCTGTAAAGATTAAAGTAAAATTTAATTGATAAGAAGCATTTTATCCTAGCCTGAATTTGATTTAACTGCACACTGAATAGACAGTGCTTAATAGTTTTAAAAGCAATATTCATAAATTACTGGGCCCTTTTATGTTTCATGCAGATTATTGTGTTATATTTGTGTCACCACTCTCATAATGTATTAATTGCAGGGGCTGTGCAGCATCTGATGCTGATCCAACACACACAATGGGTGTGCAGCTCACCAGATCCAGTGCAAATGCTTCCTTTCGACTGCTCTTAATTTAAAGTAGAGGTACTACATAAAACATATATAAAAAGGAGTAGATCAGACTCATCTGGGAGATCCACTCCTTCAAGGATTTGACTCACTCTGCTTCCTCAGAACTTTCTGTTTCTGAGTCCTCCCACAAACAAATTTCCTGACATTCAGAGATTTTTGAAGGAACAGATATACTTTGTTGTGTTAGTAGTTATGTTATGTTGTAGTTATAAAAGTAATAACAGAAGCTTGGTTTTGTGACAATTGTAATATGCCGAACACCTAGCAGATCTTTTGGAAAGCTGTCTGTGTTTGTGCTTTAATTAACCCAGCCCTCCTTCCTAATAGCAGAAAACTGCAACAAAGGTGACAGTAAATAAAATCCAGTTTGAGATCTACTTGCTAACAATACCTTATTCCTTTTGAGACAGCCTCTTCTGTGTAGGCTCTGTACCTTCTGTAAATGAGGAGTAATGTGAAGGGTTACCAGGAACCAAAACAAATACATTTGTTGGTCAAGCAACAATGCTCTTCAGCCTGGAGAAGAGAAGGCTTCCAGGAGACATTAGAGTAGACTTCCAGTATCTGAAGGGGGCTACAGGAAGGCTGGGGAGGGACTGTTGCCAAGGTCTTGCAATGACAGGACAAGGGGCAATGGGTTTAAAGTGGCAGAGGGGAGATTGAAACTGGATGTTAGGAGGAAGTTGTTTACAGTGAGGATGGTGAGACACTGGCACAGGTTGGCCAAGGAGGTTGTGGCTGCTCCCTCCCTGGAGGTATTCAAGGCCAGGTTGGAGGAGGCCTTGAGTGACCTGTAGTAGTGGGAGGCGTCCCTGCCTATGGCAGGGGGTTGGAACTGGATGACATTTGAGGTCCCTTCCAACCTTACCATTCTATGATTGTGAATGTCCTTTGTGTTCCATACTTTAGCAAATCAGAACTAAAACGTTCTCCATGAAAGTTCACTTAAAAGAATCACTAAGATTAGAAGTGAAAATGAGTAAACAATGGCTTTAAAGGTCATTAATTCACATGAACGATCTCAATAAATAATATGGCAAAAATAAACATGGTAACAATAAATTGTTGGGTTTTTTTTTGTTGTTGCTGTTGTAGCTTGTTCAAAGAGTAAGTACTTGATATTGTTTCTGCTGTGTCCTAGGCAAATATTTGTGCCTTCATACCCAATACGTAGTTCAGAAATGACGTGGTCTTTACCAAGGTCAAAGAATCAGTAGGGAAGGAGGTAGTGGCCTGTTGGACAAGACTTCCCTGTGACTTCCCTGTGATTTGTTCTGTGCCTCTGTCAAGTTACTTAAGAGTGAGATTTTTCAAGCCTCTTTGAGACATTATTTGTAATTAGCTCTATGCCTCCCAGTTCTTTTTATCCACTTAAGAAATCTAAGGCATTATAGTTCTATTGACATTACAGCATCCACAGTAATAGACTGGGGACAAATATGTGAAAAAAAATAAAAAAAACCCAAACACAATCAAAACAAACCACAAAGCAAGCAAACAATTTTATTTCCAGAGGCAGCACAGAGCCAATCCCTGCAGTGTGCATTTGTCCTGGCTAGCTTTAAACAGACAAAACAATAAAGGCTTCCACATCTTGTAAAACTATTTTATAACCTTTGCTGATCTGTAATGAGACTAAATTAGCACCATCTTTATTTCCTAGGTGCTGCATCTTAGCATCAGGATTGTAGGAGAACAGCTGAGAATGAAATCACACAGCTATGTGTGGAGAGAGGAGCAGGCATTGGCACCGTGCATGCCTGGCTGGAGCTCACAGAGCCTAAGCCAGTTTTTGCACCCACAGAGTGGTTCATTTCTTGGCAGCCAAATCAGAATAAAGCTCCAAGGCTAGAGTGGCCCACAGCCTGCTGCGACTCGGTGACCACATGACCTAATTTGTGCTGGATAAAGCCCTAAAGAGATTAACTGACTCATAACATATGCTACTTTACCTTCTACAGATGAACTTCCAGCACAGTGCCATGTTTCTGATCCCTCTCTAAATTTTGCAAATATTCCACCACTTAGCTACAGATATGGGGAAACCTGAAAAAGTCAAAAACCCCCATACTCTTCAGTTTATTATTTATACGTGTTTTACAAGCACTTTAAAAGACTGTATGCTTTTTCTGCCAAGAATGTGACATTTCTTATTAAGGTATCTATAAAAAATGCATACATTCATTTTAGGGAGTCTCTGAGAAACAACGGTGCAGGTGCATTACCTGCAGCACAGCTGTGTAGGGGAGGTCCTGGGCTGCAGCAAGAGCAGTGTGGGCAGCAAGGCAAGGGAGAGGATTCTGCCCCTTTACTCTGCTCTCCTCAGACCCCACCTGGAGTACTGTGTGCAGTTCTGGAGCCTTCAGCACAGGAAGGACATTGAACTGTTGGAGAGGGTCCAGAGGAGGCCACGAAGATGCTCAGAGGGCTGCAGCAGCTCTGCTCTGAGGACAGGCTGAGAGAGTTGGGGCTCTGCAGCCTGCAGAAGAGAAGGTTTCCAGGAGACATTAGAGTAGCCTTCCAGTATCTGAAGGGGGCTCCAGGAAGGCCGGGGAGGGACTATTGCCAAGGTCTTGCAATGGTAGGACAAGGGGCAATGGGTTTGAAGTGGCAGAGGGGAGATTGAAAGTGGATGTTAGGAGGAAGTTGTTTACAGTGAGGGTGGTGAGACACTGGCACAGGTTGCCCAGGGAGGTTGTGTCTGCTCCCTCCCTGGAGGTGTTCAAGGCCAGGTTGGATGAGGCCTTGAGTAACCTGTACTAGTGGAAGGTGTCCCTGCCTATGCGAGGGGGTTGAAACGAGATGATCTTTGAGGTCCCTTCCAACCTTACCATTCTATGATTCTATGAGTCTATGAGGTAGATACATGCTGTGTTAAGTTTAACAAGGGTAGGCCACATATAAGGCTGTAAAAGTCATTGGATGTCTTCAGTCTCCCTAGTTTCTCATTTGGGGTGGTCAGCAGCTTAAAAGAGCGACCATCGGGATCAGGAGTCAGGCCCAGGGTGTTTGTAAAATGTATGAGTGTCTGAGCTATGAAGTAGATACATTCTGTGGTTCAACAGTTCCAAAATACACTCATTGTGGAGTTGAGCAGGATGAGTTATTCTTCCCTGGTATCTGGCATGCAGCTTGGGAGGAGGTGATGTTATTGAATCACAGCATGGTAAGGGTTGCAAGGGACCTCTGGAGAGCTTTGACTCCAACCCTGCTGCCACAGAATGATTGCCTAGGGCAGGTCACACAGGAATGCATCAGACTCCACAGTGTGTCTGGGCAGCCTGTTACGGTGCTGCTCTATTGTCCTCACAGTAAAGAAGTTTTTCCTCATGTTGCAGTGCAACTTCCTGTTTCAGTTTGTGTCCATTGCTCCTCACCCTGTCACTGGGCACCACTGAAAAGAGACTGCCTTCCTCTTCTTGACACCCATTTTCCAGGTAATTTTTAATAATTATCCTCTCAGTCCTCTCTTCTCCAGACTAAAGCAGCCCCAGATCTCTCAGTCTTAATTCACCCAGCTCTTATTCCAAGGTGGAATCCAAATGTGGGTCCAGGGAAGTACAATACATGTAGTATACAAGACACCGAGGCTCAGCTGATTTCCATGCTGTAGAACTCTGCTTTCTCAGCAGCCCAGATGGTCACAGGCACATGTCATCTTCCGCCTGACATCATTGGTGTTACATCCCATAAACCCTTTTGAAAACTCAACCGTCTTCCACAATGTTGAACTCAAAGGCTGCAACAGTGACTTCAAATACAACTAAATCAAATTCAAGACATTGCATCCTACCTGTGCTGGTTTGTGGCTAATTGGAATATTTTAATGGAGAAAATGTTAGTATAGGCTGTGAAAAGCAAACACTGGTGATGTCTGCTGCACTCATAGGCTTGCTGAGATGTATAAGAACAAGAACACAAACATAGACAAGACACACACACACGCAGAGTCTCATTCTCTCTAGCTGCTGGCTTGGTCTGGACCTCTCTGCTAGCCTAACTAACCACTTTCCTTCTAACCCCCCTGGCCAATCCTCCAAACTCACCTTGCACATAAGGCAGATCCTGGGGTAAGGTAGAGGGGTGGGAAGAAGGTGGAAGGGTGGTTGGGAGCCCCTCCTGGAGACTCTGATTTCTGGGAGGGGGATTGTGTTTCTGTATTACCTTTAACTTGTATATTTCTGTACCTATTCATGTCTGTTATGTATCTATCTGCTTGTACATTGTGCTAAGCTGTATATAGAGCTTCAGTCCTTAACTTCCAGCTGGCTGAGTGATTTTTTGTAGTGAGGGGGCAGGTAACTCCCAAACCATCACACAATGGACTTAAAGTTAGCAGTTAGGATTCTTCCCGATGGCCTTTTTTTCCTCAAGATTTTCCAAAGATCCTTAAGAACCAAAGCTTCCACATCCAAGTGAGAACTGAAACATAACTTCTTCAGTGTATTTGGAAAAGTATTGTCTTACACTGCTGTTCTGAGCAGAGATACATAAAAAACCCTGGATTCTTGTAGTTTTCTTTCTAGGCATACACTCCGAAACCAAGCAAAGCATGTCAGCTGCTGTGATGCAGTTGGATTCACTTTGGTACTGTGAGTGTGGTCAGCAGCTGTGAGTGAGCTGATGAGCAGGAACTCATGCTGCAGCAGATCAGTTGTCAGCTGTGGTATGAAGACAGTCTAAAGTCCAGCTCAGTGAAGTTCCCAGTATCAATGGATTAAAGTGAGCAAACAAATTCAACACCATATCCTGGCAGTGTACCTTCAAGCTGTTCCAAATTCACAATTAATGTTCTCTTACAGAGAGAACTTGGTAAAAGAAAAAGAGACAAGCAACCTTCAGAGGTGGCTTATTTTTAAGCTTACAAACTGTTTGGGATGTTTTGTGTCTGGAATATTCTTGACTTAGTGTTTGGTCTCCTAAAATATGTAGTCGCTGATCAGATCAGAACATTGCTGTAGCTGATTAACTGGAAATCCTCTCCTCCCTTTTCTCTCCAGACTTGTAACAATGGAGCTAAGTCTTAGAGCCACAGGGGAAAAAAAAAATGTTCAGAAAGGCTCGAGCTGGTAAAATGCAAAAAAGCAGAGTTATTTCTGCAAGTGAAACAATCTCAGAAGTGAAACAATCTCAGAAATTCCACCGTCTGAGCATAACCCTGTGCTCCCCAGGCTATTTAATGTATATATTGAGTCTAGGCCAGGGTGAACAAGTCAGTTCCATAAAGAGAATGATACTGGCACAGGCCCATTGGACTCAGTGGAACTGTGCAGCCAAGGATGCTTATTTAGCTCAAGGGGACTGGTATGATTTTAATCTAGGAGAATTTGAGTGTTGTAACCTCTTTGGTTAAAAAACCTGGGGGAAAGATAGAAGGGGGGAAAAATAAAAAGAAAAAATATAACAAATGCAGCAATGGAGAAAGATTGTAAATATCATTGGCAGTGAGTAGACTAGAAGCAGCTGTCTCTGGCAGACGCATTTCATTCTGATCAAATAGAGAGCTGTGGATGTTTGGAAATAACCCACATTTACTATATATTTAACTACAAGCTTTCCCATTTGTTTTGAGGCAATCAGGGATTTCTGCTCAAACGAGAACTTTTCTCACCCAGGTTCAGTTCAGAAAGCACTGTTTTCCTGTGGCACTGGCGTGTCAGGGCCAGGATGATGCACCAGAATGCAGGCAATCCACTGTGGGAGGAGGGCTCCTGATTTCACAGCTTTTGGCCACTACAGTTCTGGAAGTAGCTGTTTTCAGAACATGCCTTTCTCCAGGAAAGCTTTCATTAGCTGGGGGCAAAAGGCAAAGATGACCTTGTGCTTTGGATCTGATAGTGCTTAAATGATGGCATCTGACAGCCGCAATGACCACAAACTCCTGTGAGCAGTGTGTCCTCAGAGGGACTGCTCCATCTGCCACGTACTCGCAGAGACAACAATCAGTCAGGGGACTCAGAGCCCATCCTGGATCGTCTGCAGAGATTCTATGTCCTTTGTAATAAGAACCCTGAAGGGATGTCATTTTTGCCTTACCAACCTTGTCATGTTTCCTTCCTATTTGGTTTACTTTTTGTCAATTCTTCCCTAGTAAATGTGTGGTGTGGTTTGTTTTTTTCTTTTAATGTTGTTCTTAGGGTTTTTTTCTGTTGTTTTTGTTTTCTGTTGTTTGGTTGCTTTTTCCCCACATACCATCTAGCATTTTAATTCTGATGTTTAAGTCCTTAATACAGTAGTGCTGTTGTCTACTTGTAAGATTGTCTATGGACTCTTTTCTCCTCATGGCTATTAAGATCAATTGCAAGGAGAATATAAGATCATAAAAGGTAAATTATCTGTGGTGGAAGCTTACCCATACTGCTTGAACCTGCATTCCCTAAAAGAAAAAAAAAATAACAAACCAAAACAAAATAAATCAAAGCAAAATACCAAAACACTTTGGAAAGTCTAACTGGCATCAGGCAAACTACCTTAGTATGAGTGGTGGCTTAGGGCTCGACTTTGCAAGTCATGAGGCTGCTTCAAGGATCACAAAATCACAGACCTCTCTTGACCTACTAACCACAGCCCTTCTTATACCTCCTAGAATGACATTGGTCTTCTTGGTCACCAGAGAACATTGCTGGCTCATGGTGAACCTTCCATTCGCTAGGAGACCTAGGTCCCTTTGCCTTCATTGCTCTGGATGTTCATGGTCAGGTTGGATGGGACTCTGAGCAACCTGATGTAGGTGAAGATGTCCTTTCACATTACAGGGCAGTTGGACTAGATGACTTTCAAAAATCTCTTCAAAACCAAAACATTTTATGATTTTTTGAGTCCCAGCCTTGCTGGAATGAGATTGTGTACACTTTGAAGAACTGCTCCGTACCACAGATACAGCTGTCTGTGGGATCTCACAGTCAGTGAGAGTAGTTGAAAGCTGTGAGTCCTTGGAATGATAAGTAAGGAGAAAGGGCCTCACAGCAGGAAAACCAAAATGCTCCTGCAGATTGTCCAAAAGTAGTAAAAAGTGTTTGCTTTCCCTAACAGATCACTTCTCTGATCCATTTTAGGGCATATCTCCACCAAAGAGTTATAGAGAACAGGCAAACATCTTTTATGCATCTTTTATCTTGTGGGGAGAACACAGCATGAAATTATGCTCTTGAGATACTATAATGTGGATCTGCACTGTCAGTGTCCTGAAGGTCACCTCAAGATAATATGGCATGGATTTTAAAAGATGTCTGAAAACAAATCCATGGCAAAAATGAGGGTTTTTTTTAAGCCATGCCACAGCGAGACTGCTTCTCCAAATAATTACACACACCAGAAAACTGTGGTCCTCTTAAAACAGATCACAACTTTGTTTCTTATTAAAAAAAAAAAAAAAGCATGCATATGGGCTTGCTATTTATGTGTGCAGGCACCATGATAAATCCCCAGAGGAAAGCAGCAGTTCAGAATTTGCTAAAACTCTGTGGCATTATGGAACACTTTCAAAAGTGTGGATTTGTTTTCTACCTTCTTACTCAATAATAAATATTAGACTCAGCAGTAAGGGCTTATAACAGAGCCACAGCAGCACAGTAAAGTGTAGGATTTATGAGCCAGATCTGTAGAACATAAATCTTCCACAAGGGGCTGTAATTATATAAAATGCTACACGAATTCAACAACATGAAGAAATCTACTTTTAGGGTAAAAGCTTTCCAGTGACTAGACATAAATCCCTCTCAAATCCTGGGCAGGACCCCCCTAGTCCTCCCACATTACCTGAATTATTCAGCTCTGGGGCATCTCTAGTACCAGCACTGGTATTAGCATGACAGATAGTCCAGGATGAGTTAAAAATATAGAACTGATGGAAGGAAGCAGGAGTTCATAAGAGGAAGGGACCTGGATGAAATATTTTCATACTCTAACAGTTCTGAGTGCTATCAATCCTGTCACAGGTCTTCACAACACCTAACTTTTAGGTTAACTCTAAGGAAATGCCAAGTCTCAATTCCTACTGAGCTCATCTCAACCTATTGAAATTCTTCATGAAGTGTTGCTCTTCCCTTTCCACACACTGACTGACTTCACAGGGAACAGACTTCATTGCTCTTCTCTCACCCAGATCGTTAGTGGCAGTTGTTGGGAACTGTTGTTGAATATCGTGGTAGCTAAATCAGCTAGAAATAACTTCAGAACTGTCTTCTATGTCCTCATTCAGAGGATATGCTCTCTATAAAAGCAACAGCTTACCTTCTCTGATTGTTCTATCTGTATGTCCATCTGCTCATAGGTATCACAGAATGTTAGGGGCTGGAAGGGACCCCGAAAGATCAGCTAGTCCAACCCTCCAAGTCAATTAACTCCTACAACGGAATCATAGAATCATAGAATCAGTCAGGGTTGGAAGGGACCACAAGGATCATCCAGTTCCAACTCCCCTGCCATGGGCAGGTATACCTCACACTAGATCAGGCTGTCTATAGCCTCATTCAGCCTGGCCTTAAACACCTCCAGGGATGGGACTTCCACCACCTTCCTGGGCAACCCCTTCCAGGCTCTCACCACCCTCATGGTGAAGAACTTCTTCCCAACATCCATTCTGAATCTACCCATTTCTAGCTTTGTTCCCTTCCTCCTAGTCTAATCACTACCTGGCATCCTAAAAAGTCCCTCCCCAGCTTTCTTGGAACATTCAAAGAATCATTTCAATGAATCCTTCTCAATGCTATTCCTTTTGCTTTTGTTACATCTCATTGCATAACTCTGGAAATCAGACCCACATCCTGCAGGCAGATCCACAGAAGTGGAGCACTGGGCTAGCCAAGTGTTTCTGCAGGTAGATGTTGAATCTACTTAGTAAGATCCAATGACAGTTTTACAACTTAATTTCCTTTAGTTCTCCATCTGTGTTCATAGAATGCCTTCATGAGTTGTGTAATACCTCAAAAACCCTGCCCCATCACCATGACTATCACCACAACTATCAGGAGAAATTTGGTGTAGTTGTGGAGTAATCACATTTCTTTTTTAAAGCCTGATTTAGATATCTGAAAAAAGATGCCTTGGACCACCAATCATTAACGCCTATTACTGAGTTCCTGTATGAGCTCTTCTAAGTTGAACTGGAGCCAAACACCTTGAGAAGGCTTCGAGTAGCCTTCCAGTATCTGAAGGGGGCTCCAGGAAGGCTGGGGAGGGACTATTGACAAGATCTTGCAATGACAGGACAAGGGGCAATGGGTTTAAACTGGTAGAGGGGAGATTGAAACTGGATGTTAGGAGGAAGTTCTTTGCAGTGAGGGTGGTGGGACACTGGCACAGATTGCCCAGAGAGGCTGTGGAGCACAGAATGTGATCGAAGATCGCATTGGGTGCTTCTGTGCGCTGCAACCTCCCTGGAGGTGTTCAAGGCCAGGTTGGGACAAAGCCTTGAGTGGCGGGTGCTAGTGGGAGCTGTCCCTGCCTATGACAGAGGGTTGGAACTAGAGGATCTTTGGGGTCACTTCCAACCTTTCCATTCTATGATTCTATAAGAGAGTCAAATGCTTAAAAGAAGTTAAAGAAGGTTGTGGTCATGCTCAACAATGTATACAAAAATGTAAAGAAAAAAAATATAAATCTTTAAAAACCCTAGATTTAACCCTTAGTTTTAGCTTCCATAATAATTCTTCAACTCTTTCCTTTTATTTCCTCAAACCATTGTCCTATCTCACAGAAAGGCCATGACAATAAATGCCTTAAAGAGTCAGAGGTGGATAAAGGAGCGCAACAGAAACTCATGCACATGAATGCTTTTGTAATTACACTTTGCAGACACATGTAAAATAACAACTCTGAAATACTTATTCTTAAAAATGGCTCCTTGCTTCTTTTATACTAATTTCACAGTTTTCTGAAGCCTACTTTGTGAGATTTGTAAGTGACTGCTCTGTGATTTGAAACAGTCTCAAGACGTCTCCCACTGGTTCTTTATGCTAGACAAACCCCTAGTGGAATCCAGCCACTGATTTCAAAGGATATTAAAATTTGCCTTTGTGTTGTTTTTTATAACTTTAATCTACCTTTTGCCATTTGCACATTTGTGATGCTAAAAATGGCTATTTGGTGCTTTCCCCTTAGAATCTGTGCAATTTTTCTTCCATAGATACTGTTTTCAAAGCTCATATTTGTCAGTCTAGCCAAGCAGAGCTGAATGAGCTATTTAGCCATATAATAAAGTAGCAGGGAATGAAGCAAGAGGATGAATGTTGAATTGGTGCTATTATTTCAACAAAATCCTTTCAGCAATTGCCTCTCTCTTTGTAGAGACCTTCATAGCATTATTTCACTAAATGACACCATGAAGGTAATTACTTTGATTCAGAGTGTTGGAATCACACAGGTAACAAATTACACTGCCCCCTGATGAGTAATAATTCAATTATTCAGTGGCCTTATAACAATTTGCAATAGCCTATTCTCATTTCACAAACATCATATTTACTGCTGGAAATAAACCATTTCTACAAAATGAAATATTAGATCTATATATCTTAGCACATGTAAGCTCCCAAATGGATCACCACATAACTGCATACCCTGGGTGCTCTCAGTATTCAAGGGATTGCAGAGACACTGAGCCTCTCTGGTTACTCCATTTCTGTAGATGTGTACACATATTTTGCCTATTTACTACCTGGTGAAGCAAGACTTTATTATAAATACCAAGCAGCAATTGTGCAGAGATTTCATCTTGGTGCCATACGTGCTATTGGAATTCATCCTGAACTGGGAGCAGAAGCTAAATGTGTGTTCGGAGAGACATTCCTTGGATATGACTCCAACAGTTCCATGTCCTTCCTGTGCTGGGGGCTCCAGAACTGCACACAGGACTGCACATGGGGTCTGAGGAGAGCAGAGCAAAGGGGCAGAATCCCATCCCTTGCCCTGCTGCCCACACTGCTCTTGCTGCAGCCCAGCACTCAGTTGCTGTCTGGACTGCACTCACACTGCAGGCTCATGTTGAGCTTTTCATCAACCCAGCCCCCCAGGTCCTGTTCCTCAGGGCGGCTCTCAGCCATTCCCCACCCAGCCTGGAGTTGTGCTTGGGATTGTGCCTACCCAGCTGCAGGACCTTACACTTGGCCTCTCCAAATTATATTTATACACCTTGGAGCTTGTGAAAATCCCACAGGCAAATGTCTAGCTTCACCTTTAAGTGCCTAAATAGCTATGAAAATTTTAGATGTCTTCATCTACTGTGGTGTGATTCATTCAAGCTGCATTCCGTTCAGACGTGCAGCATACCTCCAGGCTGACCCTAGGGGGCACCAGTGAGGAATTTCCAGCTCGCAGTTGCTGGACTTGGTCCGAAGTAAAAGCAGGACCATATGCTGCAGGCTCTTTTTCATCTGATACTTAGCAACTTCTTGAGGTTTTTTCTCCATGATATGGCAGATATAGATTCTGTTTCTAAATTTGCCTGAAGTTGTCCAAACTTCTACTTCCTCAGGGACTGCCTTGACGCCCAGCTCATCATCTGTTTGGTTAAATAGCTCTCAGTCTTTCCTATGGAGGCAGTACAATTATACATGAAGTATTTAAAGATGTGTTAATCTCATAAGAGTGAGATGTGCTCCATAAGTTCTCAGCTGAGAGACAATATATACCATTGAGAGTGGAGGGGGCAGAGGACTGTCTGCCAGTCACTTCTATTAAATTATCATTACAGCAAGGAGGTGATTTTCCTCTCAGGTGAGGACTCAGTCCCTAGACAATGGAATCATTTTGTCTCTGTCAAAGAATTTCCTCAACCAGAACTGAGTTCTGGCATTGTAGGAGATTTTTTCCCCAGCTTTGCTTGAAAGCAATGGTCATTTAGACGGTTTTGTAAAAGTCAGTATCACTTTACAACTTGCAATAACTGAATTCCACTAAGGAGATGTACCAAAATGGGGTCTGGGTTGATGAAAAGCTCAACATGAGCCTGCAGTGTGAGTGCAGCCCAGAGAGCAACTGACTGCTGGGCTGCAGCAAGAGCAGTGTGGGCAGCAGGCCAAGGGAGGGGATTTTGCCCCTTTGCTCTGCTCTCCTCAGACCTCACTTGCAGTCCTGTGTGCAGTTCTGGAGCCCCCAGCACACGAAGGGCATGGAAATGTTGGAGCAGGTCTAGAGGAGGCCATGAAGATGCTCAGAGGGCTGCAGCAGCTCTGCTATAAGGACAGGCTGAGAGAGTTGGGGCTCTGCAGCCTGGAGAAGAGAAGGCTTCCAGGAGACCTTGTAGTAACCTTCCAGTATCTGAAGGGGGCCTACAGGGAGGCTGGGGAGGGACTATTGATAAGGCCTTGCAATGACAGGACAAGGGGAAATGGGTTTAAACTGGAAGAGGGGAAATTGAAAGTGGATGTTAGGAGGAAGTTCTTTGCAGTGAGGGTGGTGAGACACTGGCATAGGTTGCCCAGGGAGGTTGTGGAGCACAGAAGCACAGAATGTGATCGAAAATCACATTGAGTGCTTCTGTGCTCCACAACCTCCCTGGAGGTGTTCAAGGCCGAGTTGGACAAGGCATTGAGTGACCTGTTCTAGTGGGAGGTGTCCCTGCCTATGACAGGGGGTTGGAACTGGATGATCTTTGAGGTCCCTTCCAACCTTACCATTCTGTGATTCTATGAAAACTTTGCAGAAAATGGCCAAGAAATTATAAGAAGATGAGGGATGAATCTCTCAAGGGAAAAGGAGAAAAATGAAAACAGATGAAGAAGAAAATTAAGCTGCTTTTCTACCAGTGAGGGCTACTCACTAGCATTCAGACACACATTTCCATAAGCCTAAAAAATATTCCAGAGGATTGTGAGCATGCATAAGCACTATGGATTACCATGCACATAGAGAAGTGGAAATCTGCATGCTGGGGAAGGTAATCAAAGACCAAAACTTTCTCATGTCTTTTTGATGGGAAGAAAGCTCCTGATGGCTTTAAGTTTCCATTGATAATGCCTAAGATCTCTCAAAGTCTCTTCAGGTACTTGAATACTGAAAACTTGAGTGCTCAAAGTCTGATAATGCTTTCTTACATGGTAATTTTCAGGCTGTGCTGGTTTGAGGCTAATTGGAATATTTTAATGAGAAAAGTGAGATTATAGGCTGTGAAAAGCAAATACTGGTGATGTCTGCTGCACTCATAGGCTTGCTGAGATGTATAAAAACAAAGACACAAATATAGATTAGACAGTCTCTCTCTCTGGGAGTCACTGTGTCTGCTCTCTGGGCTTTGCTGCTGTGTAACCCAATGAATCACTCTGCTTCTAACCCCCCTTGCCCATGCTCCAAACTCACCTTGCACATAAGGCAGAGCCTGGGACAAGGTGGAAAGAAGGTGGAAGGGTGGTTGGGAGCCCCTCCTGGGGACTCTGATTTCTGGGAGGGGGATTGTGTTTCTGTATTACCTTTAACTTGCATATTTCTGTCGATAGCTGTAAATATTGTAATATATTGTAAATATCTGCTTGTATATTGTGTTAAGCTGTGAATATAAAGCCTCATTCCTTCACTTCCGGCTGGCTGAGTCTAGTCTGGGTGATTNGGGGGGGGGGGGGGGGGGGGTAACTCCCAAACCTTCACACAGGCAAAGCTGTCAGTGCAAGTGTAGTCTTAAGCAAAGTGTATTTACTCTGATGAGGCAGCTATGAAGTTCACAGATTCTGTTCATGATTTAAAATGAGCAGACTGAATAATGCAGGCTTCAAGAGATCAGTGTTTTGTGCAATTATCAATTAGCAGTGTGGAAGAGAGTGGAAAACAGTTCAAACTGAGCAGTACTTCTGTAACACTTGACATCCTCAAAGCCAAGCCATGTTGCATGTCTTTGTAAGATTAGGAACTTAAGTTTTACTCTGAGCTACCATGCTGAGGTCTCTATCTGGCACAGAGAATTTTAAGTAGCACTCCTCTTCTTGGAGAGGAAGAAACTCAGTCATTCCTTTAAAAGTAACTCTGGATTTTAATCACGTCATTAAACCCAAAGGCAAAACTTGTGTTACTAAGGCTGTGAAATGTGCCATGATCCAAGACAATCTCATACCACCATGTAATATCTATGACAGTTTTTTTTTTTTTGTCTCTCAAAAGCATAAAATTACATTTACGGATAAAGATTTCAACTGATTAGAAGCCAGAGAAGTCAGGATTAGTTGGTCTGCTACTTTCTGTCCCATCTTGGTGCAGCCTAAGGATCTGCCTGTCCAGTGCTTAGGTGGGTTTAAAGTAAACTTCAATTCCAAAAGCTCCTGCTATGCTGTCACCCAGTTCTGAAGGTGTGTGCCCTCAGCAGCTGCCTCAAGTTTTAAACCTTTTATGTAGCTCAGACAGCTGTGAAGTAGCTTGGCCCCTTTGTCCTGCCTAACTTTTACTGTGATGCTGAGACCAGACACACCTGCACCTGTGTTCCTCGAGGGATGTGCTCAGGAACAGAACCAGTCTGGCACACTGTTTTGAGACTAGTATCCTTTCAAAGAGGAATGTTGTTTGTTGCTCTCCTCAAAAAGTAGTTTGAAAAAGAGGCTTTGCTTCCTCTCAAGCAATAGAATTTGGAAACACAAAACTCTTTTTGACAAACCTCAGCTCCCCACTTGCCAACATTTGGGAAATGTCGACTCAAGTGCACATAGTTGGGGCCAAATCAGAAGTAGGAATTAAGTTCCTCTTAGTACTTTTCAGAGAGCAACTCAACATTTGCTGCTTCGTTGCATTTTTTAGTACCCTCCTCAATCAGTTCAGGCTAGGAGACATTTGGAATTCATAGATTCATAGAATGGTTTTGGTTTGAAGGGACCTTGAAGACTATCTGATTCCAAGTCCCCTGCCATGGGCAGGAACACCTACTAGACCAAATTGCTCAAGACCTCATCCAACCTGGCCCTGCACACCTCCAGTGAGGAGGCATCCATAACCTTCCTGGGAAGCCTGTGCCAGTGTCTCACCACCCTCACTGTAAAGAATTTTTTCACAATATGCAGTCTAAATCTACCCTCTCCCAGCTTAAAGACATTGCTCCTCATCCTATCATTGCAAACCCTTGTGAAAAGTCCCTTCTTGTCTTTCTCGTAGGGCATTTTCAGGTACTGGAAGGCTGCTCTGAGATGTCCCTGAGCTTTTTTTTCTCCAGGCTGAACAACCGCAATTGCTCTCAGCCTGCCCCCTTGTGGGAGGTGCTCCAGCCCTCTGATCATCTTCGTGGCCCTGCTCTGGACCTGGGGCCACCAGAACTGGATGCAATACTCCAGGTGAGGTCTCAGGAGAGCAGTGTAGAGGAACAGAATCATCCCCTGTGACCTGCTGGTCACACTTCTTTTGATGCTACCCAGGCTGTGGTTGACCTCCTGGGCTGCAAGAACACATTGCCAGCTCGTGCTGAGTTTTTCATCAGCTGACACCCCCAAGTTCTTCTCCTTGAGACTCTTCTCAAGCCATTCCTCATACAGCCCATGTTTGGGCCTGGGATTGCCCCAAGACAGGTGTAGGATCTTGCACTTGGCCTTGTTGAACCTCATGAAATTAGCTTGGGCCCACCTCTCAAGCCTGTCCAAGTCACAGAACCACAAAATCATTCAGGTTGGAAAGGATCCTTGGGATCATCAAGTTCAACCATTAACCCTACCCTATAAAGTTCAACCCTAAACCGTGTCCCCAGGCACCACATTCAAATGACACATCCAGGGTTGGTGACTCAACCACCTCCCCAGGCAGCTCATTCCAATGCCTGACCACTCTTGCTGGGAATTTTGTTTTTCCTAATGTCCAGTTTAAACCTACCCAGTCACAGCTTGAGGCCATTCCCTCTTGTTCTATCACTAATTACCTGTGAGAAGAGACCAGAACCAACCTCTCTACAACATCCTTGCAGGTAGTTGAAGAGAGTGATGAGGTCTCCCCTTAGCCTTCTCTTCTTCAAATTCCTTCAGCCCCAGCTCGCTCAGTTGCTCTTCATAAGATTTATTCTCTAGGCCCTTCACCAGCTTTGTTGCCCTCCTCTGTGCTCACTTCAGCACCTCCATGTCTCTGTTGTATTGAGGTGCCCCAAACTGGAGGTTTGGCCTCACCAGCACCGAGTACAGGGGCAGAATCACCTCCCTGCTCCTGCTAAACATAAAGTCCCTCTGGATCTCTCCCATGATTATTCTAATGCTTTCTCAAATCATTGTTTAATATTAAATTGCGCTCTACAAGCAAGGACATAAAATTTAGAGGTCAGAACTGTCATTGACTAAGTTTATTTTTGGAGCTAGTGCTCAACAAAATGTGTTTGCAATGTTGTTTTTAGCTAGGTGGAGACAATTATTTACAATGATACATTTGAAGTAGCACAGTTCTGTGGGGAGGAGTTGCCATGCTGAGTACCTTGGTTCATGCTAGGTGGGACTGCCTGTTAGAAATTGTGCAAAGCTTACCAGGATGCATTTGACAGTCTTCTTTATCAGCTTTTGCTCCTGATCAAATAAAATCACCCTCTGAATGATATGCCACTGATGACCTAAATTCCAGTTCTAGTGAGAGCTGCTGCGACTGAAGGAAATGGAATGAGGACTGAGCAGTAGGTGTGTACAAAGAGAAGTTGCCTGACAGCACATTGCACATTTAAAACATCTCTTTTTGTTAGGGAAGCTTAACAGTCAATAAGGGCACCCAGACAGCTTCTGTTTTATGGGAAATCAGCTACGGGTTGCTCATCCATATTCCAAGCAAGAAGCAAGATAACAATAAACAGAAGTGTTACCTAACAAAATAAAAATAAATCCTGCTAGAGCTTTCCCAAACAGTAATCTCAGTTTTTCTCACCCCTCCTGCAGGCTTAGTATGTTTCAGATCAATATTTTATATAGGGTATAATAGCCCTCCTTTTTCTTTAAACAGAGTTGATTCGAGAAGGGAAGGCAGACAGGTTTTATTGCTGTCTAACTGGTATTGATTTTGTAACTGCTGAATTCAGAGCAAAAGAGGCTCCAGCAAAGGAATACATTTTTATTTTGTGTGATGTGTTCCCTAAGGAGAACACAGCAAAAAGAGGGTAAACAAGAATTTGGAGAAGCTCATTAGCACAGATCATAAAAATCAAAATCAGTGGGATGGAGTTCAGGAAGGATAAATGTGACCACTCCAGATGAAGGATGAACCATAGCTATGCCTTTCTGACAGGTGATTCTCAGAGCTGCTCTTAAAAATCTCCAGTGACAAAAATCTCCCTAGGTGATCTCTCCTCAAGTTTAAACAAGCTTATAGTAAAAAAGATTTCACTGACACCTGACTTAAATTTCTCTGGGTTTAACTCTGCAAATCTCCTTTTTTTTTTTTTGTTTGTCTTGTTTCCCATGATTATGAATCCTCTGAGTTTACCTTTATCTGAAGTCTGTTGTTTTCTTTCCTTTTTCCTTTCCTTGGAAAAAAAAAAAAAGCCATTTTTCACTGCCACCTTACTACCTTCTATTTTCACATATTCAGCTCCCTGTTGGTGCAATGAACTATAGAAGACTATTCCCTTGGCTTCCTGCCTTTGGTTTATTTCAAGAACTAGACAGTCTGTGTTCTACTGTATTAGATGCCATCTCTGTTACGCCCAGCTCCTGATGATTCTTCTGTTTCCTCAGACTGTCATGGTAGGCCTAAGCAGGACAAAATAGGCGTATACATGTCCTGCCTTGCCCAGACGTGTTCCCCTGCTCTCCCTCCTTCTGCTATGGAGAGAAGCAACTGCAGCAAAGAGGACAAAGAACCTCGAGCCACTGAGTCTGAGGATTCTGGCCTGCCCAGACTTGTTTGCGTCCTTTGGTAAACAAGGTACGCAGGCTCAGCTTGTGTATGCCTTGTGCAGGGCCTGTGTTCTGCCCTAAAAAGGGTAAAGCAAGCCTATGGCTTCACTTACTATGGTCAAGCTTGGCTAACTGCCATTCTGATTGGCTATTCTGTGTCCAAAGACCCATTAGTCTCGGACTGTATTGATAAAAGGAGATGAACAGGTGATGCAACGTGCTCTGGCCTTGTATTTGTGCTTGTTCCTTGCTACTGTCTTATTATATTCTGAACTGCCTGCCAAGAGTTTACCAGGAGCAGACTCTAAATGCCTGCACTCAGTCAGCCTGCACAGCCAGCATGACACCGTGCTGAGACTGCACATCACAAGACATCCTGTCTACACTTGAAAGTCTCCTGCCAAGACAGGAAGTCCTGGAGATACACAGATCACAGTATCACAGTATAAGCAAGGTTGGAAGAGACCTCAAAGATCATGAAGTCCAACTCATTAGCACAGACCTCAAGACTAGACCACGGCATCCAGAGGAGATCAGGACCAGGTCAGAGTTTGTCTGCCTCCTTTCCCCAGCACCCTGGGAAGAATCAGAAGTCTCAGCGGCTGACAAGACAGTAACAGAATTCCCTGAAAGCACTTGGGTACTGTCTGAAGCTGTAGCCAGCCCTGCCAGTCAGGAGATATTTTGTGAGTAAATACTTCAAGCCTCTTGTAACTCACCATTGCCTTCTGCCATGAGCAGAAAGGAGCTCCCTGAGTCCATCTAGTGGGCAAGCGGAGTATTGACCGCAAGTGGTACATTGACCGCAGGAACCTTCTCTTCCAGTTCAATTGAGTTCAATTAATGTTATATATTATTACCAATTATTTCCAGATCCTGTGTTATTATCTGTATAAAGTTTCTATGACCATGCAAGGAACCAATTATTATTAAAATTAGTGGTTGGGGCTGGGAGCATTCTGAATATTGAATATTAATAAACAATATTAACTTCGGAATATTAACTTCTGACTTCGGAAATCAGATCTTGCATCAATTAATTGCCCCTCAATAATACAGACTAAACCTTTCTTCTTGATCTTTCTGGCATGGTGATCTAAGGTAAATTGAAAGAGAAACCGTGGGATACATTTGCATCATTAGATTTCCCTTGTCTTCATTATTCACTTTCAGTCAGTCTATTCTCTTTATCTGCTTTACCTGAACAAATGTATATGTCTTTTATTGTCAAGGGTTCAGGTTGAGTCAACCACTAGATAAGTGATGGACACTCTCTATTAACACCTCTCCCTTCCCAAAGGGAAAGAGAAAGGCAGTAAGGACACATGGGTTGGAAGAGAAAACAGCTTTTATGAAAATAATAATAATATAAAGAAATAT
>WBNM01015094.1:0-10247 GCA_013399055.1 Ramphastos sulfuratus | reverse complement strand
ACAACAAAACCAACGCCAAAAAAAGGAACAACAAAACCAACGCCAAAAAAAGGAACAACAAAACCAACGCCAAAAAAAGGAACAACAAAACCAACGCCAAAAAAAGGAACAACAAAACCAACGCCAAAAAAAGGAACAACAAAACCAACGCCAAAAAAAGGAACAACAAAACCAACGCCAAAAAAGGAACAACAAAACCAACGCCAAAAAGAAATAAAAACAGAGCAGCAAAAAGAAGCAACGAAACCAATAACCAAAAAAGAAACAACAGCAAAACCAATGACAGAAATCAACACCAAAAAAACCCCAACAACAAAATCAAACATCAAAACCAACATCATCCAAACCCCAACACCACCAACCAAGCACACACACACACACACACACACACACAACATCCCCACCCCTACCCCTCCTCAACTCTACCCCCAACTGAATTAAAGTTAAGACATGAAGTTTATACCTTCCTTAGAAGAGGATAAAGCAAATTCTAACCCAGCCTGGCAGCAGAAAGCAGCCCCACATGATGCCCAGTGTACACCTAAGTGCTTGCAGAGATTCATTCATAAACTTCTCAAAGCTGTTTTGAAAGTTTTTGATGCTAAACAGTTTGGTTTTTTACTGTTAACAATGGGGAAAAAGTGCTGGTGCCTTATGTTGCTTACACAGCCTGACAACAACAAGCAAGATACTCCTCTAGGTACCACTTTTCTCTCATGCTTGTCACCCCTCCTAAAGTTATAAACAACTAACAAGCAAATACATCCAGAAATGCAAGATTAAAGTGCATTTTACACCCATATTAACCTGAGACATGTCAAGCAGATGAGTGGGAATTAGCATAAAGACTAACAGAGAATAGCTACCTAAAAATATGCATTTAAAATTGATGTTGTTTAGATTCTGCTTTACATCTGGAGGAATAGCTGATAGCCTGGTTTGTTACAGAGGATTACTTTTTCATGGTAATAGTGATTTTTTTCTTCTTTTTTTTTTTTTTTTTTTTATGCCAGTATGGGAAATGGAAGCATTCATCTACTGCACAACTTCACAAACAGATTGATAGAGCTGGGGCTCCATTATAGAATTACAGAATGGTAAGGTTGGAAGGGACCTCAAAGCTCAGCCAGTTCCAACCCCCTGCCAGAGGCAGGGACACCTCCCACTAGCACAGGTCACTCAAGGCCTCATCCAANAGATACATATATATATATATATATATATATATATATATATACACACACACACACACACACACACACATATATCTATATATACACATCAAATTTCTCATGACTCAGTCCTGGCTGGCAAGTGGGAAGCAAGATCATGGTAATACTCAAAACATTTGAGATCAGAAATTCCCTATCAATAGCAGCCATTCCTATCTTCTTCTCCATTAACAACCCAAAGGCTTCTCCTGCAGTGAGATCCCATCTGGACAAACAATTTTTCCCATGCAGAGCAACAATGCAAAAATCTCTGAAGGATGTGGAGGTGCTGGAGCCAGTGTAGAGGAGGGCAAGGAAGCTGTGAAGGGCCTGGAGAATAAATCCAATGAAGAGTAACTGAGGGAGCTGGGGATGGTTAGTGTGAAACAGGAGGCTGAGGGCAGAGCTCATTGCTGTCTGCAGCTACCTGAAGGGACATTGTGGAGAGGTTGCTGCTGGGCTCTGCTCACAGGTAGTTGGAGACAGAAAAAGAGGGAATGGCCTCAAGCTGTGACTGGGTAGGTTTAGAATGGATATTAGGAAGAATTTTTACCCAGCAAGAGTGGTCAGGGACTGGAATGAGCTGCCCAGGGAGGTGGTGGAGTCACCAACCCTAGAGGTGTTTAAAGCTGGTTTGGATGTGGTGCTTGGGGCTATGGTTTAGGGTGAACTTTGTAGAGCAGGGTTAATGGTTTGGACTTTATGATCCTGAGGGGCTGTGCCAACCTGAATGCTTCTGTGCTTCTGTGCTGCCAGTCCCTGAAACTCAGCCAGTCTGACCCAGTGGACCATGAAGCAAAGAAGCTGGCCAAGCCTTCATGGCCAGTGGCAGCCCTATGGGCAATACAGTGTCCACCTCTGCACAGAAGTCATTGTAGCAGGTTACTTTAATTGGCTATCTGCATGACAATATCCAACCAGCCTGTTAGACCTCTGAACTGGGGCCAGGGCTTTGTCTGCATTGCCAAGTGCCACCTCTTTCCCACAGTTTCTATGTGCATGCATTCATGTCTACACACACAATTAAAAGGACTCTTTTCACACTTGTGGGAAGAGACAATTGGCATCCTGTCAGCATTAACTGGAGCAAAATGGTTAAGCAGACCTAAAAAGCAAGGAGAAAAGTTCTGCTGTTGTAGTAGGGAGAATTCTTTTGCTGAAAGGGAGCAATTCTGCAAAGCTTTCCTGATTTTAGCCCTGCTTGTCTCCTTCCTGCTGCTCTGTTAAAAACCTGAGTCTCAACAAAGGCAATTCATTCAGGAACATGAATGGAGTGTTTTGGTGCACCACAAGCAAGAGCAGGTCCAGAGGAGGCCATGAAGATGCTGAGAGGGCTGCAACAGCTCTGCCATGAGGACAGGCTGAGAGAGTTGGGGCTCTGCAGCCTGGAGAAGAGAAGGCTTCCAGGAGACCTTAGAGTAGCCTTCCAGGATCTGAAGGGGGCTCCAGGAAGGCTGGGGAGGGACTATTGACAAGGGCTTGGAATGCCAGGACAAGGGGCAATGGGTTTGAAGTGGCAGAGGGGAGATTGAAAGTGGATGTTAGGAGGAAGTTGTTTGCAGTGAGGGTGGTGAGACACTGGCACAGGTTGCCCAGGGAGGTTGTGGAGCACAGAATCACCCAATGTGATCTCTGATCAAGTTGGGTGATTCTGTGCTCCACAACCTCCCTGGAGGTGTTCAAGGCCAGGCTGGATGAGGCCTTGAGTGACCTGTACTGGTGGGATGTGTCCCTNCTCTCTGCAGCCTTCTTGTAGCCCCCTTCAGGCACTGACAGGATTCTCTAAGGTCTCCCTGGAGCCTTCTCTTCCCCATGCTGCACACCCCCAGCTCCCTCAGCCTGTCCTCAGAGCAGAGCTGCTCCAACCCCTGAGCACTTTCGTGGCCTTCCTCTGGACCTGCCCCATCAGGTCCATGTCCCTCCTGTGCTGAGGGCTCCAGAGCTGGATGCAGCCCTGCAGGTGAGGTCTCACTAGGACAGAGTAAAGCAGCAGACTCCCCTTTCTCCACCTCCTGGCTATGCTGTTTTTGATGGCACCCAGGATGCCATCAGCCTTTTGTGCTGAGAAGTGCACACTGTCTGCTCACCCATCAGCACCCCCAGAGCAGCAGGTCTGCAAGCCTGCAACCTCTTCCATGCTAAACTAATGGAAATGCAGCTTAAAAGCCTCGTGGCATCATGGCTAGAGGCAGTGTGATTCATGCATTAAGGTTTCACTGAAGTCCTTCAAAATCCATGCTGAATAACTTGGTCTAAAGTTTCATCTTCCCCCTACCATTGTCCTAATGATCTGAAGACATCAATTATTTGTCAGAAAATAAAAAAAAAAGCTGAGTGCTAAGCTTTTTCTGCAGTCAGTTTGTTTTGAGGACAGGATATCATTTCACCCAAACAACACATCTGTGATGTGTGCTAAGGGATGACTGCCTTTGCATGTAGCAATTAATCACCACATTATTTATAGCACCTCAGAAGCAGCTTACAGTACATTAATCAGGGATAACTTCTGCTTAATTAACAGAGCTGCCAAAAAATGTCAAACAAGAGCATAAAAAAAAAAAAATAAAAAAAGATAACTGAGCAAGAAAGAATAAGCAAAGGACTGGTAAAGATAAAATGTTCCATGTTACTCTTCAACAAAAGTCTTCTCCCAGGTTCACAAAGTCTTGCAATGCCAGGACAAGGGCAAAGGGTTTGAAGTGGCAGAGGGGAGATTGAAAGTGGATGTTAGGAGGAAGTTGTTTGCAGTGAGGGTGGTGAGACACTGGCACAGGTTGAGAGTGGTGAGACACTGCAACAGGTTGCCCAGGGAGGTGGTGGAGCACAGAATCACCCAATGTGATCTTTGATCACATTGGGTGATTCTGTGCTCCACCACCTCCTGGAGCTGTTCAGCACCAGATTGGATGAGGCCTTGAGTGATTTTTATTAGGGGGAGGTGTCCCTGCCTATGGCAGGGGGGTGCAACTGGATGATCTCTGAGGTCCCTTCCAACCTTCCCATTCTATGATTCACCTCCTAGAGCAACACATCCCATTTAGAGAAAGCTATGCTGGGTGACTCTATTAGTAGTATCAGACAGGAGGGAAAAGAAAACAAAGCAACCAGAAGTGAGAATCACAGAAGGGTCTGGGTTGGAAGGGATCTCCAAAGCTCATCCAGTCCAACCCCTCTGCACTCAGCAGGGACATCCTCAGCTAGAGCAGGTTGCCCACAGCCCTGTCCAGCCTCTCCTTCAATGGATGAGGCCACAACCACCTCCCTGGGCAACCTGTGGCAGTGTTCCAGCACCCTCATGTCATCCTTTCTTACACTTTTACCTTCAATATCCTGAGTATAACTTTCTAGAGATATTCATATTCCAGTGTATCTCCATTCTGAACCATCATTTTCAAACACTTCATTCCCAGACAACAGCTCACATTCTCTCCAAGCTCAGCACCAATGAAGCACCCAAGCACTCTAAAACTGGAGTCAGCTCAAGCCTCCATCCCAATCCCTTGAAGATCTGTTGGACTCTTCCCACCAATGATGGCAGGCACTGGTTCTGAGACATCTGAGTTCCCAGCCAGCTCTCACCACAAGTCCTGGCCCTACACATCACAGAGATGAAACTGCTTGGGTCTGATATGTGCAGTTCAGGACAACTCAGATAGGATGTGAACAAAGTATTGATGCAGTGATTTGGGGAAGGGGGGAGGCAGAGGAGGGGAGGCAGAGGAGGGGAGGCAGAGGAGGGGAGGCAGAGGAGGGGAGGCAGAGGACGGGAGGCAGAGGACGGGAGGCAGAGGACGGGAGGCAGAGGACGGGAGGCAGAGGACGGGAGGCAGAGGACGGGAGGCAGAGGACGGGAGGCAGAGGGAAAAGAGAAAAAGGCAACAACATTTGTAGCTTCATTCAGTTGTTTTTTAAAGTAATTGCACTTGGCAGGTGGGAGTAAGTTTTCTGGAAAGGGGCAGAAAAAGGGGCCCCTGAAATTTTACAAAGGGGTGAACAGTTTGGGGCTGCCAGATGGCAGTGGAAGACACAGAAACAGAAGCATTTTTATCTTGTTTCGTATCATCCTTCGTGCAATCAGAAGGGCCACTGGAGTGAGGTGTAGGGAGGATGCCTGAACTCTTGTCTGTTAGAAAGGAAGATGAGCAGAGCTGTGTCTGCTGTTTAATCTGCCTTTTACATCAGGAGTCAATGGCAGCCTCTTTGTTATGTAAATGCTCCCAAAATCAAATCCTGTTTGCCCAAGAGTGAGACACAGTGCAGGTCTCCCATTCAAAGCACTTGAAAAAGAACTTTTAGCAATTAAAAACCTAAGCAAAATGTTAGTGAGATAGGGGTAGCAGGAGTGATTTGCATGTTGGGCATATGCAAATTGGAAAGCAAGATCTGGTTTAAAGGAATAAAAGAACCTCATGAAATTCCATGGCTATTAAAAGTAGCTTATATGCTCAGAAGCATTCTGATTTACATAAGCAAATTTATTTCAATTACCACATGCAAATGGTAATTATATCAAGTAAAAACAATTTTTTTTTGATTCAACATATAATTATAGAAAACATTAATGAATCTTTCAAGTTTAGGTCTTCAGTAAGAAGGGATGATGAATAAAATATATTAAAAGAAAAATGCTTTTCTTATGCAGTGCACAGCTGAAAGCTTAACTGTGACAGCTGTTATTAGGTTATCATAGAATGGTAAGGTTGGAAGGGACCTCAAAGATCATCCAGTTCCAACCCCCTGCCATAGCCAGGGACACCTCCCACTACTGCAGGACACTCAAAGCCTTGTCCAATGAAGACTCTTTGAATTGGAGGGTATGTTAGCATTCTGCACATCACAGGTCCAGCTGCTCCAACTTTTTTCTTCTTCTTCAATGTTGTTTTTGACACTGTCATACTCCTCATCAATTGCCTGGTTGCCACGAACCTGGCCTTGAACAACTCCAGGCAGGGAGCAGCCACAACCTCCCTGGGCAACCTGTGCCAGTGTCTCACCACCCTCACTGCAAACAACTTCCTCCTAACATCCACTCTATCTCCCCTCTGCCAAACCCATTCCCCTTGTCCTGGCACTANAAGAAAGGTCCAGCAGTGGACATGAAATAAGTTCTTTCTGTGTCACTTAGAGGTGGAGGCAAAAGAACCACAGGACATACAAAGATGAAAAACCCCAGAGACAAACTCAACTGTAAGACACAGAGCTGCACAAATACCACACCAAGCTCTCACTCTGCCCCTCCTGCCCCTCAGAGGTTTCTTTTCTAGTAGGAGAACTTTGGGCAGTATACAAAAGCACTGCTAGCAAAATAGTACCACTCAGTTATCACTCCCATTAATGTCATCCAGAGGGACCTGGACAAGCTGCAGAGGTGTGCCCAGGTGAACCTCATGAGGTTCAACAAGAGCAGGGTTCTGCACCTGGGTCAGAACAATCCTCACTGTCAGTAGAGGCTGGGGGAGGAGAGGACAGAAAACAGCCCTGAGGAAAAGGACTTGAGTGTGCTGGTGGGGGAGAAGCTGGACAGGAGCAGGCAGTGTGAGCTTGCAGCACAGAAGGGGAATCACATCCTGGGCTGCATCCAAAACAGTGTGGCCAGAGATGGAGAGAGGGGATCCTGCCTCTTTGCTCTGGGAAGATCTCACCTGGAGTGCTGTGTCCAGCTCTGGAGCCCTCAGCACAGGAAGGACATGGACCTGATGGAGCAGGTCCAGAGGAGGCCATGAAAATGCTCAGGGGGTTGGAGCAGCTCTGCTATGAGGACAGGCTGAGGGAGCTGGAGAGAAGAGAAGGCTCCAGGGAGACCTAAGAGCAGCCTGCCTGTGCCTGAAGGAGGCTACAAGAAGGCTGCAGAGAGACTGTTTGCAAAGGCCTGCAGGGACAGGATGAGGGCAATGGCTTCAAATTAGAGCAGAGCAGATTGAGATTGGGTGTTAGGATCAAGTTCTGTACCAAAAGGGTGGTGGAACACTGCAACAGGTTGCCCAGGGAGGTGGTTGTGGCTCCATTCCTGGGGATATTGAAGGTGAGGCTGGACAGGGCTGTGGGTAACCTGCTCTAGCTGAGGATGTCCCTGCTGAGTGCAGAGGGGTTGGACTGGATGAGCTCTGGAGCTGCCTTCCAACCCAGAGCATTCTGTGATTCTGTGTATCAGATCCCCACGTGAATTTGCCTCATTTCAGGGGTACTTAAGATTGCCAAGAGGTCTTTCTAAACCAGTTCAAGGACTCAGATGAAATATTCTGGTTACCTGGTAACATCTCTTGCCACACCATTTCAAGTCTTTCTGGAAAAGAATACTCCCCTCCCAACACTTGTGTTGTGAAGGTGTCATGGAGCTTTCTCCTGATGACTCCTGCACATCTGAGATCAGCAGGGCCTGGTGCAGGGAACCCTTCTGTAGTTATGTGCTGGCAGGATGAAGACATATGCTTTACAATAGTGCTTAAGTCAAACTAACAGTCATGAGGCTTTACATATATTACTGCATTGCATCATAGCAGCACTTTTTTTTATCTTGGTTTCATGTTGTTTTAGTTTTCATTGACTGAAAGATGACATCTTGTGAGCACATAGAGTGGCTCAGAGCAACAGCATATGAGATGGAGCAGTTCTCTGCAACACAGGACAGATGGTCCCAACAGGTGTGAGGACCTAAAATGAACCTCTGCCTTTACCCAGCAACAGTTTGCCAACTCCAAGTGCTCCATCACACAGACTCACAGACTGACTGAGGCCATCAAGCCCAGCCTATGCCATAACACCACCACATGGACCACTGAGTGCCACATCCAAGCTTTCCTTCAACACCTCCAGGGGCGGCGACTCCACCACCTCCCTGGGCACTCCATAGAATCACAGAATGGTAAGGTTGGAAGGGACCTCAAGGATCATCCAGTTCCAATCCCCTGCCATAGGCAGGGACACCTCCCACTAGCACAGGTCACTCAAGGCCTCGTCCAACCTGGCCTTGAACACCTCCAGGGAGGTTGTGGAGCACAGAATCATCCAATGTGATCTCACCACCTTCACTGCAAACAACTTCCTCCTAACATCCACTTTCAATCTCCCCTCTGCCACTTCAAACCCATTGCCCCTTGTCCTGGCATNAGTGCATCAGGTCCCCAGAATCACAAATACAGAACCATGGAATCACAGAATCATGGAACCATAGAACCACGGACTCAGGGAACCATGGAATTCCAGAGGCTGGAAGTGACCCCTAAAGATCATCTGATCCAGCCCCCTGCCAGAGCAGCATCACCTAGAGCAGATCACACTGGAACACATCCAGGTGGGTTTTGATTATCTCCAGAGAGGGAGACTCCACAGCCCCCCTGGGCAGCCTGTTCCAGTGCTCTGTCACCCTCACAGGGGAAAAATTCCTCCTCATGTTTAAATAAAACTTCCTATGCCTCAGCTCCCACCCAGTGCCTCTTGTGCTGTCAGTGGGCATCACCCAGCAGAGCCTGGCTCCAGCCTCCTGGCACTCACCCTGCACATATTGATAACCATTCCTGAGGTCACCTCTCAGTCTCCTCCTCTCCCAGCAGCACAGCCCCAGCTCCTTTAGGCTCTCCTCATAAGGCAGATATTCAACTTCATCATTTTTGTGGCTCTGTGCTGGACTCTCTCACGCAGTATCCTGTGCTTCTTGGGCTGAGGGCCCTGAACTGGACACAGTACTCCAGATGTGGCCTCACCAGGACAGAATAGAGGGGCAGGAGAACCTCTCTCAACTCACTAACCGCAGCTCTTATATAGAACCCGAGATATAGAATATAGGCCTCCACCTTTCTATGGTGATGAGACACTGGCGCAGGTTGCCCAGGGAGGTGACGGAGATCAAAGATGTGATCTTTGATCGCATTGGGTGATTCTGTGCTCTACCACCTCTCTGGAGGTGTTCAAGGCCAGGTTGGATGAGTCCTTGAGCAATCTGTTCTAGTGGGAGGTGTCCCTGGCTATGGCACAGGAGAGTTGGAACTGGATGATCTTTGAGGTCCCTTCCAACCTCAACCATTCTGTGATTCTGCATCTCTCCAGCTCATCATAAATCATCCCTTTGCTTTCTTTTCTGCAGGAGCCCTTTCATCTCTGATAGTTGTTCTTAGACAGGCAATGTCCTTTCCCTGCTGATAACCACCCTCAGACAATCAGCCTCTGCCACCCAGATCAAAACTGATGCAGATCAGCAGTTTGAGCATTGCACAGAACCACGAATAGAAAGGTCTGTAGAAATCAGCAACAACAGAAGTAACATCACAAGCCCAGTGACAAAGCTCTAAGCACAATGAAGGCCAAGAGTAATTGTCTTCACACAGAAAATGTGAAAGAGATAAGTAACTATGACAGCTAGAAAAGGCTTCACCTGCAGAGAAAAAACAACATTCTGCTGGGAATCAGGAATGCATTGCAAAACACCAGGGAAGAAAAGCTTCTCAGGCAAGAAGTAACCACGCCATAGTCAAACCAAGGAACTCACCACATCAGGCCACAGCATCAGACCTCAAAACTGAGACTATTATGAAGGTCTGAGTACTAAGGCATCAAATGGCATTGCAAAAGCTTCTGTAGACACAGAAAATGGCAAAGCAAATGGCACAGCATCAGCTTTCATTGCTAACCACAGAAACGCTCCAGAGGAGAGCGACGAGACTGGGGAGGGGGCTGGAGAGGAAGGCTGCTGAGGAGAGGCTGAGGGAGCTGGGGGGGGGGGGCAGGCGGGGGGGGGGGGGGGCTCNGAGACTCAGTGGGGACCTTAGCACACTCTGCAACTACCTGAAGGGAAGCAAGGTGGTGGTCAGGCTCTGCTCCCAGGCAACTTGTGCTAAGATGAGAGGGCATGGCCTGAAGCTGTGCCAGGGGAGAGTTAGGTTGGATGTTAGAATCATAGAGTGGGTTAGGCTGGAAGGGACCTCAAAGCTCATCCAGTTCCAACCCCCTGCCATAGGCAGTGACACCTCCTACTAGAACAGGTCACTCAAGGACTCGTCCAACCTGGTCCCAGGGACCTCCCAGGGAGGTTGTGATCTTCGA
>WBNM01015092.1:1805-13126 GCA_013399055.1 Ramphastos sulfuratus | reverse complement strand
GGTCCCATGGACTTGTGGGTGTCCAAGTGGCTCAACAGGTCCCGAACTAATTCCTCATGGACTTCCAGGGCAACACACTGCTCCCCGACCCCATCACCCAGCTCAAGAGGCCACTTGTCCTGAACTCCTCCCTCCTCACTGTTGAAAACCGAGGCAAAGAAGGTATTCAGGACCTCAGCCTTTTCCTCATCTTCAGTTATGGTGTTCCCATTGTGCAGCATCATGTTGCATTGTGCATCAAAGCTAGGAGTTTAAAGATCAACACCTTCACAAAGCCAGAAGAAATGAGAAGAAACGTGATGGGACAGAGGGAAGGTTGGAGGAGGACTGCATCCATGTGCTCTGCAGCAGGAAGTGATGTGTTCCAGAAGTATCAGCCTCCAGGCTCTGATAATGCCAAATGCTCTTCAGCTGAGTGGTGTTTAAATTAGTGGTGGACTTTGTTTCTTTTTTTGTCTCTCCCTGTTTTTCTTTCCTAGTGGTGCCACGTGGGACTTGCAGCCTGAAAAACTAGATTTTACCCAATTCCAGAGGAAGCTCCGAAACACCTCCAAACACCCCTTGCCTCACATAGATAGAGAAGGGTGAGTGCCATTCATGCTAGATGATGTTCTCCAGCAACTCTCTTGTTGTAGGAACTCTAATTTGATGGCATGGCTTATGTGGAGCATGGGGGGAAGAGGTGCTGAACCAGGTATAAGGTTTGAGGATGCCACATTCAGCCTGTCTGGGTCTTCCATCATCCAGTTCTGGGCTAGAGCAGAGCTGCTCACTCTGTTCTGCATTGCTTGAGTTTGGTCTCTAAAGCATGCTGGATCCGAGTGTTCTAGATCCAAGTTAAGATCTGACAAGATCCAAGTCAGCTTTACAGATCACGTTGAATGAGGCCAGATCTGAACAACCTGATCTAGTTGATGATGCACCAGGCTATGACAGGGGCATCGAAATAGAGATGGCCTCTAAAGCTTCCTTCCAGCCCAAAGCAGTCTATGATTCCATAATTCAAGTCTCATAAACATCTCTGAATATTGCTGGAGAGCTGATTGTGGTTACAGTTCCCACAAGTGACAGGGCTTCCACTATTCTCCCCAGCAAGACTTTAGGGAAGGAGAGAGCTTCAGTGTGATCCGTGTAGATCCAAGTGTTCATTCCCTACCTGCAAACCATAAAACTGTGAAAACATTAAGCAGCTCTTTTTGATGGTGACAGCCTCCAGGGACTTCCATGATATTGTTGGGTTCCTCTTTGGTTATTGGTTGGTCATGCTGGCTGTCACTAAGTGGATAATGAGTGTGGCTCAGTTTCTGTGCAGATTCTTTGCATATTGAGAAACAATCACAGTTTGGGATTTCCTTTCCCTGTCATTCAAGGCACAGAAGAAGGAAACAAATCAGAATGAGTTTCAGAGATGATGTTCAGAAGATTACAGATGAAGATTTGTAGACTGCCCAGAGAGATTGTGGAGTCTCTTTCTCTGGAGAGATTCCAAACCTGCTTGGATGTCGCAATCCAGAGCAACCTGCTCTGAGTCTCCCAGCTTTTAGCAAGGGGTGTTGGACTAGATGATCTCCAGAGGTCCCTTCCAACCCCCACCATGCTGGGATTCCATGACTTCTTGTTGACACTTTGTATGCAGGGATAGAAGTTCTCTCTCACAGAAGTTTTTTCCATTGCTCAGTTAGTTCAGCATCAGCAGGTAGCTCCTGTACTAAAGAGACAGAAAGATTCATGTGACTGCGCAAGGCTTTTTGTTCTGCATTGTCAGTGTTTTACTGCAGGTTTATGAACATCAGTTCTCAGATCATTTTGAACGATGTGACAGGAATTTTTTAAGTCACTAAGTGCCTTTAGCCCATCTTTACTCCTCTTTCTGCAGGTGGTTTTGAAAAATGAGATGAAAGCTCCTCCATAAAAAATGGAATAGAGTCATACGCAACCATAAAATCATAAAATCATTTTGGTTGGAAAACACCTCTATGGTCATCAAATCTAGCTGTTAACCCAGCACTGTAAAGGGTACCACTAAATCATGTCACTCAGCACCATATCTAAATGGCTTTTCCATCCTGCCAGGGATGAGGGCTTCGCCACTGCCCTGGTCAGCCTCTTCCAGGCCTTGACAACCCTTTCAGGCAATAGATTTCTCCTAATGTCCAATCTGAGCCTGCCCTGTTGCAATTTGAAGTCTTTTCCTTTTGTCCTATTGCTAGTTACTTGAGGGAAGAGACTCTTTATCATCTTCATTGCACTTCTCTGGACATGCTTCAGTCCCTCGATATCCTTCTTGGAGTGAGAGGCCCAAAACAAAACCCAGTATTTGAGGTGTGGCCTCACCAGTGCCAGGTAGAGGAGGACAGTCACTTCTCTAGTCCTGCTGGCCATGTTGCTTTTGATTTCAGCCAGGCATGCTGGTGGTCTCCCTGGCCAGCTGGGCACAGAATGGCTCATCTTCAGCCAGCTGTCAACCAGCACTACTGGGCAGTTTACAGCTACACTGCCACAAGCCTGAGGCATTCATGGGGTTGCTGTGGCCCAGGCGCAGAGCTCAGCACTTGGCTTTGTTGAACCTCGTCCCATTGGCCTTGGCTGATCAATCCAGCCTGTGCATGTCCCTCTGCAGCGCCTCCCTACCCTCCTGCCCACCTTGATGTCATTTGCACACTTGCTGAGAGTGCCCTCAATGCCCTTGTCCAGATTACAGGTAAAGATGTAAAAGAGAAGAGTCCCCAGCACTGAGCTCTGGGGAACCTCACTGGTGACCATCTGCTAACTGGATTTAACTCCATTCACAATTAGAGGAGGCACAGACAAAATTTGGTTTGTTTGTTAACTTATGAAGTGTCTTGAGCAATCTTGAATGCATCACTCTCCCATGCTAAATCTGTGCTGGGTGTGATGCAGCTGGCTGAACCTCCAAGAATCTCCACCTGCTACCTGGGCATTTTCCATCTTCCTTGAGTGGAAGTTTAACCTTCTAGCACTGAAAAATTCAATTGGAAAAAGAAAGAGGAAACCTGCTCTGCAGGATGTGTTCTCTATAAGGACTTAAGAGACCATTTTGTTCCTGATCATTGCCCAAGACTGGCAGTGTCTTGGGCATTTGATTGACCTCAAGTGTGTTTTGCTTGGCAGAAGTGTTTTCCTCCAGGACATCTGGAAGGTAGTGGGGTTTGTGAAATGGTTGAGCAAAACCAAAGAACTCTACCTCCTTTCTGACCTGAATTTTGCTGTTTGATATTTCCAGCTGTGCATTTGCTCTTCCAGTTCAAACAGTAGTTGATATTTTCTCTTCATTCAACTATCTCCCAAACCCAAGTATCACTTCAGTATTTCCTGTCCACTAAGAAATTTCTGTACCACCTCTTTGAAACATGACTGTTGGAGGTGCCTAGCACCCTGTAGTTCAGGCTCAGCCTGTGGGGAAAAGCTCCCATCATCCTCCTAATCACAAAATCACAGAATGTTAGGGGTTGTAAGTGACCTCAAAAGATTATCCAGTCCAACCCTCCTGCCAGATCAGGATCACCTAGGGGAAGCTGCATAGGAATGTGTCCAGGCAGGTTTGGAAAGTCTCCAGAGGAGACTCCACAACCTTTCTGGGCAGCCTGTTCCAGTGTTTTATCACCCTCTCAGTGAAAAAGGTTTCCCTTCTGTTCACATGGAACCTCCTCTGCTCCAGCTTGCCCCCATTGCCCCCATCGTGTCGTTGGATTTCCCTGAGCAGAGCCTGACTCCATCCTCCTGACACTGCCCTGCACATCTTTATAAGCAGGAATGAGTGCAGCCCTCAGGCTCCTCTGCTCCAAGCTAGAGAGCCCCAGCTCCCTCAGCCTGTCCTCATGGGGAGATGTTACACTGCCTCCAGCAGCTTTGTGACTGCACTGGAGTCTTTCAAGCACTTCCCTGAGGTCCTTCTTGAACTGGGAGGCCCAGAACTGGACAAAATACTCCATACGCAGCTTCACCCGGGCAGAGTAGAGAGGGGAGAGACCCTGTCTTGACCTGCTAACTGCAGCCCTTCTAATAGAGCCCAAGATGCCACTGTGCTTCTTGGCCACAAGGACACATTGCTGGCTCATGGGCATCTTCCTACCCACCAGGACCCCCAGGCTCCTATCCTCTGGGCTGCTCTCCAGCAGGTCAATCCCTAATCCCTGCCTCCTCATCCTCATCAGAGGCCTCTATGCCACCAGAGTTCAGCATCAGACACTCACCCTGGGACAGATGTTTTCCTACAACTGGTATTATTTGGTGTCTTCTTCACCTGCAACTGGTATTACTTGTTCCCAAATGTTTAGCTTGGATTTTCTCACGTATAGATAGATAGATAGACAGACAGACAGACACGCAAATACAGATTAAAATATGTGTATTGTACTGTGTGGTATTTTTTCTATATTTGACTTACTAAATCACTCATCATTTCATCTGTAAGAGAAAGTCAGTTGTTCACACTTGGAAAAGGCCTCTAAGATCACCAAGTCCAATCATCGACTCAACACTACCATGAGCACTAAACCATCTCCTGAAGTGAAAAGACCAGAGACATTAAACCCCCAAATTTTGCATGAAATTCCACTTAAAATTAGCAGCATCCACAGAAATTTCTCTGTGTTTTGCCTTAAAGCAAATGTTTCATGGACTGTAGATTGAGCACTTATGATTTCCCATAAGTCTGTCCATGTCCTAATTAAATTGTTTCCATTCAGCTTGGTGGTTTTTGAGCCTGGTGCTTCAGCACATGACATTTTTTTTTCTGTTTATTTCCCCTTATTTTCCTTAATTCCACTAAGACTTGTTGTTTTATGACTTCTGGTCACTGATTGCCTTGGTCTGTGGCTGTCAAAATTTCTGTCTAATAAGTTATTTAACAATATCTTGTCAACAATTGACCAAAAAATGTGTGGTCATTTTATCATGATAAAACCAGATCATCTAAATTATTTGAGAATGCAGGGGGATGATGTTTATTGTCCATTTTTAATTCTCCTGTATCATTCTTACTACAAAAAAAGACATTGAGGTGCTGGAGTGCATCCAAAGAAGGGCAACAAAGCTGGTGAGGGGTCAAGAGCAAAGGTTCTATGAGGAGTGACTGAGGGACCAGGGTTATTTACTCTGGAGAAGAGGAGGCTCAGGGGAGACCTTCTGTCTCTCTACAACTCCCTGACGGGAGTTTGGCGTGAGATGGAGATTGGTCTCATTTCTCAAGAAGCAAGTGACAGGATGAGAAGAAATGACCTCAGGTTGTGCCAGGGGAGGTTTAGCTAGGACATGAGGAAAGATCTGTTCACTGAAAGAGTAGTTAAGCATTGCAGCAGACTATGATTACAAGCTCTCCAGCTAGTAATTACCTTCAGATTGGTTTTGGTCCCTTCTTTTAGTAGAAGAAAGTAGTTCATCTGCCAGCTTTGTGTTTGGTCTGTCAGTGCTTTGCTTCTCACCCCAGGTGTTTTTTTTTCCCTTCAGATTGTGTGTTTGTATTGTTACTGATTGCTGTTTGCTCACTGAGATCTATGTTTTTGCTTCTGCCTTGACACCTTTGCCAGATGGGGAGCTCCTGTGGAGACCAACGAATGAGTAGTGCTTCAGTGGAAACTTTTTTCTCATTACGTTTTTGTGTCCCCATTGTTTTTTTTTTCTTCCAGGTGGGCTTTGCTTTTGCTTGGTGTGGGCATTGAATCACCCAGTCCTACAGTCTTAGGACTGCCTTTGCTTTTCTCACTGCTGCTGTTACCCAAAGTGTTGTTTGAATGCTGGGGTAGGTTGTGCGGGTGGGGAGGACTGAGAATAGCCTTTATGTTGTATTGACAGCTTTGTGCCCTCGTGGGAGTGTGTTGGAAACACACAGGGGGCCTCTGTGTTCTAGTGAGGATCCTTTTCAGTAAGAACTGATCTTCTTCATGTGCCATAATGGGAAATAAACTTAGATTCCAGAGAGGTTTCATGTAGTTCTGTTTGTTTTCTTCTTGTCACAGGCTTGGAAAAGGGAAATACGAGGATGGTGATGGCATCAACTTGAATGACATAGAGAAAGTCCTTCCAGTGTGGCAGGTAGGTGATGAAGATGCAGTACAGTGGAGACCATCAGCTCCTGAACTTAACTTTCTATGGGAAACTCTCCCCAGAAGTGGGAAGGCTGCTGGACTGGATGTGCTGAGCTGTGGTCCTTTGGTGTTTGTCATCAGCAAGTCTTCCTGTGAGCCTGAGTGCTGGGCAAAGGCAGTTACCATGGAGATTTTGCTGGAAGGTGAAAGGATAAGAACAGTATCTATATACACGTGTATAAATACATGGGATCATATATTTCAGGAGAATAGGTTCTGAAAAGCATCAGCCCTTCTGACTAAAGGTTGATAAGCTGCTGCCAGGAAGCCAGCAATGATGGTGTGCTGGCCCAGATGTTTCCCCCATGGGGTGTGCCTATGTATAATTATATGCAAGGGTCATCTTCCTGTATGCTTTTCCAGCCTGTTCCTTCTCCAGTCCTCTCTTAACCACCTTCTCCAGATCTCTGTTTCCAGTCTAGTTTTGGTTAAATGATCTTTGATGCTTGAATATTAGGGAAAAGGCCACATAGGAGTCCAACTGAAATGTCAATTTGTGTGGCTTTGCCTGAAACCGTTGAACGTGTTGGGTTGGAAGGGACCTTTAAAGCTCATTCAGTCCAACTCCACTGCAGTCAGCAGGGACATCAGCAACTAGAACAGGTTGCTCACAGCCCCAAACAACTTCACCTGTAATGTTATCAGGGATGGGGCATCTCCCACCTCTCTGGGCAACCTGGAACAGGCTCTCACAGTAAAACTTTCTTCCTCTCTAGTCTCAATCTCCTTGTTTGATTTCAAACCATCATCCCTTGTCCTGTCACAGCAGGCCCTGAGAAAAAATCCTGCAAGGCCACCAGAAGATCTCCCTGGAGCCTTCTCTTCTGCAGGCTGGACAAGCCCAGATCTCTCAGCCTGGCCCCACAGCAGAGCCCTGCCAGCCCTGCCAGCATTGCTGTGGCCTCCTCTGGCCCTGCTCCAACAGGTCCCTGTGTGTGCTGTGCTGAGGACTCCAGAGCTGGCCCCAGCACTGCAGGGGGGGGTCTCAGGAGAGCACAGCAGAGGGGCAGAATCCCCTCCCTGGCTCTCCTGCCCAGGCTGCTGGTGATCAACCCAGGCTGGCTCTGGGCTGGCAGCACTTGGTTCTGGCTCATGTTCAACTTTGCATCCCCCGCTCCGCCCCAGTACCCTCAAGTCCTTCTGCTCAGGGCTACTTTCCAGCCCTTCATCCCCCAGCCTGAATTGATGCACTTAACTGTCCTGACTCATGTGCAGGACCTTGGACTTGGTCTCGTTAAACCACGTGAGGTTCACCTGGGCCTTCTTAAGCTTGTCCAGCTCCCTCTGGGTGAGTCCAGTCTCTCAGGCATGTCAACCACAACACTTCCCTGAGTCACAGTCCTTGAAAGAACAGAGCCTCTAAGTCTGGACAAGTTTCTCAAGATGCTCAGATTGTTTTTTACTGAAGTCTGCTCTTTGTCCCCAGAAAGAAGAATGGAGATGCATTGTGCTGTGATAGGGTTACCCTGTTCAGCGCCGAGCAGAGAGCTTGCTGAACTTCTGGCTCAGGCATCATATGAGGAAAAGCCTTGCTCTCACTGCAAACCATGTGGTAGTTTGCCTCACTATTTCTTTTGGGTGAGCTTGCTGGCACCAAATACCTGTAGCAGTGAAAGAGTGGAGAAACGCTGCTGACTTTGGCAGGCAGAAGGACTGCTTGCAGCTGCTTTCTGCCCAGTCTTTTCCGTGCTTGGTATGTCTGGACTTCAGGTCACAGAGAGAAAACATCAACTGATCCAGACCCCACTAATTCTTCAACAGAAGATTATTTTCCCTGGACAATAATTGGAAATGAGAATTAAGCCATATTTGGTGAGAGGAGCTCTCTTTCTTCCCTAGGATATAACTTCTTTTCTAATCAACAGCTGTTGAATAAACTGTCTGCTTCTGATCACTAGATCATCCTGTCCTAATACCAGGCTGAATCACAGAAACACACAGAACCACAGAGCGTGGGGAGTTGGAGGGCAACTCTCTGGATTGTTCAGTCTAGAAGCCTTGCTAAAGCAGGGTCACTTGCAGCAGCTTGCCCAGGATCACAATATCCAGATGGGTTTGGAATCTCTCCAGAGAAGGAGACTCCACAACCTCTCTGGGCAGCCTGCTGCAGGCCTCCAGCACCCTCACGCCAAAGAACTTTCTCCTCATGCTCAAATGGAACCTCCTGGGTTCCATTGATCAGATTCCCTCTGGGGCTGCTCCTCTGCAGCCTCAACAGCCCCAGGTCTCTCAGCCTTTCCTCCTCATAGAGATGCTCCAGGCCCCTCATCATCTTTGTAGCCTCCGCTGAACTCTCTCCAATCCCTCAACTCCAGTGAATTAATTCCAATATATACCTTAATATCTACCTTTAATTGCTAGTGTGGCACCTCCAAGCTATAAGACCAGGTGGGAGTTCTGGACTTAGCGTTTGGTTTGTGCCTCTGGGCAGACTGGTGCAATGCTACCTTATGTTGGAGACAGGCTTACCCAGTCATGTACAGTCACATGTGCTTGTGGGAACTGGGAACCAGGTGGTTCTGGGTGAAGATTGATGTTCTTTGGTGTTAACAAGTGCACTTGATGCAGGCAGCTGCTTTAATCCTGACCTGTGACTCTTTAACTGGGTTTGAATGTGGTTGTACAACGCTGACGTTGGATGTACTGGTCTTGATCCCTTGCTTCAGATGGCTGTGGGGAGAGCAGTGCGTGGGGGCACAGGGGAAAATCTTTATGTGAGCCTGTGGGAAGAAATCTTTCACCATCCTTGAGGCTTTCCCACACTGTTCTGATGTTTGTGTCATAGCCCAAGGAAGAAGCTTTTCAGGTTGGAGAGACATGGCCTCTGACTCTGTTTTTAAGAGCTCCTGGCTTTTTTATAGCAGCTGTATGTGGATGGAGTTGCCAGTTGGAGCATCATGTCTTATGACTGGGCCAATGTAAGCATGGATTCATAGAATCACAGAATGCTTTGGATTGGAAGAAACCATTAAAGGTTATCTAGTCCACCCTCCCTGCAGTAATCAGGGATATCTGCAACTACAGCAGGTTGCTCAGAGCCCCAAACAACCTCACCTGGAATGTTATCAGGGATGGGTCTCTGGGCAACCTGGAACAGGCTCTTGCCACCCTCAATGTTAAACATTTCTTCCTGCTTTCCATTCAGAATCTCCCTCTTTTAGTTTCAGACCATCACCCCTTGTCCTATCACAACAGGCCCTGAGAAAAAAAAAGTGTGCCCAGCTTTTTTATCAAGCCCTTTTGAGTCCTGAAAGTCCACCTGAAGATCTCCCTGGAGCCTTCTCTTCTGCAGGCTGAACAGGCTCAACTCTCTCAGCCTTGGCCTAACAGTCCAGTCCTTACAGTCCTGCCAGCATTGCTGTGGCCTCCTCTGACCCTTCTCCAATAGGTCCCTGTCTGTGCTGTGCTGAGGGCTCCAAAGCTGGCCCCACCACTTCAGGGAGGTCTCAGCAGAGTGCAGCAAAGGGGCAGAATCCCCTACCTGGCTCTGCTGCCCACGCTTCTGGCGATCAGCCCAGGACACAGCTGGCTCTGGGCTGCTGCTGGAGCATCCTCCAGCACAATGTAGATGCAAAGACTTTGTTGATAAAAGTGCTTTAGCAGTTATAACAGACTTGAGAACATCAGTTTTGAGTGAGGTATTGAGTCTTAGTTGCAGGCTGATTAGAAATTTGGTATCTTTTGATGGTAAGATGTGGAGGTTATATCAAGGTGAGGGTTGGTTTCTTCTCCCAAACGACAGGACAGGAGGAAATGGCCTTAAGTTGTGCCAGCAGAGGTTTAGATTGGACATGAGGAACAATTTCTTGTCAGAGGGGTTGTCAAGGCCTGGCCCTAGCTGCCCAGAGCAGTGGTGGAGTGCCCATCCCTGGAGGGCTTTCAAAGCTGTGTAGCTGTGGTGCTGAGGGACATGGTTCAGTGGTGATCACAGTATCACAGTATCACAGTATAAGCAAGGTTGGAAGAGACCTCAAAGATCATCAAGTCCAACCCATTACCACAGACCTCAAGACTAGACCATGGCACCAAGTGCCACGTCCAAACATGCCTTGAACACCTCCAGGGACGGTGACTCCACCAGCTCCCTGGGCAGCCCATTCCAGTGGGGAATGACTCTCTCGGTGAAGAACTTTCTCCTCACCTCGAGCCTAAACTTCCCCTGGCACAGCTTGAGACTGTGTCCTCTTGTTCTGGTGCTGGTTGCCTGAGAGAAGAAAGCAACCTCCTGCTGGCCACAACCACCCTTCAGGTAGTTGTAGACAGCAATAAGGTCTCCCCTGAGCCTCCTCTTCACCAGGCTAAACAATCCCAGCTCCCTCAGCCTCTCCTCATAGGGCTTGTGCTCGAGGCCTCTCACCAGCCTCGTTGCCCTTCTCTGGACACGCTCAAGCACCTCAATGTCCTTCTTAAATTGAGGGGCCCAGAACTGGACACAGTACTCAAGGTGTGGCCTAACCAGTGCAGAGTACAGGGGGAGAATGACCTCCCTGCTCCTGCTGGCCACACTATTCCTGATGCAGGCCAGGATGCCATTGGCCTTCTTGGCCACCTGGGCACACTGCTGGCTCATGTTCAGGCGGGTGTCAATCAGCACCCCCAGATCCCTTTCTGTTTGGCTGCTCTCCAGCCACTCCGACCCCAGCCTGTAGCTCTGCATGGGGTTGTTGTGGCCAAAGTGCAGCCCCTGGTACTTGGATTTGTTGCAAGCCATCCCATTGGACTCTGCCCATCTGTCCAGGTGCTCGAGGTCCTGCTGCAGAGCCCTTCTGCCCTCCAACCCACCAACATCTGCCCCCAGCTTGGTGTCATCTGCAAATTTGCTGGTGACTGACTTGATGCCCTCATCCAGATCTGACAGTGCTTGGGAGTCGATCATCTGAAAGGTGTTTTACGACCAAAACAACTATATGATTGATGTAGGACATGAACCTACAGCCAACTTCCAGCATTTGTCCAGGTCTGTGTGTGTATCTGCAAAGAGACACAGCAGCACCTCTCTTGAGTTAAGCAGAGTATTCTGGATTTCTGAGTTTTACTGTAAAGACATTAATTTCACTGCTGGCATCTCTCAGTATTTTATTAGCTTACTGCAAGGGAAAACCTCTGACTCCCTGGCAGTTGGAAGGTGGAAAACCAAAGAAAAGCAAAACATCCTTGTGGACAGAGGAATCGAGTGCACCCTCAGCAAGTTTGCAGATGACACCAAGCTGGGGG
>WBNM01015091.1:0-27719 GCA_013399055.1 Ramphastos sulfuratus | reverse complement strand
TTCAGGTAGTGGAAGGCCACTATCTAGTCCTTCGAATTCACCTTTTGCCACTAGGATAAATAACATAGTTTCCTGTGCCCTGCTTTCACCACTTTGGAATAAATCTATCCCCAGACCCTTGAAAGGGAGAAGGTATTTAATGCTGTCATCCAAGCTTAGTCATGGGAGTGTAAGCTTCAGTGATGTGCTGCCTGGGGTCCCTTATTTATCTGTGCTAGTGAAATCTCTAAAGCCTCTGGCAGTTGAGGAAGATGCTTTTGTTTCCTCAATTCTTCTGTTGTTCCTTCTTTGGAGCTTTGGATATCATAGCAGAGCTGGTGTATGCTGAACTTCAGGGCACTGGGGAGCAGCCCAGGGTACAGCTTTGATTGTGCCAATGTGTTCTACATGCCTTACCTGTTCATTTAGATCAGCCTTTTGCCAGGGAGTTAGAAAAACTCCAATGTCCAAGGAGATGAATATCTGACAAAATAAACCAAGTGCAAGAGGGGAGTGAATAGCTGACAAAAGAAACTAAGTGCAAGTGCAAGAGGAGAGTGAATATCTGACAAAAGAAACTAAGTGCAAGTGCAAGAAGAAGGAGAAGGAAGGTCAAATGCCTTCACTCTTCAGTGTGGGAGAGAGATGAAAGTAGCTGGAAGCTGTGACATTATATAAAACTGGTAAACTAAACAGCACACATGGAAATTTCTTCCTGCCCTCCTATATTTCTTACAGCAGGCTGCATTTCTCCTTACCAATTAGTCCACCTCCCCCAAAAACTAATTGCAGTAACTAATTGCCTGAATACATACGGTCACTTTGTACATCTTTCAACTGCTGGCTCAGCTGTGAAACTGGTGGAGGAAAGTGGGTGTTGCAAACGGTGTTCTGCACCAAGAGATGTGCCTTCACTGCTTTGGCAAATGGCCCTGGGGCTTCTGTGGGAGGAGTGCCAGGGCAGGGCATGCATTACTATTCCTTATGTAAGCAGCAAGCAAGTGAAAATACCTTTAACTGTTCCCTGGGGTGGGTTTTTGTTTGGTTGTTGATTGTTGTTGTTGTTTTTCATGATAACCTTCACAACAGTAATCTCCAGCACTGTCTTTGCAGGATGAAAAAGCAGAAGGATTCATCAGCCTGCCTGAGTTTAAAATTGACAGAGCCAGTGAATGCCGCAAGAAATAGTAAGCACGCTCAAAACCAATCCGAGAATGGGCTGGGTTGGAAGGGACCTCCAAAGGTCATCTAGGCCAACACACACACACCCCACCCTTCCCCTGCAGTGACATTCCTCCACTAGATCAGCTTGCTCAGAGCCTTGTCCAGCCTGGGCATGGGAATGAAGCCTCCCTGGGCAACCTGTTGAAGTGTTCTACCACCCTCGTGGTGCAGAACTTGTTCCTAACATCCAATCTGCTCTCATTTCAAACCATTGCCTCTCATCCCATCACTCCAGGGCTTTGTAAGCAGTCCCTCTGCAGCCTTCTTTTAGACCACTTCGGGTACTGGAATATTGCTCTTAGGTCACCAGAGCCTTCTCTTCTCCAGGCTGAACAACTGTGGAATCACAGAATGGTCAGGGTTGGGAGGGACCTCAAGGGTCAGCCAGTTCCAACCCTATGGCAGGGACACCTCACACTAGATCAGGTTGCCCACAGCCACATCCAGCCTGGCCTTAAAAACCTCCAGGGATGAGGCTTCCACCACCTCCTGTGCCAGTCTCCCACCACCCTCATGGTCAAGAACTTCTTCCTAACATCTAATCTAACTCTCCCCTCCTCTAGCTTGGATCCATTCCCCCCAGTCCTGGCACTACCTGACACCCTATAAAGTCCCTCTCCAGCTTTCTTGTAGCCCACTTCGGACACCAGAAGGCCACAATAAGGTCTCTTCGGAGCCTTCTCCTCTCCAGGCTGAACACCCTCAGCTCCCTCAGCCTGTCCCCGTAGCAGAGCTGTTCCAGCCTCCCAATCATTTTTGTGGCCCTCCTCTGGACCTGCTCCATCAGGTCCATGTCCTTCCTGTGCTGAGGGCTTCAGAGCTGGACACAGGTTTCACCGCAGCAGGGTAAAGTAGCAGAATGTAATGATAGAGTAGAAAAAGTTGAACAAAGNATTGCCTCTCATCCCATCACTCCAGGGCTTTGTAAGCAGTCCCTCTGCAGCCTTCTTTTAGACCACTTTGGGTACTGGAATATTGCTCTTAGGTCACCAGAGCCTTCTCTTCTCCAGGCTGAACAACTGTGGAATCACAGAATGGTCAGGGTTGGGAGGGACCTCAAGGGTCAGCCAGTTCCAACCCTATGGCAGGGACACCTCACACTAGATCAGGTTGCCCACAGCCACATCCAGCCTGGCCTTAAAAACCTCCAGGGATGAGGCTTCCACCACCTCCTGTGCCAGTCTCCCACCACCCTCATGGTCAAGAACTTCTTCCTAACATCTAATCTAACTCTCCCCTCCTCTAGCTTGGATCCATTCCCCCCAGTCCTGGCACTACCTGACACCCTATAAAGTCCCTCTCCAGCTTTCTTGTAGCCCACTTCGGACACCAGAAGGCCACAATAAGGTCTCTTCGGAGCCTTCTCCTCTCCAGGCTGAACACCCTCAGCTCCCTCAGCCTGTCCCCGTAGCAGAGCTGTTCCAGCCTCCCAATCATTTTTGTGGCCCTCCTCTGGACCTGCTCCATCAGGTCCATGTCCTTCCTGTGCTGAGGGCTTCAGAGCTGGACACAGGTTTCACCGCAGCAGGGTAAAGTAGCAGAATGTAATGATAGAGTAGAAAAAGTTGAACAAAGGACAAGGCTTTGCCTTAAAAAAAATAAAAAGGAGGCATAATAGACTTTGTTGCAATGATCATTTGATTGTATCAGAGAATAAGCCCATACAGAACAGGCTAACTGAGCATGGTTTCTGTGTGCCATCTTTGCTGAAGGTTTTTAATTTCTCATGAGTCACAGTGCTTGAATAGAGCAAAATTAATTAAGAGCAAGAAGGCTGCTTGGCTGCATCTGTCCCTTTCATTTCCTGAGTTTCCTTTCTTCTTTTGTTTCCTTTCTAGTTAGGGGCTTTTATTAGTTTTTCTTGTTAAGTGTTAAAGTGTCTGTGTGTAATACCTTGAAATTCAATGAAGAGTTTCAAGCATGATAAACAGAACATCCAAATGAAAAAAAAAAAAGTCCCCAAATTCAGGGCCAGGCAATCGATCTTCAGTGTAACTCCCAATTAGTTAACATCATCTCAGGGTTTGCTGAGTGTGTGCCAGGCCTGAGGCAGAGTTAAAAAACGGAATGACAGTGATTTGCTGGGGGAGGTTTCTGACCTCAAGATCTAAGGGACTTTTCCTCTCACCTAGCAGTATGTGCTACTGTCCAGATCTGTGTCATTGCACAAATCCATCTCTTATTTTAGATGCAGACCCAAGCATATGTAGGAGTGTGACAGGTCCATACTCCTACAGAGGTATTTTTAAAGTCAGTGGTGGTAAAAGCTTTTTTGCCTTGCCTTCTAAGTGGTTTTTACTGACAAGTTTATCAAAACTGTGGAATCACAGAATGGTCAGGGTTGGAAGGGACCTGAAGGATCATCTAGCTCCAACCCCATGGCAGGGACACCTCACACTAGATCTGGCTGCTCAGAGCCACATCAAGCCTGGCCTTGAAAACATCCAGGGATGAGGCTTCCACCACCTCCTTGGGCAACCTGTGCCAGTGTCTCACCACTCTTGTGGGGAAGAACTTCCTAATGTCTAATCTAAATCTCCCCTCCTCTAGCTTGGATCCATTCCCCCCAGTCCTATCACTACCTGACACCCTAAAAGGTCCTTCCCCATCTTTCTTGTAGCCCCCTTCAGATACTGCAAGGCCACAAGAAGGTCTCCTTGGAGCCTTCTTCTCTCCAGATTGAACAATCCCAACTTTCTCAGCCTGTCTCCATAGGAGAAGAGCTCCAGCCCTGTTCCAGTGTCTCACCACCCTCATGGTGAAGATCTGTACCAAAACAATGGTTGCAAAAGTGCATGCTATGGTCTGTGGTACAGAAAGTACCAAAGAAGGCACTGACCTTGTATCAGTTGGTCTACTTATCTTTTCAGAATGAACTCCATTCTTCATGGTTGTCTCAAAGGGCAGAAAATGAACTATTTGGTTTGGGAAAAAAAAAAATAAAGATAGATCGACTTGGACTTATTGTCCTGTGTCCTTAGGCAACATTGCTGAAGGGCTTCATTTTCTTTCTCTTTTATTAGGGCAGCAACATAAAGCCAACTCATTTCTCAGGCTTGTACCCTGCTTAAGTTGGTGTTTGGGTTTGTTGGTTTTTTTCCTACTTGATTTGGTATCTACTGATTAGCAGAACATAAAATGTGTCTATTAAAATTCCTTTCTTGGATGGCAGATAAAAGGAGGAAAAAAGATCATTGAAAATTCGTATAACAGATGCTGTAACAAGTTTAAGAAGTCAAGCTTTGGGTCTCAGTAACTTGATGATGTCTTTCTAAGCTGAGCAGATGTCTCTGTACATCTGCTTTGACTTGCATAACTTTTAATCATTCTCTAGTGGATCAGAGGAAATCTTTTTGTCTCCAGTTTTAGGCTACCTTTGCTAGCAGTAGCTTCCCTGGGTTAACTATTTCATATCCCTGGTTTCTTAAAACCTCTTCTCATATATTTCCATAAATGTACACACAGGATGTAAGGGGTTGGAAGGGACTTCTGGAAAGCTTCCAGTCCAACCCCCCTGCCAAAGCAGGACCAGAGAATCTAGCACAGGTCACACAGGAACACATCCAGACAGCCCTTGAAAGGCTCCAGAGAAGGAGACTTCATAACCTCTCTGGGCAGCCTGTGCCAGGGCTCTGTCAACCTTACAGTCAAGAAGTTTTTCCTTGTGTTGAGGTGCAACTTCCTGTGCTGCAGTTTCCATCCCTTGCCCCTTGTGCTACCTCAGGGCACAAGTGAGCAGAGCCTGTCCCTGTCCCTTCCTTCCTGACCCCCAGCCCTCAGCTATTTACAGACATTGCTCGGGTGCCCTCTCAGCCTTCTCCTCTCCAGACTAAGCAGTCCCAGGGCTCTCAGCCTCTCCTCACCAGGCAGTGCTGCAGTCCCTTCAGCATCCTTGTAGCCCTCCGCTGGACTCTCTCCAGCAGATCCCTGTCCCTCTTGAACTGGGGAACCCAGAACTGGATGCAATATTCCAGGTGGGGCCTCCCTCCATCTGCTGACCATACTCAATGCACCCCAGGACCCCATTGACTTTCTTGTCTGCAAGGGCACACAAGGCATATACATTAAAAACAGCAAAGATGCTGTGCACTAAGAACATCCTTACCATTTTTTCTGAGACACAGTAGATTAGAAGGCATGAGAACTATTTGATTTTTTATGCATATGTAAACACATAGATAAAAATCCACTGTGCCTCAGAAAACAATGGTGATGATCTTCATGTATCCTGTTTGCAGTCACCTTTGTTTCCTTTGGGACTCTTAGGTCATTTTTTGTTCTTACTATAAGGGAGACCTTCAGGCTATTCTCCAAAATGGTTCTGCTGTCAATGATTAATTACTGTCAGATGCACTTTATGGATCTTCAAGTACCTCCCCATCATCCTTCATCCAACACAGCTAAAGGAAATTCTTCCTGGTCATTAATTTCACATTAGGCATGAAATGCAGTAATTTTCCCCACCCAGGCACATTGATTGCTTTGGTGGAAGGAGAAGATGAGATGCAATTGACCATTGCGTAGAATGGCCTGGAGAAACTGCTGATTTCCAACACCTCTGCAGAACTCAATCAGAGCACCCAACTGCCCCTTGTATGCTTGATGCTCAGAGGGCTGGAGCACCTCTCCTATGAGCAGGGACTGAGGGAGTTGGGGTTCTTCAATCTGGAGAGGAGAAGGCTCCCAGGTGACCTTGTTGTGGCCTTCCAGTATCTTAAGTGGGCTACAAGAAAGCTGGAGAGGGACTTTTTTAGGCTGTCAGGTAGTGAGAGGACTGGGGGGAATGGAACAAAGCTGGAAATGGGAAGATTCAGACTGGATGTTAGGAAGAAGTTCTTCAGCATGAGGGTGATGAGACACTGGAATGGGTTGCCCCGGGAGGTGGTGGAAGCCTCATCCCTGGAGGTGTTTAAGGCCAGGCTGGATGAGGCTCTGGGCAGCCTGATCTAGTGTGGGGTGTCCCTGTCCATGGCAGGGGGGTTGGAAGTGGATGATCCTTGTGGTGCCTTCCAACCCTGACTGATTCTATGATTATTAGATGTAAAGGTAATGTCAAGCTGTTTGGGATGTGAGAAATAGAATCAGAATGGTCTGGGTTGGAAGGATCCAAAGCTCATACAGTCCAACCCCCTCTACACTCAACAGGGGCATCCTTCACTAGATTAGGTTGACCTGGTCCCTGTTGAGCCTCACTTTGAATATCTCCAGGAATTGGGCCCCAACCACATCCCTGAGCAGCCTGTTGCAGTGTTCCACTACCCTCATAATGCAGAACTTGTTCCCAACATCCAATCTGAATCTGCTCTCCTCTAGTTTGAAGTCATTGCCCTCTCATCCTTTGCAAACAGTCCCTCTGCAGCCTTCTTGTAGCCCCCTTCAGGTACTGGCAGTCTGCTCTGAGGTCTCCATGGAGCTTTCTCTTCTCCAGAGACTGAGCAACCCCAGCTCCCTCAGCCTGTCAAATAACCAGGACTCAGAGTTTTGGTATTTTTTTCTTCTATCAACTAAATTGTCATGCCAGTTTTCTGTTTAGAGGAAGCTGACAGCTATGGGTATATCAGCACCATTACCTGAGAGAGAAAAATTATCTCCTTACTTGCTGAACTTCATGTGATTGTTGAGCAGTGTTTATGCACATATGGATCAAGCAGACAAGTGGCAGCCAAAGTGCATTTTCCTGGCTGAAATCTGGCACAATCCTAAAAGCCTGAACTCATCTCATTTCCTTGGTGGCCAAACTCTCTTGCATTTTAAACCACAAAAGAGTTGTGCCATTGCATTTTTATAACTCATGAGTTTTGTTTTTTTTTCTTTTTTTCCTCTACAGTGCATTCAAAGCCTGCCACCCCAAGATCAAAAGCTTTTATTTTGCTGCTGAACACCTAGATGATATGAACAGGTAAGGAAATGTGGCAAAGCTCAAGGAACTGTCCCTTCAATGTGCTCTTGGAACTAGGAGTATCACAGTCATAATAAATTACATATTAACCTTAGCATTGAAGTTTAATAGCTGAGAAAAATAAGTGCAGAGTGGCATTGTTTCTGAGTGGCTAAGTATGTAGGTAGGGAGATTTTTAGAAACAAGATTCTTTCTTTTCCTGCAAAGAAAGAAATTCTGTGAAGCAACATCCAAACACACCTTCAGAATTCCACGCTTCTGCTCTTGCCTGTGTGGCACCTGTAAAGGGGCAATATTATCTCCAGCTCTGCTTCCCTGACATAGCCTCAAAGGCCATGTGGTGCTTGCTCTTGGGATGCTTCTATTTCTGGCCCTGAAGGGAATGAGGAGTTGGAGAAAGGTTTAAAGCAGTCACTCATTTTATTTCTGGCAGCCTGGAAGAAGGAGGCAGAAGATAACACGGAATGAATTCTGCAGGTTTTCTCTCTGCTGCCACCAACTTAACCTACACCTTAAAGTGAAATGTTTGTTGTGTTGAGTTTAGTGGGGGAAAAATACAGCAGCTCAAAATAGAACAAGGACTTAAGGCTTGGTTCTTTATTTAATATACTGGGAAAAGTGGTTCAACTTCCACAAACATTGAATTACCTCTCAATAAATTGGTGGGGGGGGTGTGTGTGTGTAAAAGGTGGGCAACTGAAAAATACTCTTTCAAATGCAGAGATAATAAACTACTCCCTGCCTAAAAGCAGTTTGTAGTCTAGCTGGAGTCAAACATGGAATTCTGTTAAAGTAAGACTGGTTTGGTCAATTTTTTTTTTTTTTTTTTTTGGTGGGAGGGGGTTGGACCGGATCAGGTTTCTGCTCTCTATTTTCATTATGTACCATGCTGTCAGCTCAGCTGTTTATTACCTGCAGCAGAAAGAAATGAAAGCAGAAAATGTTTAATGCACAGCCCAAGTGAAAGTTCACAATGCTTCACTGCCTTGAAAATTATTTAGTTGGTGGTGTTGGAGTTGGTGGTGTTGCAGTCAGTGGTGCTGGAGTTGGTGGTGGTGTTGCAGCTGATAGCATTGCAGCTGGTGGTGTTGCAGCTGGTGGCGTTGCAGCTGGTGGCGTTGTAGTTGGTGGTGTTGCAGCTGGTGGTGTCGCAGTTGGTGGCGCTGATGTTGGTGGCGTTGCAGCTGATAGCATTGCAGCTGGTGGTGTTGCAGCTGGTGGCGTTGCAGCTGGTGGCGTTGTAGTTGGTGGTGTTGCAGTTGGTGGCGTCGCAGTTGGTGGTGTTGATGTTGGTGGCGTTGCAGCTGGTGGTGTCGCAGTTGGTGGCGTTGATGTTGGTGGCATTGCAACTGGTGGCATTGCAGCTGGTGGTGTTGCTCCTTTCAAGTGCATGCAGGAGATGAAGGTTTGAGTTGTGTGTGTCTGCTCACATCCAAAGAGTATTTTAATCTCAGGTGACTCTGTTCACATTTCCTTGCTGCTTTTACGACAGTTATGCTGGTGAGGAGTGTGGAGAGCTGGGAGCACTGCCTTTGCATTTCATTGTCACAGGGTTCCTTGCACCTGTGTGGTTGCACCTGCAAGGGTTCTTTCTACCTGTGTAAGGTGCTTTGTCTGGGTGAAGAGGAGGACAGAATAGCCTTTGGTGATGCTAAAGCACTGCTTTGCTCCTGGAAAGGTCTAGCCATAGAAGTGCCTTGCTTGGGATTTGTTACCCCCATTCCAAGAAAAGGTTCTGCTGTAGAAGCAACTCCATAGATTCCTACTTCATGATATTCTCTGGAACTTCACTTTGATTCCCCTGCTGTTTTAGAGACCATTTGGGTTTGTTACTCAAAACCCTCTGATTCTAACTAATCCCAGTTCTAACTTCAACCCCAGCTATAGCCCTGCTTAATCAAACACTGCCAATTCTCTAACCATGCCCAGTCTGACCTTACCTTTAGCAGCCACGAAGCAGAAAATATGCAAAGTCAGTTCCATCTTTTTAGCTTCTAACCTAGCAAACTGCTCTGAAGCCCTGGTTGTTAGCAGTTTCAAATCACATCAGGACCTCCTCTTTCACCCCACAAGTACTGCAGGTGATACTCCAAAGCAGGGCACAAGTCATGACCTGCAGAAAAAGAAACCATTATATACAAGGCCAGTGAGCTGTGTCTCTCTCGGATCCATTTCCTGGCTTCTCATTACATTCTAATCCCCAGGAAATAATAATTTATTTTCTGGAGGCAATCATCTACCACTATAAGCAGCATCAATTGGCTGTCAATTAAGTGTTTGCTAATTTAATTGGTTGCCTCACTGCTGTGCAACATTTAAAATGTTTAGGACAGAATGAAGTTTTCCAAGAGGAGAACTATGAGAGGTGTATCGTGCAGTGCTCTGCTGTCAGCAGCTCTATCCAAAGGTGTTCAGCAGGTGGCTGGTCCCTTCCTGCTGGTGCTGAGCCAGGAGGTGGATGTGGAACACGAAATCCAAAACACAAGGGGCAATCAAAGGGCCACCACTGTTGTCTGCCATGCTGTTGGCAGAGCAGGTGCTTGTCATCTTGTGCTGCTTTACCTTCTGGGCACGGAGGAGCCTTTGCTTGTCCCGCAGCACCATGGGGCTGGAGTGCTTTGGGGGAGGTTCCTGTCTTTGTGCCTCTGACATGGGCTGGCAGGGTGGTCAAGACAGCTGAGCTTTGTTCCCCAAAGAAAGCTTTCACAAGCCAGAAATGTGAACATAAAAGAGCTCCGGGGGTCACCTTGCTGCTCTGAAGATGTCAAATCATTGTCTGAGACACCATTTGTTGGGTTTCTCTTCCTCTGTGCCACTTATTTTTTATTAAGCCTGTGGCACTTCCTAACAATTACAAATGAATTTTCAGGTCTTATCCATCAGTTTCCCACTTCTTCTTGCAGGAACTGTTATTGGATGCTGACATGAAGTACTCTGTAATCACCTGAGGAGTAAATCTCTATTTTTCTTCCCAGTGTACAGTGATATAAGACCCATTAACGTGGGTTACAGTTGATACCTCTGATCATCATTTGAGGAAGGGAGAGTGACAGGAGCTGATTTTGAGGAGAGCAACTCTCTTGTGTGATCTGATGCCTGCTCACCCTGCACTAAAGTGTCTTGGAGGCTGGCAGGCAGGAGTGGGTTACTTTGCAATGACTGCAAAGCTGCAGCCTGTTTCATTGCACATCCTAAGCCAGTGAGAGCCACCAGGCACAGCTTTCTGAAAGAGAGGCTTTCACATTCCTGAAGAGAATGCAAACCTGACTTCAGTTGTCTTTCTGTACAACCTGGCAGCAGAATTGCATGCCAACAGGTTGGCAAAGCAGCTCTGTCAAATCCTACCTGTGGGGTGACTGGAGTAACTCATTCCAGGTTCACCATGGAATGGACATGGATTGTGATGGTAGTTTAAAGCCTCACTGATCACAGAGTCATAGAATGACTCAGGTTGGAAGGGACCTTAGAGATCATCCCCCCCAACATCCCCACCACGGGCAGGGACACCTCTCAACTAGACATCATCCAACCTGGCCTTGAACACCCCCCAGGGAAGAGGCAGCCACAGCCTCCCTGGGCAGTCTATTCCAGAGTCTCACCACCCTTGTACTGGAGAACTTCTTCCTAAGATCCAGTCTAACCCTGCTCTCCTTCAGCTTCAAACCATTCCCTCCCACTAGACACCCTTATGAAAAGTTCTGCAACCTTCCTGCAGGATCCCTTCAGCTATTGGCAGGCAGCTCTAAGGTCCCCCTGAAGTCTTCTCTTCTCCAGGCTGCACACCCCCAGCTCCCTCAACCTGTCCTCATAGCAGAGCTGTTCCAGCCCTTTGATCATCTCTGTGGACTCACTCCAGCAGCTCTGTGTCCTTCTTATGCTGGGGACACCAGAACTGGATGCAATATTCAAGGTGTGGGTCTCAGCAGAGCAAAGGGGCAGAATCCTCTCTCTTGCCCTGCTGGCCACACTCCTTGTGATGCAGCCTGGGATCTGAGTTGCCTTCTGCTCTGCACAAGCAGCCTCCTGATGGAGGACCTGATGCAACTGAAACATCTGGGTAGCGACTGCGCTGAAAGCCTCAGGAGGGACTAGGGCAGATTGAAATCAGTGCACTGCTCCAGGCAGTGGAGCGTATGCTTGGCAATGACAGCTCTGCTAGCAGAGAAGAGTTTTGAGTTTGTGAAGTTGGGGTTTTGTTTTGAATTTGTGTAGCTCATGTAAACATTTTTCCAATTCTAAGTTGAGATTCAATCCTTAGAGGTGAACTGCATTAAGGCAACTGCCTCTTCTCTGACACAAACACAGAAGTGAATTCTGCTCTGCCTCCCCTTTGTGCTTGGCGCTATAGGTAAGCTTTAAAACACACAAATCAAACCTTGCCGTCCGCTTGGGACTGAACCTGTTCTTTTTATTGCTGGTTTCTGCTCTGGTCCTCTGCTAGGTTGCCAATTCAGGCCTTAAAGAGCTGCTTGAATCTCTGAAAAGTGGTGGTTATTCCTGAGAAAGCAGCACAGCAGGAGTATTGGCCTGATGGCATATCTGTAGGCAGCAGACTTCATAGTCCTTAGGTTCTCTCCAAAGCCTTTATGTTAGAGGTCTTTGACATCACACCTGCTTTTTTTTTACACTGGAAAGAAAATCTTTGCTGTGAGAACAATTTTGTTCAACAGCAAAATGAGAGATCTTTAGAGGATTCCTGAGTGGGAGTATCAAATAAAGCAGCTGTCTGATGTGAAGAGTAACATTGTCCTGCATCTCTCTCAAGATGCTTTAGAACTTTGTAGTCAGTAGAAATGCACCCCCAAAAAATTTAAAATAAAATAAAAGGGGAGACTGGATTGGTATCACTGCTTTTGTCTTGTTTTTGATGTGATTTCAGATGGCTAAACAGAATTAACATGCTGGCTGCTGGCTATGCAGAAAGAGAGAGGATCAAGCAAGAGCAAGGTAATGTGTTGTTATTGGGGGTTCTTCTGTCAACCTCTCGTCATAACTTCATTTGTTCTTTCCCTGCTGTGTATCAGGCCTCAATCTTCTCAGCTGAAAGCAATTCACATATGGGTGTCACTGCTGTTATTGCTGCTTTTAGTGAATTCCTTCTCTCTCAGGGGTTTTGGTTAGCTCTTTCAGATTCTGGTCCACAGACACTGGATTACTTTGGAGAAGGCTGAAGAAGGTAGCTAAAAATAGTACCAGTAAGATCTGGTATGTTGTACCAAGAAGTCTGTGTCCCCTGTTAGAATCATTGGGTTGGGAAAGAAGTCTGTGTCCCCTGTTAGAATCACTGGGTTGGGAAAGCTCTCTAACGTCACTGAGTGCAACCATCAACCCACCCTTGGGTTGGGAAAGCTCTCTAACGTCACTGAGTCCAACCATCAACCCACCCTTGGGTTGGGAAAGCTCTCTAACATCACTGAGTCCAACCATCAACCCACCCTTGGGTTGGGAAAGCTCTCTAACATCACTGAGTCCAACCATCAACCCACCACCACCCTGGCTGTTAAACCATGTCCTCGAGTGCCAGTTCCACAATTTCCTTGAACACCTTCAGGGATGGTGACTCCACCACCTTCCTGGGAAAAAAAAAAAAATCAAAGATTAATTCACAGCTGGACAGCAAAGTAGGACCCACTGAAACCCAGAGGGTAGATGCTGGTGAGCCTTCAGCTCTCAACAATCTGCAGACTGGATAAAAACAACCCAAAAAATCATCACTGTTTGATTTCACAGGGGGCAGGAATGCATGAAATTGATCTCAGGAGCAAACCCATTCTTCTAAAGACTATTGACATAACGAAATTCCTCCCAAAGACTTTAATTTTAAGGCCATTTAATTTATTCTGGGATTTCTGCTGGCTTTGCTCTGTTGAAGTGTGTGCTAAAGCCCTCTTGGACTTTTCATTTGGAGCTGCAGGTCTACAGCATTTTCTGTCTGTTTGTTTTAAATGCCTGGTACTTCACAGAATCATAGCACGGCTCAGGTTGGAAGGCACCTCAGAGATCATCTACTCCAACGTCCCCTCTGCCATGGGCAGGGACAATTCTCACTAGCCCCAGGTTGCTCAATGCCTCATCCAACCTGGACTTGAACACGTCCAGGGAGGGGGAAGCCACAGCCTCCCTGGGCAGCCTATTCCAGAATCTCACTAGCCATGTACTGGAGAACTTCTTCCTAAGATCCAGTCTAACCCTACTCTCCCTCAGCTTCAAACCATTCTCACTCACTAGACACCCTTATGAAAAGTCCCTCTACAACCTTTCTGCAGGATCCCTTCAGGCTCTAAGGTCCCTCCTAGAGTCTTCTCTTCTCTAGGTTGAACAACTCCAGCTCCCTCAGTCTATCCTCATAGCTCCAGCCCTTGGCTCAACTTTGCCACCCCCTCTGGATTCACTCAGCATCTCTGTAGGACCTTGCTGACCACTCCCATCACTCAGAGCATCCATTCCCATTCATGGGGTTAAAAAAGCAGCATGCATACCCCTGGGCTGCCCAGGGAGGTGCTGGAGTCACCAACCCTGGATGTGTTTATTCATTTGGATATGGTGCTCAGGGATATGGTTTAGGGTGGACTGTGGTAGTTTGAGGGATCCTAGGTCTCCCTTAACAGGGAGTAGGGTTCCGAGTTGGACTTGGTGATCCTGAGGGGCTTCTCTAACCTGAATGATTCTGTGATTCTGTTTGGTGGGACCTGTGTCGTGCCAGCTGTCAATGCTTGGAAAGGCTGAGACCCAGCTGAATCTGGGAGCCTTCTAGGAAATCCTCTGTGTTATCCTTCAAAGCTAAACTCAGACTTTGATTGCCAGCAGGTTGGCACTAGGATTACAGTAACACGTGGGACAGTGAGGGAAAAGGTGTGTGAAGAGTTGTGCTAACCGCTGCCCCTGTGCACCATGGTGGGCATGATGCACCTTGCACAATCCAGATGGATGTGGGGAAATGTTTTCGCTGCCGAGCAGCCAGTGGGTGTAGACTTGCAGATGGTCTGGCTCCTACACATGAGATTGTGTGCACCCAGGCCTCCTGTGACCTGATATTAGAAGTGTCTCTCGAGCACCATTCCCTCCAAATGATTTATAATATAATTGATAAATGAGTTCTTACACACAGGTAGCTCAAACTATATCCTCTTTGTCTTGCTAGAGCAGGTCACACAGGAACACATCCAGGCAGGTTTTGAATATCTTCAGAGAAGGAGACTCCACAACCGCCCTGGGCAGCCTGTTCCAGTGTTCTGGTACCCTCACAGAGGAAAAAAAAATTCTCCTTGTGTTTCCATGGAACTTCCTATGCCTCAGCCTCCACCCAGTGCCCCTTGTCCTGGCATTGGGCATCACCTAGCAGAGCCTGGCTCCAGCCTTCTGGCACTCACCCTACATATCTTTATCAACAGGAATGAGGGCACCCCTCAGGCTCCTCTGCTCCAAGCAGCACAGCCCCAGCTCCCTCAGGCTCCTTGGCCTCTAGCACAATGCCTATTATACAGCTCAGTAAGTGTCCCTAATTAGCAAAGGCCTCGAGTTAGCAAAGTAAAGCCTCTCCATTACTTCAAGCATTCTTGCAATCAGACAAGCTGTGAAGCTGGAATTTTCTATAGTCAATGCCTGTCCCAGCTGTCATTTGCATTTCTGCTTTTACAAAAGCTCTCCTCTTTCTGCTCAGTTCAGCCCTTTGCAGCAGATCTTTATAATACCTCAGAAACAATTCAGCAGTAGTTGTCAAACCCGTTTCAACTAAGAGCAGAGTGGTGCTGAATCTGAAATGCAGGAAGGTATTTCAGGCACAGGTGGTGGAATTGTGGGTGTGCTGCTGAACAAAATGTCACCACACTCTGTACTGAACAGTCCCCTATAAAACCACCATCAACTTTCCATATTAAATACAGGGAATTATAGAAACATGGCAAAAGACTCCCTGGGATGGAGAAGCTAAACCATCGCATCCAGTCATACAAAACCCCCAGAGGGAAAATACCAGCTTGTATCAACAGAAAATATTCAATCAGCAGCTCAGGTCAGTGTTAGCTTATGTATAGTATCTGCAGTTTAATGCTCATTCAGAAAGCTTTCAAGGTATGTCACAGATATCACAGATTGCATTGGGCTGGAAGGGACCCTCAAAGGTCATGCTTGCAGTCAGCAACTGAGAAGAGTTTGTCCCCTCCCTCGTGACCCCCAGCCCTCAGCTATTTATAAACATCGATTAGATCCCCTCTAAGTCTTCTCTTTACTAGACCTGTGTACATACATATATATGATGTGTGATCCCTGTGTGGGATTCACAGATTGCATTGGGTTGGAAGGGACCCTCAAAGGTCATCTTGTCCAACCCCCCCTGCAGACAGCAGGGACACCTCCAGCTAGAGCAGGCTGCCCAGGGACACATCCAGGCTGAGCTTGAATGACTCCAGGAACAGGGCCTCAACCACATCCCTGGGCAGCCTGTGCCAGGATTTCACCACTCTCATTGTGCAGAACTTCCCCCTGATGTCCAACCTAAATCTGCCCTGCTCCAGTTTCCAACCATTGCCTCTCATCCTATCACTCCAAGCCCTTCTAAACAGTCCCTCCCCAGCCTGCCTGTAGGTCCCCTTCAGATACTGAAATGTAGCTCTAAGGTTTCCCCAAAGCCTTCTCTTCTCCAGACTGAACAGCCCCAATTCTTTCAGCCTGTCCTCATAGCAGAGGTTCTCCATCACTCTGATCATTCCTGTGGCCCTCCTCTGGACCCCACTCCATCAAATCCATGTCCTTCCTGTGCTGAGGGCTCCAGAGCTGGACACAGCACTCCAGGTCCCCAGAGCAGAGTAGCAGAATCACCTCTCTCAACCTGCTGGCCAGACTGCTTTTGATGCAGCCCAAGATTAGCCTTCTGTGCTGCAAGTTAGCTCATGTCCAGCTTCTCACCCACTGGCACCACCAAGTTGTTTTCTGCAGGGCTATATTAATTATTACTTGTAAATAAGCAGACTGGAAACTGTAAAGTCCAGAGAGTCCTCAGGTCTTGGGAAGCCTGGGGATGTTTTTAAGTGAATAACCAAACCAGCATCACATGGATCCCTCAATACCACACCTCAGAACTTGGAGCAGGCACAAATTTGCCAAGCAAAATTCCACCCTTTGTCACCAAAGTTGTTTTTAAAAACCAACCCAAAAAATGCATCTGAACCTCACTCTCTAAAACACCTAACACTCATTGTGCACAACTGCCTCCTGCTGTCCAACCTAACTGCCCTGCTCCAGTTTCAGACCACAGCATCTCATCCCATCACTCCAGGCTCTTCTAAGCAGTCCTTCCTCAGCCTTCCAGTGGGTCCCCTTCAGATATTGAAATGCTGTGTTGCCACTTCCAGTGCCAAGAACTTTTTCCTTATGTCAGCTGCAACCAGCTTGTCTGTTACTCAGCTGGACAAAACCTGCAGAGATAAATACAGCAATTGATTGACAGCCTTACACACACTTTAGACAGACTCAGATGAGCCAATTGCCAAAAGCAGACCGCTGGTAAAAATGGGTGGGTGTCTACTTTCACCTGTTTCATCTGGAGGTTGATCCCTGCCCTGCAGAACAGCAAAGCTGTTGCCAGCAGAATTCCCCACACGAGGTAAGGTGCACAGAGGTGTGTGGTGGTGCAGTGCTTGCTTCCATGTGGATTTGACAGCAAGAACCTCTTGGTTGTATTTTTTATCCCTAATTGCAACCTGCACTGAGGCTGATACATTTTACTTGCAGAATAAACAAGAGTTGAGCTCCAAGCCTACAGCAATGTCACTGAGGGATGCACTTCTGACAGGCCTCTCACCACATGTCATGCCACTAGGAACAAATGTGCCAAGATTTTGAGTCACTTGACACAAGCTTTCTTAAAACTAGGAAGGATCTTTTAAAGGAGTTTTCACTGACTTTCATTCACCAAAAAGTAATTCTTTGCAGGTTTGGAGTCTTTTTTTTTTTTTTTTTATTTCCTAGCTGTGGAAACTTGATGATATTGATTATGTTATTTAAAGAGAACTACTCAACTATAAGCTTGCAGGAAGCAAATTGTTGAATTGGTGACTGGTTTTGGTGGGAAGGGACCTTTAAAAGTCATCTAGTCCAGCCCTACTGCAGTGAGCAGGACATTTAAAAGTCATCTAGTCTAACCCCACTGCAGCAAGCAGGGACATCTTCAGCTACATCAGGTTGCTTCCATGAGAACTACCTCTCCTAACCCCACCATCAGAGGACCAGGAGGCTTTGTATCTGCAGGGCTTTGGTAACAGGCAACTGGTAATGTGTAACCATCATCCCAAAGCTCTGAGATTTAAGTCAAAACAGAAAGCAAACATTCAGCTGCTTCTCAGAGCCTCTTTGGGCTGGAAATGGGCTGGAAATACCAGGAAACCTCTGCTTCCCATGAGATTCCTGGTGTGCTTCCTTCTTCCAGCTAGCTAGGAAGCAGCTTTGCTCCTGGGCTCTGCTCAGTTGTGCTTCACCTCAACAGAGCAGAAACCACAGAAACAATCAAGAGACTCAGAGTTAAAACAATGCTGTTGCTACACTAAATACATAAATAAAACTGTCCCAGACATTATTATGATTTAAAAATAGATCAGATGTTGAAGACAGCTGTTTCAAGATGGTTTCATCTAAAGGTAAGTTCTTGTTTTAAAATCCTGAATGAGATCAGGTGCAGTAAATCATTGGTCATACACTACAATGATCAGCAGTCACAAAAAATCATTGCAGTCAAAAATGGATGCTGTGCTAGCTTGGATTTTGGGGTTAGAGATCATATATGAAGCACAAATCAATCTTTTTCTCCTCATCTGTCACAGAGAAAGGAACAAATTGTGCAGTTCATTAGACACTCCCTAGGCCAAGTGAAAATTGCCAGTGAATAGTCTGAGCTGAAGTGCCCTGTAGATAACACAGCCAGAAACAAAGTGGCAATGGAAAGGTTTGCCTAAGTCTTACAATGTGCAGAGTCACTGAAGTCATCTGAGTGATACCTTCAGCTGAGTCAGCAGTTAAATACTCCTTTTGCATGAACCATGAAGGTCCAGACTGCATTTAATTAGATGCTGCTCTGCTTCAAAAGCATTTCCAACAAAGCAAGTATAGGCTCATGGCACATTCTCCTATGTGCTCTCCCCTCTGACCAAGCTACCAAGCACATGAAGTGGGGTTGGCCAAGTCTTGCTTTCCTGACTACAGCAAACCTCACAGTCCATTAAATGGAGCCCACAATACCTACATCCTTTGTACTTTCTCATCCATCTTTTGGAACTCTGCACTCAGGTGTCATTGTCATGTTCTTTACTGTGGCACCTTGCATTAATAACAGGGCAGCAGCTGCTTTATGGAGTAGATGTATGCTAAAAAGCTTGTCCCTCTTACCTTAAGCACAGCTGATTGTTAGTAGGAATGGAACTGAGAAGCTTGGGGACATGATAGTATAAAATAACTTGTTTGATTTGCCAGTTGGTGTCAATTCCATTTGTTGGTCTTATTTGCAGTCAGCAAGGCTTCAGCAGGTTACATTTTTCACCTCTTTTGTTCAAAAAAAAGGCACTTTTAGTATTTTCCAGTCAATGTATGCCCAGCCATTATTATTTTTATGCTGCTACAGAAATAGTTGAGAATCTGACACTTGTCTCAGGAGTGCTCTGTATGGGTGTTGTACTTGCAAGGTGCCTGCGAGAGTGAAATTTGTGGCTCGCTTGTTGAGTAGCTCTGCAAAGGGGCATTAGCCTCAATCTTTGCCTTAATGTTTTGAACTTTCCCTCTTTAGAAGAAAACAAATCCAAGGTTTTGAATGTTCCCTCTTTTTTTTTTAGATGAAAACAAATGGAAGTTACAGTTGCAGTCAGCATTCACTAGCGTTTAACTCCCAGCAAGGCCAAGGATGGGATTCCCAGTGGGCTTTGTGAAAGCAAGTCTCTCTGCCAGACAAATCTATCAGGTTTTTGATCTGCTCTGTCTGTGATTTGTAGATTACTGGAGTGAGAGCGACAAGGAGGAAGCAGACACTCCATCAACACCCAAACAGGACAGCCCCCCACCACCCTACGACACCTACCCGCGCCCTCCTTCGGTGAGTCACCTGCAGCCCTCTACAGGGCTGGCTGCAGAAAGTGTCACTTTTACCTGTGCATAGGTTCATAGAGTGGTTAAAGGTTGGAAGGGACCTTGAAGAGCAGCATTCCAGGCCCCTCAGTTTAAGAAGGACCTCAGGGAAGTGCTTGAGAGAGTCCAGCACAGAGCCACAAAGATGCTGAAGGGAGTGGAACAATCTCCTTAGGAGGAGAGGCTGAGGGGGCTGGGGCTGTGCCGCTTGGAGCAGAGGAGACCTGAGGGGTGACCTCATTGAAGTTTATAAAGATGTGCAAGGTGAGATCCAGGAGGATGGAGCCAGCCTCTGCTGGGTGATGCCCAGCGCCAGGACAAGAGGCAGTGGGTGGAAGAAGTTGAGCCACAGGAAGTTCCATGGAAACATGAGGAATTTTTTTTTCCCTGTGAGGGTGCCAGAGCCCTGGAACAGGCTGCCCAGGGGGGTTGTGGAGTCTTCCTCTCTGGAGATACTCAAAACCTGCCTGGATATGTTCCTGTGTGATCTCCTCTAGGAGCTCCTGCTCTGGTAGGGTGGTTGGACTGTATGAGCTTTGGAGGTCCCTTCCAGCCCCTGACATTCTGTGATTCTGTGATTGTGTGACCACTGCTCACCCATGCAATGCCTCACCATCTCCCTATTGACTTTTCTGACAAAATGTTGTTAGTAACAACACAGCCTCTTCCCCAAGGCTCCAACAGTTGAGCTGTGAAGCTTTACAGTAGCAAATTACACTTGACTTTCCAGAGGAATGCCCACATAAGAATGTTGCAAACAGTGATACCAGTCATCTTGTTGTGAAAAAGTAGACTTTTCTGTAAATTGGAACAAAAGGGGATTTGTTTTTTATCTTCTTTCTGAAACAGTTGCTGGTGTCAAAGCAGACTATGGGTTTCTGCACTGGTAATTTTAATTTTCGTAGAATTGTGGAATCACAGAATGGTCTGGGTTGGAAGGCACCTCCAAAGGTCATCTAGTCCAAACCCCTCTGCACCCAGCAGGGATATCCTCCACTAGATCAGGTTGCCCAGAACCCTGTCAAGCCTCACTTTGAATATGTTGGGCCCCAACCACCTCCTTGGGCAACCTGTTGCAGTGTTTCACTACCCTCATGGTAAATAATTTGTTCCTAATATCCAATCTAAATCTGCTCTCTTCTACTTTGAAGCCATTGCCCCTTGTCCTATCACTTACAGGCTTCTGAAAACAGTCCCTCTGCAGCCTTCTTGTAGCCCACTTCAGGTACTGGCAGGCTGCTCTGAGGTCTCCCTGGAGCCTTCTCTTCTCCAGGCTGAACAACCCCAGCTCCCTCAGCCTGTCCACATAGAAGATGTGTTCCACACCCCACCCCCCCCACCTCCCCCAACTCCGATCATTTTCATGGCCCTCCTCTAGACCTGCTCCATCAGCTCCAATGTCCTTCTTATACTGAGGGCTCCAGACCTGGATGCTGTACTCAGTCTTAAGAAGTTTTTTGTGAGACAGGTTTACAACAGGCATTTGGGTGACATTCTGAAGGTTTTTTATTTGACCAGGCACATATTTTCTGTGTCTTTCGTAGTGCCATATTCCTCAAAGTTTTCTGCAGTTAATTGTGTTGGGATTATTTCATAGTCTGGGAGACATAATAAAAATAATTATTACTAGTAAGATCAGTGCTGGACCTGCAGATGTGCTGTGCAGGTAGCTGTATGTGCCCTAAAGTTAGGATCAGGGCAGCTTAACCATGTCGGTTGGTGCCATTGTTCCTGAACTGGGTTCTATCAGTGACAATGAGCTCTTGATTATCAGANCTCTGGCAGGGGGCTTGGACTGGATGATCTCTGGAGGTCCCTTCTAACCTCTAAGGTTCTGTGCTAGCAGCAGGCGTTGGTCCGCCAAAGACCTGAAGCTTTCCACATTGCTGCCGTTACAGATGAGCTGCACAAGCCCTTACGTGGAGCCCAAGCACAGCCGCCTCTCGTCCACGGAGACCTCGCAGTCGCAGTCGTCGCACGAAGAGTTCCGGCAGGAGGCGGTGGGCAGCATCACCGAGTCACCGGTGCGCAAGACGGCGAGCCAGAGGCGCTCCTGGCAGGACCTCATCGAGACCCCCCTGACCAGCTCGGGGCTCCACTACCTGCAGACGCTGCCGCTGGAGGACTCTGTCTTCTCCGAGGTGGCCGTGGTCTCCCCCGAGCACCGGCGGCAGTCCACCTTGCCCACCCAGAAGTGCCACCTGCAAGATCACTACGGCCCCTTCCCGCTGGTGGAGGGCGAGCGGGTGCAGGTGCTGAACGGCAACGGGGGGAAGCCCCGGAGCTTCACCCTGCCCCGGGACAGCGGCTTCAATCACTGCTGCCAGAGCCTGCCCGTCGGCGCCGCCGAGCACCACGAAGAAGCGCAGCGAAAGGAAGTGGAGGAGGAGGAGGAAGAGGAGGAAGAAAGCAAAGCAGCAGAAGAAAGCCAGGAAGATAAAAGTAAGTATGGGCTATTTCCGTGGCTTTTCAAGAGTCCTGTTCGTGTAACTTAAAGGTTGTTTGTTTGTTTTTTTCTTTTCCCTTTTTTCCTATTAAAAAAAAAAACCCTAACGAGTCTTCCCAACGTCCCCTATGTTGTACCAGGGGTGTGTGTGTGTGTGTGTGTGTGTCCGTGTCGCACACTTCTTTCGTCTGCCGTGTCTGTAAGGCTTCATCGTCAGACAGGGTTGCTGCATGAGCTCTCATGGTCACCGGACACTTCCCCACTCACCTCCTACTTAGGAGTTCTGAGTTAGAAATGAATTTTGCTTCCATGCTTTTTTTGCGTTTCCACTTGTGGAGTAGCCTCCCCCAAACTGACTCGTGTATGTCTTAGGGTGCACTTAGGAAGAGTTTCAGGAAGGTTTAGTAAGACTTTCAGGAAGGCTTTTTGGGAAGGATTAGTAAGACTTTTCAGGAAGACTTTCAGGAAGGTTTAGCAAGAGTTTCAGGAAGGTTTAGTAAGAGTTTCAGCGAGGTTTAGGAGGAGTTTCAGCGAAGTGTAGTAAGGTTTTCAGCGAGGTGTAGTAAGAATTTCACTGAGGTTTAGTAAAATTTTCAGCAAAGTTTAAGATTTTCAGTACAGTTTTAAGATTTTCAGTAAGGTTTAGTAAGAGTTTCAGTAAAGTGTAGTAAGATTTTCATCAAGGTTTAAGAAAGGTTTTCAGTAAGGTTTAGTAAGATTTATTACTCCATCTGGGCCATAAATAGCACACAGTGAACCCTAGAGTGCAGGGACAGGCTGTGATTGTATAGGATACAGGTAGGCAGGTCACAAGATTACTCAGAAGCTGTAACAAGTTGAAAATGAGACATTTTCTTCACTTCCTCATGTTGTGATATATATATATATATATATATACATTAACATTAAAAAAACATTTCAAACAAAAAAATATTTACCAGAGAACAACTATGTGCTCAGTGAGTCTTAAAAAAATGTAATACTGAGCAATTCCCTCTTATGTGGCACACAAACTCCGTAAATATGAGAGCTACTTGTCCAAAAATAATCCAAATAAACAAAGATTGGACAAGGTCCCTGCTCCTCCTGAACATCTAAACACGTTTCTGGGTCTGTTTCATTCTCTGTCCTGCACTGTCATGTATGGAACTTCTTAGCATGTGTTGGTAGCAAAGCTGGATTCACACACAAATTGTAGGGTCAGTCACCAAAGCTTGCATCCATGACCCAGGATGACCCTTGGAGCTCTCAAAGGAGCTGTGCTGATGCCTTCAAATTCAGGTGTTTTTTTTCACTGTCATAAAGGAGTATAAAAATGGTGGAGAGAGAGGAAATGACAGTGAAAGCTTTAGTTAATTGACCAGCTGCCTAAGTTGCTTCATTAAGGCTAGCACTTCTGTTGAACATTAAAATTCCTGTGGATGTTATTTAGTCTGCTTGGGAGAGATGAATACTTTTCCCCCTGCGCCTTACGCTTTAGGTTCTATGCACTCCTATTGTTGACTTTGGGAAACCAGGGATTTCTTTTTTACAGATGTTAAATTTGATGCCATCAAAAGGCACAATTTCAGTCACATTCGTGCATGGCACTCTCCCAAAAAAAAAAAAAAAAAACAAAAAAAAAAAAAACCCCTTGCATTTATTAGGGTAACATTAGGCTCTTGCTGACTGTGAAATGAAGCTGCCTAATTAACAGAGTCGTATTTGATTAACCAGGCAGAGTGTTTTAGCCTATTTTTAGCCTTGGATTTTGGTTTTCAAATGTTTGGGTTTTTTTCTGACAGCAATGTAAAATTCCTTCCCCCTCTCTCTCTTCCTCTCTCCTCTCTCTCTTTCTCTCTTTCTCTTTCTCTTTCGCTTTCTCTTTCGCTTTCTCTTTCGCTTTCTCTTTCGCTTTCTCTTTCGCTTTCTCTTTCGCTTTCTCTTTCGCTTTCTCTTTCGCTTTCTCTTTCGCTTTCTCTTTCGCTTTCTCTTTCGCTTTCTCTTTCGCTTTCTCTTTCGCTTTCTCTTTCGCTTTCTCTTTCGCTTTCTCTTTCGCTTTCTCTTTCGCTTTCTCTTTCGCTTTCTCTTTCGCTTTCTCTTTCGCTTTCTCTTTCTTTCTCTCTCTCATCTCTCTTTCTCTCATTCTCCTTCTTCTCTCCCTCACTTCTCTCTCTTTCTCTTTCTCTCTCTCTCTCTCTCTCTCTCTTTCTCTCTCATTCCTGACAGTCAGTGAAAAGGGTCAAAAAGAATTCCCACTGGAGTTCAGGAGCTATTTGGTTATTACTGTGAGATCCTGTTGCCGGCCTAAGTTGTCAGGTGTTTTAAATATCCATTTTAATGCTTTTGGGTTCCTGGTGGTATCATATCTTTAGTGTACAACTCAAGGGCAAGCACTTGTTGTAACAGACCAGAACTCAGACTCTTCTCCATCCTTCTAGACCAATTTCCAAGGTAAAGGAGAAGGGGGGGGAAAGCTTAATTTTTGAAGATGTCTCCCTGACTTTTCTTTTTCCTTTGGGTGAGGAGGATTTTTGGTTGAAGCTCTCACAGGAAAATGGTTTGGGGACATTAAGGACCAGCAAGACAAGTAAAGTGCTGCTGATGGGTTATTGACCTTGAAATTAGCAAAGCAGAGGGAAAAACCCTGTGGAGCCTGTTGGGAAGTCGTTAAGTGTTGGGTTGCTGGTTGCTATGGGTGCAATGTTCTGTTCTGTAATGCTGTCTTTTCCCAGTCAAAGGCAGAATGGATTTCATGCAAGCGATGCTCTTCAGTGCCAAATCCAGTTTCTGAGCTGAAATATTTGCCTAGAACTGCTAAGTCTGCTAATGTGATGGATGCCTTTGTGTGTGCTACCTCATTGCACCCCTCACCCTCATTGCTCTGGGAAAATGAAACCTTGCAAGTGGCTGGGAAAGGGAAATCCTCTCCCTTTCAGAGATGTTTCTAACCTGACTTTGAACCTTCCCCAGCATGGTATCAGATGAACGTTTTCAGTGTATTTATTTGCTGAGCACATTTGTGATCCTGATGTAGCTCTGAGCTCTTGGATGGTTCTCTGTATTCCTTTGTGTACACATATGTGTGTGTTTTAAAGCTTAACCATTCCTATTGCTTTTTGTGTGGGACAAGGAATGCAGCTCCTTTGCAGTCCCTGCTGCACCAGCCCAATGTCGTTGCCCAAAAAAGTTTGTTGGCTCAGATTTTTGGGGTTAAGAGTCCCACTTTTAAACCTACCTGAGATTAAATCAAAGAGTAAGATGCAGGCCTGGTTTTCTTCCAACTGCTTTTGAAGCACTGGTTTCATATCACCACACCACCAATTAGGAGCTCCATGCTTTTCTTGGGTACTGTCCCTAGGTGCTGTAGTTTAGCATAGTTATGTTGGCTGTCTACTAAAGGTGCATTGATTTGCAACAGCTCTCTGTTAATCACTACTTCTGTGTCTCAGCTCTGCTGTAATGCCTAAGATACATCATGGCACACTGAAAATATGGGTTGTCCTCTCCTGTGTTGATCCATCTGGACCATGGCACACTGAAAATATGGGTTGTCCTTTCCTGGGTTTATCCATCACAGGAGACTTTGTTTGTGTTCAGTTATGTTGTGTGTTCCGTTGCTTCCTTTTGTGTCCTTGTATCACATTAACATTGCACTGCCTAATCTCTATGGGATTGTTTTCTTCCCCTGACTCTAATGACTTGTCTGTAAATCATTCAGCTGTCCCACACTGACCCCAGTCCTGTAGTGGTCTCTTGCTTTGCAATCAGAGAGGGTTCTTTGGTGGGATATTTGTGTTTGTCTGTCTGTTTGCTTTCGAGGCTATGAAAATGTACACCTGTGGCACCAAACATCTCTCTCGCTGTGTGGTTCAGGAGCACAGGTCAATGGCTGTGGCACGGCAGGTTGTGTTGCTGTGATTTAGTTGTGGAGGGCAGGTTGAGGCTTTTCTTGCTTTGCTTCTGCTAGTGGGAGGTAACAGAAGGAGAGAGAGAGAGCTGTGCACCATGGCACAGTCACCTCCTTCCCCTCCGGCCCCGCCACTCTCTGTCTTGACAAATTTCACCACTTGTTGCCAAAGAACACTTCTGTCTAGGATCTGTCTCCCAGGACAGCTGTCTTCATTCATTGGCTTTATTATTTGAAAGTGTTTTTTTATGGTGGTTGCTTTGGTTTTGAAGACTTGCTTTGTTTTGTGGGACAGCAAGAGGGATTGCTAAGGGTTCAGCATTTAAGAGAGGCAAATGCTGTCTCTCTATGGAGTGTAACTGGCTGCAGAGCCCACCTTAGCCACAGAGAAAAAACCTGCACCTGCTTTTCATGCCTCCTGAGAAAGTCTATGGGGAGAATAGCAGCCATGGGACTCTCTGATGCTGTCACCTGTCCAGTATTCCTCTCCTGGAATACTATGTTTTGGGCTCCTGCAGTCCCTCTGCAGCCTTCTTGCAGCCCACTTCAGGTACTGGGAGGCTGCTCTAAGGTCTTCCTGGAGCCTTCTCTTCTCCAAGCTGAACAGCCCCAACTCTGATCTCAGACTGCCCCCCATAGGAGAGTTGCTCCAGCCCTCTGATCATCTTTGTGTCCCTCCTTTGGACCCACTCCAGCAGCTCTATGTCCTCTCTTGTCTTGGGAGTCCCAGAGCTGGACACAGGACTGCAGATGAGGTCTCACCAGAGCAGAGTGGAGTGTTGCAAAGCAATTTTTTGTGTTTTCCTAGTGTCCCATCTTGTTCTGTTGGCTGACTTCCTTTCCTTTCTTTTAGCCACTAGCTGCTGCTCCACAGGGTCACAGATCTTGTGTAGGTTGTGCCCTGTGCAACTTCCTGGGATACTCTTTGAGAGTTAATATGGCACAAGATGCTAATCTTATGTGTTTAAGTGCGATTTGGATGTGGTGCTTAGGGATATGGTTTAAGGTGAACATTGTAGAGTAGGGTTAGAGGTTGAACTTGGTGATCCTGAGAGTTCAATGCTTAGGGATGTGGTCCTTAGGGCTATGGTTTAAGGTGAATCTTGTAGAGTAGGGTTATAGGTTGGACTTGGTGACCCTGAGGGGCTTTGCCAACTTGGATGTATCTGTGATTCTGTGTGATTCTGATATCTTAACCTCTTTAGTTGTTTCCAAAACCTTTCCACTGCAGGAAAGCAGGGTATGTAGGGTGAAATCTTGGCCCCTCCAAAGGCACTGGTGAATTCTAAGTGTGCTGTGCATGCCTTGGAGCCACTGAGCTGGAACTGACTTCAAAGCATAGCTCTACTGCTAAATCTGGAGCTCCTCTACCTACTTAATCTGTTTTTAAACATCCCCAGCAGTGGGCATTCCTCATTCCCTCCAGACAGTGCTTTTCCTCTTTGCTGCATGGCGAAGGAATTATTTTATTTTTTTCCTTTCTAATGGATATTGAATAATTCCCTCTGCAATTTAAGCCTCACATTTCCTTTCCATTATGGCACAGAAGACCAAACTGCTCCATTACAGCAGCTCTTTTTTTTTTTTCCCCCAAGCTGAAGGCTATTAAGAAGATTGGTTTAGTTTTTCTCACAGGCAGTGCTTTCTACTCTTCTGACCCCTCTTGCTGAGCATCCCTGGGTTTTCCAGCTGCCTCCCACCTCTCCTAGGATGAAGATGTCCAAGCTGGGTGCAGCACACCTGGCTGAGACCAGGAAGGTTTCTTTGCCTTGGGTATTTTGTCCACTGAACTGCCACAAATGTCTGTTTTGCAATGGTATTGTGCTTCATATTTCATTTGGTGCTTTGTAGCATCCCAGATGCTCTTCTGCTTAATGGCTGTTGAGCACTCCTGTGTCTCTCACACATCCACCTGAAGGTGTTCATGTTAAAAACAAAACCTCAAGTAATTGAAAATGTCTAATTAACTGGGCTAAAACCAACCAATAAACAAATAGAACATTTTGTAAAACTAACAGGCTGGCTAGAGACAAAAAAGAAAAAAGGGAAAAAAAGCCTTGCAGACTAACCTGGTGTTTGCCAAGCTCTGTGTCTCTTAGCAGAGCATCTACCATGTTGCTAGGTGAAACCTGGCATGGGATTTTATACCTCCAAATCATTTGGGGGTGGGGGGGTGG
>WBNM01015090.1:894-63321 GCA_013399055.1 Ramphastos sulfuratus | reverse complement strand
GTACCTTCAATTTAAAAACTACATATGTGTCAGTATAGAAAGGGGCTACACTAAAATGATCTAATGCCTCAATATTCCTCAAGCATATAAATCCATGGTATTATATTGCATAGTATCCAGCTTCATTATCTAATGAATTCATAATTTCTCTGTGCTGCAGCTTTGTTTGCTTAGTCTCGTTCCATGTAGAGCATGGACAGTATGTTCCTTTTAGCACATGTGAGTACTTTTACAGCAAACAATAGGCACGGGCTTGCAGTGAAAATCTCCAGGTAACCTCTGCATTTGCTCAGGCAAGGCTTGAAGCCAGGAATAATTGTCCTGACAGTGCAAGATGTTTCCACATGTGGTCTGAAAATCAAGGGCCGNGCCTCAGCTTCCACCCATTGCACATTGTCCTGTCACTGGGCACCACTGAGAAGAGGCTGGTTCCATCCTCCTGGCACTCACCCTTTACATACTTATAAACATTAATGAGATCACCCCTTAGTCTTCTCCTCTCCAAACTAAAAAGCCCCAGCTCCCTCAGTCTCTCCTCATATGGAAGGTGTTCAACTTCCTTAATCATTTTTGTGGCTCTGCACTGGCGTCTCTCAAGCTGCTCCCTGTCCTTCTTGAGCTGGGGGAACCAGAACTGAACACAAAACTTCAGATGAGGCCTCACCAGGGCAGAGTAGAGGGGCAGGAGAACCTCCCTTGACCTACTAACCACACCCCTTCTAATACATCCCAGAATGGCATTGGCCCTCCTGGCCACAAGAGCACATTGCTGGCTCATGGCCATCCTTCCATCCACCAGGACTTCCAAGTCCTTCTCCCCTTCATTTCCACTCCATCAGGTCACTCCCCAACTTCTACTGATACTTGGGACTGTTCTTTCCCAGATGCAGGACTCTACACTTGTCCCTGTTGAACTTCATTAAATTTCTCCCTGCCCAACTCTCCAGCCTGTCTAAGTCTCTCTGAATGGCAGCACAACTCTCCAGTGTGTCAGCCTCTTCACCCAGTTTGGTGTTGCCAGCAAACTTGCTGACAGTGCACTCCATGCCATCATCCAGATCATTAATGAATACATTGAATAATACTGGTCCTGGTACTGACCCCTGGGGAAGTCCAATAGTTACAGGCCTCCAGCTAGACTCTGTCCCATTGACCACAACTCTCTGACTTCTTTCCTTTAACCAGTTCCCAATCCACTTCACTACTCCATCACCCAGACCACACCTCCTCAGTTTAGCTATGAGGATGCTGTGGGAGATACTGGCAGGAATTGTTACAATATGGAGATGTGGTAATATCATGAAGAAAATAACCTGTGCCATCTGAAGTCATACTTAATGTTATACACACACTAAGTCAAAAAGCACTTAGCAAACCAACTAATGTGTAAGTTATAGCTATGGTTCTGAAATTTGTGATTATTACAAGGAACTGTGTTTCTTAATATGAATTAGAATCATAGAACCATAGAATCAACCAGGTTGGAAAAGATCTCCAAGATCATCCAGTCCAACCTATCATCCAGTACTATCCAGTCAACTAGACCATGGCACTAAATGCCCCATCCAGTCTTTTCTTGAACATCTCCAGGGACGGCGACTCCACCACCTCCCTGGGCAGCCCATTCCAATGCCAATCACTCTGCTGTGAAGAACTTCCTCCTAATAGCCAGCTTATACCTCCCCTGGCACAACTTGAGACTGTGTCCCCTTGTTCTATCACTGGTTGCCTGGGAGAAGAGACCAAACGCCACCTGGCTACAACTTCCCTTCAGGTAGTTGTAGACAGCAATGAGGTCACCCCTGAGCCTCCTCCTTTTCAGTCTAAACAAACCCCATCTCCCTCAACCTCTCCTCACAGGGCTGTGCTCCAGGCCCCTCACCAGCTTCATTGCCCTTCTCTGGACATGTTCCAGTACCTCAACATCTCTTGAATTGAGGGGCCCAGAACTGGACACAAGAGTTTTTCAGTACATGAGTTTTATTTAACATTCTATTTTAGCTCTTCCACAGTTCCCTGTAGCCAGTTGTAAATGTAACTTTTCGTACTTGACCTGTGAAGCTCATTATTTATTGCCAGAGAGACTGAACTAAACTCAGAGGTAAGAAGAAATTACAGTTTTTGAAAGGAAAAACAGGATGTTGCAGTGGTTTTCAAACACAGCAGTTATTCTGCTACAGAGAATTTAATACATTTACCAACAATCCATAGTTTCGTTTTGCAAAATTTGTGACTATTAATGTTTTAAAAGAACATTTTTACCTTCTTTTTGGGTAGTTATGTATTTATGGTGTACGTGTGAAGACAAAGTATTTCATAAGCCAAAACTTGCTGCTCTTTCTCCAGCAAATCTCCTGAGGAAATCAATGGACTATTGAGTTCTTCACTTGTTTTTAACTTGCTTCTGACACACAGAGTCTGGTGCTGTAAGTATCCTTCGCATAGGTACAGCTTGCTCTCATGCCTCTGCTTCCCCTCTGCCAGCTTAAACCAAGCTCTACTTTCCCAACCTTTTCTCTTGTGGAAAACTCCAAACATTTCAGTCCAGCTGAACACCTTGGATTTGTAGGACCTGGGTGAGAGAGTAGGTTTAAACTAGATTTTAGGAAGTTCTTCAGTATAAAGGTGGTTAGACTCTGGAATATGCTGCCCAGAAAGGTTGTGGATATTGCATCTCTGGAGGTCTTCAAAGCCAGGTTGGATGAGACCTTGAGCAGCCAAGTCTAGTTGAGAAGCATTCCTGCCCATAACAGGAAGGTCACTTCCAACCTAAGCCATTCTATGATTCTATAACATTTGAGATGCAGGAGATTACATTACCATTCTTGGCCTTAAAATATTTAGAATATGTGAAACAAAACATATTTTTTTTTTATCTGTGCTTCTAAGAATAAAGCATAGCAAAAGCCAGCTAATACTGACATGGTCCCTGCAAAAACTATCCTAATCCTTTTAAAGTGTAGATTTGGCCCTCTTTGTAGGGTCAGGTGCTCTGAATGCAACTGGTTTGTCATTACCAGGATTACTTTGATTCAAATGTATCAGTGAAGAGCAGACAACCACAAAATAGCAAAATACACTTTACTTTCCTCAATAGACTGGCTGCCTGAACGACAATCATGATGTGTACAAAGTAAAAGCTAGACTCAAATCTCTGACAAAATCTCCTTCAAATTCAAAAGGTTGAACATGATGCAAACACAGACAAAAATAAGGCTCTTGTACCAAGAGGAAGGTAGTATGAGTCAGAGAGAGCAGTACTTACATTAAAACAGGCATATTAGCTTTTGTGGGTTTGGTTTTGTTTGGGTTTTGTTTGTTTGTTTGTTTGTTTGGGTTTTGGGGTTGGTTGTTTTTTTTTTTTTTTTTGCTTGGTTTGGTTTTGTGGGTCGTGTTTGTTTTTTTTAGTTTATAGGTGAGAGAGATATTTCCTATTTGTAGACAGCAGGAAAATGTTAATGAGACATTCAATGCAACCTCATGTTCTAGTAAACAAAGCCAAAATGCAGAAAAGTGTACTTAATAGTTTAGTAAAAGCACCTCCTACATTACTAACTTTGTTTCACCCTATAAATCCTTGGAGCTCAGGCTCCAAGCATAGCAAAGTGAGCAGCTACAGGGACAAAAAGACAGTCCTGACCTCGTTTAGCTAAATCCAAATTCCAGAGACCAGTACAGCCCAAGTGTGTGGGTCAGCAGCTGGCAGCAGAGTGCACTGGACTTCCTCCATCAGCATGCCAGTGCTTTTTATGTTTGGGGGACTTGAATTACCAAGCTCCAGGCCAGCAACTTCACTTCACACAGTTAGACAAGGACTTTGAGCACTAATTGGTATGGTTTGCTCCTTAAAGAGCATTATAGTGTTCAGAAAACTGGGCTTGCTGTTACAGTGAATGTGGGAACTTACCTCTGGAGTGTAAGGACCATCAAGCCATTTCTAATGGTGCTGCTGCCACCACTAGCTCCATTCCCTGCCCAAAACCTCTGCCCCAATAAATAGAGAAGTGATCTCCTCTACATGGGAAATGTGCCTCCAGTCCTCAGATCTGCCATGTCTGGAAATATCACCTGTAACAATGGCATTAGTGCATTGTGTGCTGTCTCTAGGAGATGGTAGCTGGCCAAAAGGCATCAGAAGAGGAAAGTATAATATAATGTCTACCAAATATCATAGTCCTAGGTGCAGTTGAGCAGGCTTCCTCAGAGAAAGAGTAAACAAGAGTCTGAGCACTGCAAGGGAAATACTCCCTGGTGAGATGCAGGGTGCTCCACAGGCACAAAGGTGACTATCAGAGCTTATAATACTATTCCACAAATTAATAGAGAAAGAAAAGATTTATTTTAGCAGATTTTGGGGAGGAGGTTGTTGATCAAAAGTAGTACACTTGGCCCTACTTTGAATGTAAGAGAAGCTAGGCTGGCTGCAGACTATCTGTTGCAGAAGCATGTCAAACAAAAATATAGTGCCAGCTAAAAACAGGCTTGGGTGTGACTAATATCACAAGGTTGTGCTTTCTTTTGTTCAGTGGTTCCAACATTATAATCAAGATTTTATTCCTATTCTTTGCCAGAGAACAAAAACAAAAAATACATATTCTCCTTTAAACTTTTGAACAATGTTTAGCAATCCTAGCAAATACATTTTCTTCAGTGGGATCAGACACAGCAGTGCTAAAGACAAGATAGAAAGGGCTATGCAGTCTAATGTAATGATTTGTCTTCCTTCAGTTTGAAGACTGGATGCCAACATTTTCTTTGCTGAGGCAAGTCTTTTCTGGTGAAAATTAAGCAGTGCTTTTCTAGTTAGGGATAGTCAGAAAGAACTGGCAGTGTAAAGAAACCCCATGTTACTACAGGTGGCCTCTCTTTTGCAGACAAAGTTCACTACAAGCATGAGGACAGCTTCTGCTAGACCCACCTACCCATTTTTCTTTTCTGTCTGACATCTTCGATGCATCAGGTACTGGGGCAAGGCCACTGCTGAGCACTATCAATCCTGATGACTCCATCCCATGCAATGAGGAAAGAAACACCCAAGTCCTCTGGTGTGGCTACAGAGAGAATTGTATTATGCTGCTTAGGCTTGATTGGTATCAGATACAGACATTCATATTTGAGTGATATTTGAAGAGATGAAATCTAATGTTGATTATTGGTTTTTTGTTCATGACATTCAAAAAATGCATCAGAAGTCATTTTCACAGCTGTTGCTGATTTGTTAGGACACGTCCCCAAACCTCCCTGCTGTTTGCTTTATGGTTTACAATCTTATTTTCATTTTTTAAAAGAAATATTTTTCTCTCCCCTGTTGTTACATGAGACATCACATGAATAACAGTGCAATGAGGAAACTGTCTATAACGACAGTCCTGTCAAGTGTGCAAAGCAAATAGGCACAAAGAGAACAGGACTGCATTCCCCAGCCCCTCCTGCAGCTCTGCTCCTCTCATCCCAGCAATGGCAAACACCAACTGAGAACTGCTTTAATACATTAAGGACACCTACTCTGTCATATGCCGCTTTCCCTTATTTGAGCAGCTGTTGCAATGGAAATGAGGGCAGCTTTCAGACTCTAAGTCCCTTCAATTAGTTTAAGGCCAAAAATTTGATGATTTTACAACTACGTGAGATCATTTTAAAGGAAGATAGGATCTCCAGCTCTGAATCTTGCACCTCTTAATCTTTGGATTGTATAGTTTTCAGCATCATGTGGAATGGCAAGCCTTGCAATCAGCTGCATTTTCTTGGAAATACAGAACTGAGGGACAACATGCTTATTTTTGTTAAACTATTTGTCTGAGTCTATATTGGAACCAGGATTCTTTTGAAGGGAAGGAACCACAACCAGTGCTGGCAGCAAGCAGGCAGAAGCTCTTCCCGTGATGGAGTGGGGTTGAGTTCCCATGGGTTGTCACCCAGCCTGGGCTAAAGCAATCTGAAGTTCTCTGCAGGAAACTCTAAGAATTAAAGATTATGTCCCCTCATTTGCCTTCCTGCCTTCACAGTCAGGCTAGTCTGAGGACTTTAATCACAAAGTCTACACAGGTGGGAGAGCTAGGGGATTGTTTGGGGTTTTTCAATTGCGGTAATTATGTAATTGGATAAAAGTTTGGAAATTCTACAGTGTTACAGGAACATCACAAGTAATTAAATATTTCTCCACAGGTCTAAAATGCCATTGAATGAATAACATTTGTCACTTGTCATATACCTCCACAATTGTAATTACAGTAAATATTTCAACTGGCAAACTGAAGCATAGGTCGGCCAACCTCTTTGAAAGCATATGCTTCTGACCATGTCCTGCCACGCACACCTCACTGCAATTGCAATCTGCAGCTCTGTAGTCACAAAGAGCAGTTTGGAAGACCTTAGCTATTTTGATTCCCAGATCCTGCTTTCCAGGCTTATTGTACTACTGCACATTTAATGTCCATGCATCATTCAAAAATCGAGAGTGTCAAATGAAAGCATGATGAAGCCCGGGTGAAGCATTCTGTGGATATGCATTTTGTAACAGGGCTAAGCTCAGAGAGCAAATAGCTCTGGTAACTGAGATGTTTGCCCTCAGTGTGCTCCAATAAACTGATTTACCTTTCTTCTTTTTTTTTTTTCCCTCTTTTTTTAAAAAAGAGCTGACGCAAGTTCGTCAAAGGGAGTTGTTGGGTGTAGCAGCTGTTGATTGGTTCATCTGATACACTCCCATTTGTCTTTAAATCACTGTCCGACTGCTTTAGGTTGCACATGAGCAAACTTTTCATTACAGGTGCAATTCCTAAAAGATACAATCTGCTCAGCAAAGGATCGAGAGAACCCATTCAACTCAGAGGTAAATCTGAAACTTTTTCTTCACAAAGTTTAATCAATTTATTTTAGACATTGGCCACATATATGAAATTTAGAACTAGAAATTTAACTAAAATATAAACTTAAGTGCAATGTGAAGAATTGGTTCCTTAAGATTTACTGACAAGGAATATCAGTATGTTGTCAAATGTCTTTGGTATTATTTGAGGAATTAAATTTAGCCCTTTTTTTGTTTGTTTGTTGTTTCCTTTCTTTTTGTTTTTTTTCCTACAATAAATCAAAACCTAGCAAATCTAGCAACCAGAGAAGCAGCAAAAGGTGTTTAAAATTGACCAGACACTTAAGAAATGAGTGCTTGCTTTCCTTTGCAATCTTTTACTAACTTCTGAGAATTTTTTTCAAAGCTCCTGATTTATTTGTCTAATATTTCTGCAAATAACTAAATTCGTGATCACAGGCTTTGCATGTTAAGTGTTTATTTAGCAGTGACAACACTTATTTCATGTTAAAACAGCTGCACAGATACTAATATCATAAAGTTGCTGTTGCGAATATGAGAAATCTGGCAGAATCTGTTATATCGGGTGCCATGGTAGAGCTTAGAAATCTTGATACTGCAAAATCTATTAAAATGTTAATCATAGCTGTGACCTGGCATTATTTGCCCAACGTTTGTCCATTCTTCCAGTGTCCTAACTGCGCTGGACAGAAATCAATAATGTTGTGAAATCAGATGCCAAAAATGTCATAATTTTCTGAATCATTTCTGAAAACTGTTGTTTAATAAATTATGCAGAACAGTACGTGAAGATAAAAATATTTTAATAGGAATAAATAACTTCCCTCTAATAGTAAGTGAATCTCTTTTGCAACAAATATTTCCATTTCAGTGTCATAATTTTAAAAAATCTCTTCTGTTCAGTCAAATACCACAAGAAAACAAAACTACTGTTGTATTGAAGTCAAGTTTATGGAAAGTTGTAGAGCTGAGAGGTTTTATTTATATGCAAATATAAGTGGAAAACATCTTGATTTTAGCTAAAGGGGAGGAGAAAGAAGTGTGGAGCTTTTGGGTTTTTACACATTTCTTCTGTAGGGAAAGGAAGATATGAAAGTCATGATTGATTTGGATGTGTAAAACAGGGTTTAGGCATCAAATTCTGAACTCTGATACAGAAAGCATTAAATTTCAGGGAAGATGAACTTTGGTGTTTTTCCTCTAATATCATGTGCTAAGTTTCTGGCGGGGCCCAGGCCTGCCCGACCTTGGTGGCTATACTCCGTCATGCCATCGACTCCTTGCTGTATGGTCATTACCCAGAAGCAGAAGATCAGCCAGCACAAATCCCTGCAGGAATGCAACCGAACACCCATCTACAAGTGCTGGCAGTGGGCTTGGACATGATACAGTGTGCAGTTGTGCCAGCATTTTATTTTAATCAAAGCCAGGTGGCATCCCCAGCTACTACGTCCTTGTGCTTCTAGACAATATTTTGCAGATTGAGCGGTGAACTGAGAGGCACAGAGCTAGTCCGTTTTCTCCTCAGGTGAAGGGGTGGCAGCTCCACTCATTCTATATTCCTCTGGTACTTCAGATGTACTGCTACCTGAATGTCCTGCCAAACCCTTCAGTCCTCCAGCATTAGGAACCTGAAGATATGGATTTTTACCAACTAAGAAACAGCTTAGCCAACTTCTACTCAAATTCAAAGGCACCATTGGTTATAAGTACAGTTATTAGGGTTTGCAGGATTCAAATCCAGTACCAAACCGGTTTCATGGTTCTCATCCTGCTCAAATTTATACCACTTGGCTTTCAGGTCATAGTTGGCAGACCCCTTGAGCTTTACCAAAAAGTGGCAACTGCAAGAAACCAGATTCTCAACAGATTTAATTTTATTGCCTGACTCTTTGTACCTTTACCAGAAAACTTTTAGCAATGCACTGATTAAAAAAAAAAAAAAAAAAGTTGAAAATCATTACTTTATGCAGTAATTCTACAACTGATGACATCTACAAATGAGGTTACTTGTGTAAATGTTTGATAGGAACATATTCTCTGCTGTAACTTATTTCCAGTCAGTTTTTTTCTTTCCCCTTTGTTTGCTGTGCTGCACAGAATTTCCTCCTCAGTCTAATCTCTGTGTAACTTAAGCCCTGAAAATTTTTCTGCTTACTTTTCCTCTGTTTCCCATCTCTTTGAAGATCTGTATTTTTTGGATTGCTGCTTCTTGAAAAGATACTTATCCAACATGCATTAGGCAGCACTTACGGAGGAGATTTTACTCTTTGCTAGAACAGGGCTAAGTAAAGTCAGTTTTGTTTGCTTTTTACCCCACTCATTAAAATTAGCATCAGGAATTGGAAAAACTTTGTTTATTAGACAGGGCAGTGTCTGCATTTCAAGATAGTTCTGTGAATGAAACCACAATTGTGAGGGCTGCATTTGGGGGGGGAGAGGTATTATTATTTTTTATTCTCTTGGAGTTATTACAAACACACACCCCCAGGCACTCAAATGATTGCGCTGGAAGGTCTGCCCTGATACCCAAGTCACTCACCCCCTCATGCACACTCCCAGTGCAGGAGCAGAAAGGAGTAAACACAGCCACTCTCTCCAGTAGGAAATCTAATGCACGCTGATAACGGTTTTGCTTTTTAATTGCCTGGTCTGAATGAATGTTTTTAGTAAGAAACAAGGAATTTGACTTTAATTTCTGGCTTGAGGTCAGGTTTAGCCTCCAGGATTGGTATTTAAAGTTTACATTTACATTTTAAGCCAAAGCATTCTAACATTTTGTAGCTACAAATGCATTTGTAGATGTTCTTAAGAACAGTGTGTGACCATTAGCAGAGAAAGTGAAGGTCTGGTCATCGAGCAAGGACCTGTAAGTCTGTAAATGCTAAATGAGAAAAAATACTATAAAATGATTGCAGATTTAGTGTTACAAAGAGCCAGACACAGAAATTATTTGTTGCAGAGTTTTCTGACATTGTTATTACACAGTGCTGGGTTGCACTTAGCATGTGATATTTACAAAAAATGCAATGGATCAGAACACAAATTGCAGGATAGCAGGTAGAGCACCACGAGTATGCAGTTCTGGCCTCAGGTGTGCCAGCAATATGCTCTCTGGTCTATGCTTGCTCTTTTCTACAGTGTGCTGCTTTCTCTCCTCAACTGAGAAATAGAAATATAGAATGCATCAAGGAATGTATTTGGAAATGGAAAAGTATTGTAAAACTGCAACATTTATGGCAGTGTTTTCCCCTTGAATCTGGCAATGAATAAATTAATCTAAATGTGTATCTACAGATGAGATTGTAACATGAAACTCTGAAATCCCGGAGGCGAAGACCTCTTTACAGCTTTGTCTTGTATAGTTTCCTTTTGTCCATATAGAAACAGGGTGGAGAATTTATTTGCAGGATTTTTTTATATTTCTACCATGGGTAAATATAGTCAGTCTTCCATCCATGTAATAACCCTGTGTGAGATAGAGCTTCTAGTCACGGGAGAAGTAAGAATTAAAGACAGACATAGTGAAAACCAGGAACTGCTATATCAGAATTGTATCTCCCAATTATCAAAGAAGTGACCCTACAAAGATGCACACTTCTGTTAGATCCCAGTGAAAGGGGCAAAACTTCAAAACATTTGAATCCGTGACAACATTAATCTTACAACAAATGATTCAAAACACTGAGCATTTCCCTTAAGAGTATGTATGTCTTGAAGGAGTAGTAGGAAAACACCAATACACTCCTTTAATTTCCAACAGAGAGCACTTCTGCATCACCATCCCCTAGAAATTCAAAAGCAACAGTTCAAGAAATTATTTTCTGTTTGCTTTATATTTTTACTAGGTGCTGCACATCCACTGCACTCTACCATTTCAAAGGAGACAGAAGGACCAAGGGCTGACATATAAAACGGACATTATGATGGACCAGAACTTTCCGGGTCTACAATGGTTTCTCCTCTTAATGCTATTACAAAGAACAAACACAAACCCAGTGATTCACACTGGTTTATCTAATTTGAGGAAAACTCTAATGAGTTCTTCTGTGTTTTGTTTGCAGAACAGAGCGTTCTGACAGTCTCCACATGGTAGAGAGGACTGGCAAGCAGACAGCACGGTGCTGTTTACCCTGAAGAAGCTAGTGTGTGTGTTGGAAAGCGCTGATCGCTCTAATGGATCGCATGGAGCTGCAGAAAGTCAACATCGAACTTGATGATCAGAGCAACAGTGGAGAAAGCCTCGAAGACAACTACACAGAGCTGGTTGATTCAGAAAAGGCTGCAATTAGGAGGTAAGCATTTAAATGGGAAGGCTATTCGGTTAAGGCTAGGAAGCAATAATTGGAAAACAACCTTCAGTAATGGCATCTGGGATTAAAAACTTTACCTAAGTGATCCATTGAAATTAGTGTGATTGTTGAGCCAGTGTTTTCCCGCAGTTCTGACCCTCCTTGCCTGGTGTCCTGGAGGATGGTGTGCCCAGAACAGCAGGTCCTCCCTTGCCTCTGCAGGCTCCCAGCCCCAAGCCCCCACTTGGCAGTTCCAGCCATCCCAGTCAGATAGTACACATGTAAATTAACACACTCTCAGGGAAGTGCAACCTGAGTATGCTGAGAGAAGGAATGGTTTTCAGGACAAAGTATGGAGGGCAGCAGCTCAGTGCTCCCACAGGGACAGCCCACCCTCAGGCATCTCCAGCAGCAGCTACCATAGCGCCTGCACCTAAGTGGATGGAAAAAGACATCTCAAAACCATCCACAAGCCTCCAGTTTGCAACTTGCTAAACACCATTGCACGTATTTCCAACAGGGCAGTTGAAAGGCTCTTTATTCCTCAGATGTGAAGTACATGCTCAGCTTTAGCACATTGCCAGCAGAAAGGAATTGCTACTTTCCATCATCTGCAATCAGATATAATTTGGGTTTAAAACTAAATTCCAAGGCAAATCAAAGATCTATTGAACATGCCATTGGACATGAGAATCTTACAGGAGAAGAGAGAGAGGGTTTTTTGAAGGGTTTTTAAATATTCATTGCAATGTCGCAGGAAAGACTTCATTAATGACAAAAGGCACTACTTGAAGATAATGTATGTCATAAGCCTTATCTGCTTTTTCTCTCTCTTTTTTTTTTTTTAATGTTCAGTCCATTTGCCAGTGATGATGCAGAAAGTCAGAAGTTCCTGACAAATGGATATCTGGGTAAAAAGAAATTGGAAGAATATCATGAAGAATATGTAAGTTTTATTCCTTTTTAACAGCAATTACAAAGTAAATCTTGACCTGAATCTTTTTGCAAAAACTTAAGTGGGAGATTAAAAAAAAAAAGAAGAAGAAAAGAAAGAAAGGCATCCAAATTAAAAGAAAATTGGGAAAACAATAATTAATAATTTTGAAATGTGTTAGATAATAACATGTATTTCTGTAGAGACTGGTCAACACAGTCAGTTGTCTCTATATCACCTCAGTTATCTGTTGAAAATGTAGTCCTCCTCCTCACTGAGACATGGAGAGAGTGAGAAGAGGTAAACATCTACCAGCACAGCTGGCTTTGAGGGTAAAAGAGACTCCTTATGATGGCAGGTGCCTGTGGAGTCAGGAACCTTGTCAAAACTCTATCTTTAAGGATCCATGATGTAGGTTAGGGAGTTACCCGCCCCCCCCACACTTTGTAAAATGACCCAGGCTAAAACTCAGTCAGCTGGAAGTTTAGATGAAGCTATATTTACAACTCAGCACAATATACAAGCAGATATATACACTATATACAGGAATATTTACAGAAATATACAAGGTAAAGGTAATACAGAAACACAACACCCCTCCCAGAAATCAGAGACCCCAGGAGGGGCTCCCAACCACCCTTCCACCTTCTCCCCACCCCTATACCTTACCCCAAGGTTTTGAGGATCGGCCAGAGGAGGAGTTAGAAGAAAAGTGATTAGTGAAATTAATTTGTCAGAGAGAAGAAGCCAGAAGTTGCAGGACAGCCCCAGACACTGTACCCCAGAGAGTGCCAAGCCCAACTGAGACTGCGACAAGCCCAAGTGGCTTATCTTTTGTTTTGAGTACTTATTCCTAAACATCACAGCAAGCCTATGAGTGAGGTAGACATCACCCTTGTTTTTCCTTTCACAGCCTACAGTATAGTTTTCTTCATTAAAATATTCCAATTAGCCTTAAACCAGCACAATCCAGCACAGGGAAAATTGGTGACAAGGATAATCAGTCCATTTTGCCCAGTGAAATGCAATTTAATTGCTATTTTCTGTTCTTGCACCCAACAGCACCGAGGCAGAGCTTCCTTTGGAATGTCCTCTTTCAACCTCAGCAATGCCATTATGGGCAGCGGCATCTTAGGGCTCTCCTATGCAATGGCCAACACAGGAATTGTCCTTTTTGTGTAAGTACAGACAAAGAACAGCAATTAAAGTAAAAGCCGTGAGCAGGAGCTAAGGTTTTGTTGGTTGGTTTGTTTGTTTGCTTTTGTTAGAGAGGTACATTGAGCTTGTTTTATTAGCTTTAAAGCTTTGTAACATGATCTGTAAGGAAAACATTTCAGCTGCACTGCAAAGAACCACCTACTGCTGACGAATTTATTTATTTATTTATTTATTTGGTTTTAGTCCTGTTTTGTATCAGGAACAAAACAGACTGATGCTGTGCAGGTAAACCCAGAGAGGAAGAACAGTATAGGAGTAATAAAATAACATTCTTACTGGTTCAGTATGGGAATTCAGCAAAGGAAGTCAATCACACATAAAGTATGTATTTGCATCATCTCAACAACCTAATCGGTGTGTGGAAATGGAAGAAGAATACTAGATGTGTCTGAAATGGCAGCATGCTTTGCATGCAAAATAACTCACAAATTTATTCAGATTTAATGTTACTCCCTCAAGTCTATTTGTACTCTATGTGCACAGATGACAGCTATGGTATGTGGCTGACACACGCTATCTATACAAAATGGTTTGATAGACAGTAACAGGTAGCCATGAGAAGGTTTTTAATCTATGGCTAATCTGGTAAAATGAGACAGACTGGGGGAAGAAAAAAAAAAAAAAAGAAAAAAAATAAAGTTTGCTTTCTCTCTATGATAATTGGATTTCATTTTAACAGAAGCCCCTTAATTTTAATCCCTATTGATGCTGGTATAAAGTATGACAGGACTGTATGATAACAGAGCATTGTTTTTTATTACTGAAATCTAACAAGCCTGTAAATCAGGTTGCATGGCTACCTTTATACAACTTCTTTCTTTTGGAGATTGTGTGACAGCAACAACATTTTAAATGCTATGTGTAGCTTCCAGTTGCTGGGAAATACTGCCTGTTAAGCCAGTAGAATTTTTAACTGAAAATTAATTGTATATGCAAAAGATGTCCTGGATAAGTACTTCCCAGCACCTCCACTCAAATGATTTAGATATAGTTTTGGGAGATACAAAAATGAAAGCCAGTTCCAAAATTGACATCNAACTCCCAAACCGTCACAATTAGAGTCAGAAAAATGTAGAATATATTTTTCTCCAGGTTTCTTTGATCGCTTGCACTAAGTAGTATGGCCATAAGTAATCACTGGAAATAAAACTATGATACATCAGGCCTCACTAGAGGGGAAAAAAAATTAACCTTTGCCATATCTTTATTTTTAAGGCTCTGTTCAGTCACAGGTGGCTAAACAAAATCTGACGTGAGCCTAATGATATTAGCTCTTTAAGCAATGCTAAAGGAAAGAGTAATGATAAAGCAACGCTATGGATTCTTAAAAAGCAGAAACAAAAGATGTCTCCACCTACAGCTTGCATTGTTTTCTACCCTGTTTCCTTACTTTCTGCATGAGAACATTTGGGTAGATGATTGAATGCATCCACTTACTGGAGATTCCTGTATTCTCCTGTTTTAGATGGATGAAAAAATCCTATCTACTAAATGGGAACTGTTGGACACTAGTTCTAATTTAGATAATGATGGCAGCATTGTCTAAGTTTTTGTAATTTATTGTTCTCATGTTCCTCAAATGTGCTCATGATGAAAGATAGTCTAAAACTTGAAGGCAAAAGGAGGGTTCTCAAAACTCAGAAGCTCTACAGAAGTTCCCATTGTATCATCCTCTCCCAAAGGGGAGGTTTGCAATGGCATGGAGCATGCAGCAAAACATCAATTCTGCTGCCTGGCATGAATGTGCAACCAGAATAGTTTTAGTTTACCACAACTCATGTGTCAGGACATAGAGACATTGTCTGAATGTCAGCTGCAGAGGTACCCCTGATCAAGAAGGACAACAATCTTAGCAGGGTATATTGAGACCTCAGATGCGATTCCCCCCATACCATATTGCATGAGCCCACAGCATGAGAGATGATCTTGATCACACAAAGTCTGTAGCACTGTCTGCCTCTCAGAGAAAGAAACTTCACAGAATATTGTAATGGTTTGGTAGCCACCACCCAGCTTCAGGACCAGTGTCTCCTCTTAGACCGTAACTCATTTATGATCTTGGCTGTCAGTGTCTCCTGTATCTACACCAAACTACATGTCCAGTGGAGTGGGAAGGGTGGGAACAACCTTTTGTTCTTCCATGGAGTAAGACATATCTGGATTTCCAACTCTGTCATGTTATCATTGCATCCCCTTCTGCATCAACACTTGTTCAGGTTGATGACAAGATGGTTGTGGTAATAAGATATGCTGCCCACAGTGTTATGCCCTGAAAATGTTGTACAAAGTCGCATTCTTCACCAGGAGTTCACAAGAGGCAGATAGCTGAAATCACATAGGTTGCAAATATGTGGAAGGAAGATGGCAGTAATCAGAACTGATGAATTCAGGCACCAGTACCCTCAGACAGATTAAGGTGGAAGAGTATGTTGCAAGTGCTCCAAGAGCAGATTTTCCAGTGTCATGCTGTGGTTTAGCATTATGCAAGATTTCTAATGTACTTTGCAAAGCAGTCATCTCAAGCTAAACTCCACAACTTCATGGTGGCAAGGCAGAAATGAAAAGTAGTGACTAACCAGTAGCTGGAAATGAAGTTGTCACAGTCATGGTTTTTGGAGTGAGTTGGGAGGGAGTGTTTAATATCTGAGTAAGGAGAGAAATTCAAATGAGAGATCAGTGAGCCTGTAAGTGGCCAAAGACCTGACACAGAGAAATCTGCTTACTTTAGACAGATATTTTAAGATATAAGAGTCTATCATAGGGGAATAACACAGAATTGACACTTGTCTGGATTTAAGGCACCTTTGGATTTTATAGGTACAGCTGTACTCACAAGTAAACTACAGTTGACATCTCTGCATTTACCAAAGCACAAACTTGCTAAAAACTGTTTACAGCTTGAACTTCATGAGAATGAGCAAGCACAAACTTAAATCAACTCAGTGTCTCTGACGTCCTGCTTGGGATTGTTATTTCTGCTTTGCCTTGCAGAGTTTTGCTGCTCAGCGTAGCAATGCTGTCACTCTACTCCGTTCACCTCTTACTGAAGACATCAAAAGAAGGAGGTATGAGGAGCAGGCTGTGACTAACTTAGAGTCCCTGCTGCATGCATGGATTTTACTTTGGAATGCAGCTTACATGTGTTCAACATTTCTGGTTTGGTTTGGTTGTGTTTGTTTCAGGATCACTAATATATGAAAAACTGGGAGAAAAGGCATTTGGCTGGCCTGGGAAGTGTGCTGTTTTTATTTCAGTTACAATGCAGAATATTGGAGGTAAGCAACAAAGGTTTTCTCATTTCTACAAAGCACAGATGATTGCTGCCTTCTGTCTGGCTAAAAAGGATCAGCAAGGTGTAGTATGCACTCTATTGTAATAAGGAAGGACAGGAGGAATTTTTCCTGTCCTGTTTAAGCTATCTAGCACTTCAGTGACTGGTGACAGCTAGTTGGTTGGGATCTCTTCATGACCAGTGAAGAGCCCACAATATGGCTAAAATGTCTTGGCTGACTGTCCTCAAGGACTTGGCCATTTCTTTTCACTGAGTACAGCTCAGAGTAGACATCATCTGCTTCAGTTTAGAAAACATTACTCTCACCTAAAAGGAACAGCACATGGTTCTGAGTTCTCTGCAAAAGAAAGACTCAGTAGTTCATTTTCCAGCCAAATTCTCTCCTTGGAATACAAGTTGTGTTATGATCTCTCTAGGATGCTGAGGTGTGTAAGAGCAACATTGCTGTGAAATGTCTATCAAGTAACCTACATCCTCTTAGATCAGGAGACTACTTACCAATATGAGTATTAGTGGTAGGATAATACATTTGTGCAACAAAGCTTACTTCCTTTTACTGCCCTGGAAAAGCCTTTAGGAGACTGGAGAACACCATATCTGAAAACTCACAGGAGTTTATAATTTTTTCCAGATTTCATAAGGAGAAGTAGTTAGAATATAAGTTAAATGCACCATTCATCACTTAAATGCATGTAGATTTTTCTTCTTTTTTTTTTCTTTTTTTTTTCTTTTTTTTTTTTTTTTTTTTTTTTTTCCTGCGATCTCTTTCTTGGAACTTGATATATTTTTCAAATCTCCATTGGCAAATCATTACTGTTCTCTTAGAGCAATTTTACTACCCAGACATTTCTTCACTGCAAGAGACTTTCCGATTTTGATCACTAAAGATCGTATTCCAAAGTCTTCTTTGTTCCCCTTCCCTCAAGCCTGGATATCAATTGTGGATTACTTCAGAAAGTAAGCATGCTTCCCTGTTAAAGAGGAAAAGCTGTTCTTCTGTTCCTCTAGTTTTCTTAACTAGATTGATCCATACATCTCTAAAGGTTTCTTTGTGGTCAGTGTGAAATAACTGAAAAAAGCATGACCTCTGGCAGCACATTTAAATGACATGTATGGGAGTCTACTCTTCCATCAGAAATTTTGACAACTAAATGGGGGTTTTCATATATACATGGAGTAGAGTACTGGAAGAAAACAGCTGTGAATAGGAAGAGAGAGGTAGATTAAGAGATACAGAGGCAGTAATAACTAAAGTTACTAGTTTTGTGGAGTTATTAGCTTTATTGTGGAGGAGGGAAAACAAAAAAAAAAACAGACACATTTACAGAAGAAAAGCAAACAGAAAAGTTAAGAGTATAAATATGATCAGAACAGTGATTTGAGTATGTTGTTAATTCAGTAATAACTATATAGTAATCTAATATGGAATATTAGATGTCATTCAGGATATGTTCATAACAATATAACATCTCTTTAGTTACAAAGTTATCTGAACAAAACTCATTTCTCTATTTTAGTAAAAATTTGTTTTCCCAAAACAGTACTGTTTTTAATGCAGGATTTTAAGTTTTTTTTATACAAATTGTTTTTGTTGGAATTCTCTCTGACAATTTTTGGGTTGCTTTTTTTTTCAGCAATGTCAAGCTACCTCTTCATTATTAAATATGAACTACCTGAAGTGATCAGAGCATTTATGAAACTTGAGGAGAGTTCTGGGTAGGTATCTTTGCCCAACCTGAACCTCAGATGAAAAATTTTAATTTTGATGTCGGTTCTAACCATTGAAGGGTTTTATTCTTCCCCTTTAGGGAATGGTACCTAAATGGAAACTACCTCATCATACTTGTAACAGTTGGGGTAATTCTTCCTCTCTCCCTTCTAAAGACCTTAGGTAAGCTCAATGCCCCATTTAACATAATTCCTTTTTGTGTTTAAGATTGTGAATTCATACATAATTGAACTGGGTTTGTTGTATTTTTCCTTGCTACACAGGTTATCTTGGTTATACGAGTGGATTTTCGCTGACCTGTATGGTTTTCTTTGTCAGTGTGGTAGGTGACTCTTTGGGTATTGTCTCTGAGCAAACAGAGAGCCTGTAAACTGTGCAACACTGTTATATTTCTTACCATGATAATTTAATGTGGATGTTAGACTAGCATCTGAAAGAGAATCAGATCAACAAGCTTATTGCTGAATGAAGCTGTAATAAAAGGATCAGCCTAAAAAAAAAGGCACTCAAGAATAAAAAAACAAAGCAGGACATCAGCAGAGACAGAGTAACAACAAATTATTGCAAGAGAAACAGAAGTGTTATCACTTGGCTTCTTGTTCCCCTTCTTTCCTGTCTCTCTCCTATGTGATTGCTTATATTTATGTGGGCATGCTCTGGATCTAAGCGTAATCCTCTATGATTGTACTCTTCTGATGACATTGTCTTTTCTCTCATAGGTGATCTTCAAGAAATCCCAAATACCCTGTCCTCTTCCCATTGTGGACCACAGGGTTGAAAACTGGACCTCCACCAACAGCACGCTGCCAATGCACTTGATCATGTTACCAAACGGGTCTCTCAGTTCTGGTGTGAATTTCATGATGGACAACACAGCTGGGCACTTACCAGGACTTGAGGAGCCAAAAGATACCTCCCCCAAAAGTGGTGTAGAATATGAAGCACGCAGCGACAGTAGTGACCTGTGTCAGCCAAAATACTTTGTGTTCAACCCACGGGTAAGGGAAATTCTGTAGAATTTCTTTTTAGCCATTTGTACCACAGCTAAACTGCCAAAAGTCAGAGGTACAGCAGTGACCACTCTTACTAATGGGAGCTTTATTTTACAGACTGCCTATGCAATACCCATCCTGGCATTTGCATTCGTATGCCACCCTGAGGTGCTACCAATATACAGTGAACTGAAAGAGTAAGGTTCTTAAATTTTGTCCCATACTTCCAGTTAACCATAGCTAGAGATCACTTTCTACATGTTCTGGATCTGTTGTGGGTGTATAGACACTCACCTGCTAATGAACTATTGCTTTTCATAGTAATAGGATACTGGCTTTGCTTTGACCTAGTAGTCCGATATTGGTGACAGAGAACCACTGTTCAGATAGTCAGAATGATCAATATTTACTTAGGAAAGAACAAATCTGGACAGTCCTTCAAATGGTGTGGAATATGCTGGAGAACTTGATTGCACTGAAATAGATAATTCTGGTTTCTAAAAATATCTTAGTGAATTCCATGTCTGGGTCAGTGGCTGCTTACTCTCGAGGTTTCTTGGGATGCCATTAGTTTGGGAGTCTTACGCAGGCCTTCACCTAGCCTCGTTTTGCTTATCAAATACCAAAAATCAAATACACTTGATTAAATCACCACAGAGCTGACATGCATTTGTTCAGCAGCAAGAATTAGATTACAGGAGTCTGTGCTGCCAAACTACTAGCCAAGTAGGCTAAGACTCATTGCCTTCTATTTCAGCAGGTTTAACCTCAAAGGAAATAAACAGTCTGAACTGACTTGGGAACATGGCTCCAGGTTCTATAAGCTGAAGATTTTCTTACACCAAACCTTTAACCAAACTATTTCTAAAAAAGAATTTGACCTGCAAGAGTTTCTTTAACTGCAGAACAGCCCTATGCAGGTATAAGGGTGTGTTCATACAGAGATCACTGACAGCTCATGTTTATTTCTATTACCAGCCCTGTAATTTTAGCTACTCCATTTTTAATTTAAGATACACCATTTAAGATCAACAGTATATAAATAATTATATACAAAACAATATAGCACATTTATGTGTTGTCACTAGGTGTGCAGCAGAAATGGACTTTCCACACCAATTTGCAAGTCTGCGTTGCTCTGCACAGAGCTGCAACACTTCAAGAGCTCCCTAAAACCAATCTACTTTCTGTGAGCTTACTAGCCAGTGTCAGTAGAGATATGACTTGTCAGAGTACTTCTTGTACAAATACAGGCTCTGTAACAACAGCACTGTTACTCTGTTACTCTTTTTCTCTCCTACTTCAGTCGCTCTCGAAAGCGGATGCAGAATGTCTCAAATATCTCCATCACTGGCATGCTTATCATGTATCTTCTGGCTGCCCTCTTTGGATATCTTACCTTCTATGGTAGGTCAAATCCCTATTCTACACAGAATTTTCCCTCCCATTTTAAAGCAGACAAGATGGTTCTATCACACCGAGACTCAAGTGTTCACGTGTTTTCTGTAGGCCTAGATACATGTGTAAGCATCATTCAAACATAACACACAGTGTGTAACCTCCTGAATAAGCAATAAAACCTAACCAGCTTGTCAGGCCATAGGTTCTTCACCCACGGAAGACTCAGAGACACCTACTAGGGGGACCAGTTGTGCAACTCTTAGTTTTGTAAACTCAGAGAACAAGCTGCTGTAAACCTGGCTCTTGGCAAAGGCCAAGAGTGACCACACTAAAAATACTCTGGTGCTTGACAGTTTTACGTTACATTGTTGTCTACCCACCCTAGATCTGATGCCACTAATTCAGCTTTATCTATGCTGAAAAACAGGTGCAAATCATTCTAGTGTAAAAAAATTATGGACAAGCTAAACTAACCGGTAAGTAAACAGAGTAGCCCCTGTATTAGCACACTGGTTTATGCAAACGCCACCTCTTTTTACCTCATTAGCTTCCCCATTACAGCAGGGAAGCAAATGACACAGCACAATGTGCTGTCACTGAGGCAAGAGCTGGGATGCCTGGGTAAAGATCAGAGCGCTCTTCCCATTCCAGTGAGTTGTTTCCTATTTTTAGAGATGCTGGGATACAAAGCATCACCTCAGACCTGAATGATGGGCTTGTACTGGTCATGTTAGGAAAATCCCTCTTTCATGCCTAGCCCATAGCATGTATCTGATGACAGCAGCTGGGCCAAAATTAATCTTATCTGGTTGCAGTATGAAGACCTTTCTGGATGTGCAGATATTTCTTAAGTGTTTCTTTCTGTTTATTTTTTGTAGGAGAAGTTGAAGATGAGCTACTTCATACATACACCAGAGTTTACACCTTTGACACTCTCTTGCTGTCAGTTCGCCTGGCAGTGCTGGTGGCTGTAACCCTGACTGTGCCCCTTGTCCTTTTTCCTGTAAGTAACACAGCTGCCAAAGCTGAAATTGGGGCTTGCCCATACACACTGACAATAAGTACTCAGCACAGACTTTAACTGAAGAGTTTTTATTTGTGAGAGTCTATTTTCTTATATGCAGTTTCATCAGAATAAGAACCTTAGGTTCTGAAAGACTGAAATTAGGGAGATGGTGGAAGCCCCATCCCTGGAGGTCTTTAAGGCCAGGCTGGATGGGGTGCTAGCCAGCCTGATCTAGAGTAGGGTGTCCCTACCCATGGCAGGGGGGTTGGAACTAGATGATCCTTGAGGTGCCTTCCAGCCCTGACAATTCTATGATTCTATGAAATCAATCTTTATAAATAAATCAGAAATACACCAGGAACAACTGCTCTGTCTCACTCTGGCTCTCCCCATGCTATATTTATCATAGCAGCAGTGTAAGTACCAAAGGCTTGGAGATATACTGAAACCACTTATGAGATTTCCTAATGCAGACATAGGCACCTACTATAGTATCCAAATTCCAAACACGTGCAGCTCAGGCCATGTGCTGTGTAAGACTGCCAGACCTGGCTGCCAAAGTAGAGGGGCACAGACTCTATGCACATCTTGCATACTAGAGCCTATAGACAGAGGAGGAAGCCAAGTGTCAGAAAACAGAGCCAATCAGGACTCAGCCACATAATCAGGTGTGTGAGCAAACTTTGGAACTTCTTGGTACTGTTCACAGGAAAAAAAAATGCAGTATCCAAGGACAGAAAGGGACACCTAAAAAGAAACATTCTGCAAAGGTACTGACCCTCATTATGGATTAATCCACACTTGAAGAGCAGGTCTCCAAGCTCCTGAATGAACAGGACTGTCTCTTGTGCCTTTTCTGAACTATTCAGCAAGGGAGAAAATAGTCAATTCTGGTCATTAAGCTTTGGGAGGTGGTGTGCCATTCGTATGGCATGCACAAGCCCAGTATCATGCTGCGGGCAGGCTCCCAGGAATCCATGACACACTGTAATGCTCTCATCTGGTAAGACTGCTAACCCTGGCATCCTGCTGCTCTGTTGTCCTGGATGCAAACATGAGCTCTGTGTAGGTACTGTTTCCGCGCTTGCTGACAAATACCTAAGAGCAGTGATCATTGCTTCACGTCGTCTACCAAAAAAAAACTTCTGGTGTAAAGCACCCAGAGTGATCAGTTCATCTAGCTTAGAGCACTCCAGTGCTCTGCCTTAAATGTTTAAATCCATGACTAAATGTTTAAATTAGACTTAAATATCTGACCACTCTTCATGGGAAAACAATATAAGGGCATTGCAAAAGCCAGGTGCAGCGTTTTCACAGATTCACAAACTTCATCAGGTTGGAAGGAACCCTCAAAGGTTATCTTGTCCAAGCCCCTGGCAGCGAGCAAGGACACCTCCAACTAGATCAGGCTGCCCAGAGACACACCAAATCTGACCTTCAGTGTCTCCAGGGACAGGGCCTCAACCACAACTCTGGGCAACCTGTTCCACTACTTTACCACTGTCATTGTGAAGAACTTCCTCCATATGTCCAACTTAAATCTACCCTGCTCCAGTTTGAAACCATTGCCCCTAGGGTAGTCCTAGTGCCCCTAGCGTAGTCCTAGTGCCCCTAGTGTAGTCCTGTCACTACAACTTCTAAACAGTCCTTCCCCAGCCTTCCTGTAGATTCCCTTCAGATACTGAGATGTAACTATAGGATCTGCCAGGATCCTTCTCTTCTCCATGCTGAAAAGCCCCAGTTTTTTAAACCTGTCTTAGTAGGAGAAGTGCTCCAGCCTCCTGATTATTTTCATGACCATTCTCTGAGCCCAGCAGGTCCATGTGCTTCTTGTATCAGGGCCCCTGAAGCTGGACACAGTACTCCAGGTGGGTCTCACCAGAGCAGAGTAGAGTGGCAAGATCTCCTGTCTTGATCTTTTGATCATGCTTCTTTTGATGCAGCCAAGGATGCAATTTGCCTTCTGGGATGCAAGTATGTATTGTTCACTCATGTCCAGCTTCTCATCCACCAGTACCTCCAAGTCCTTTCCTGCAGGGCTGCTCTCAATTTCTTCACTCCCCAGCCTGTACTGATAGCGAGGATTGAAACAAAGTGCAGGACCTTGCACTTGCCTTATTGAACCTCATCAGATTCTCCTTAGCTCATCTCCCCAGCTTATCTCTCTGGGTAGCATCCTGTCCTTCAGTTTTATCAACCTCTCGGCTTGGTATCATCTGCAAACTTGCTGAGGGTGCCCTCAGGCTTGCTGTCTGTATGATTGATGATGATAATGAATAACACTGGTCCCATTACAGACCATTGAGGGACACCACTTGTCATCCATCTTCACCTAGACATCAAGCCATTGACCAACAGCTGATACAATTATCCAACCAAATCCTTATCCACGGAACAGTCCACCCATCAAATCCATCTCTCTAGAGAGAAGGATGTTGTGGGTGGACTGTGTACAAAAATCCAGATAGATAACATCTGTTGGTCTTCCCTTCTCCAGTGGTGTAGTTACATCATCATAGAAAGCCACCAGGTTGGTCAGGCAGGACTTGCCTTCGGTGAAGACATGCTGACTGTTTTGAATCAGATCCCTGTCCTTCATGCACATTAGTATAATTTTCAGGAGGATCTATTCCATGATCTTCCCAGGAATAGAGGTGAAGCTGACAGGTTGCTAATTTCCAGAGTCCAGGTTTTTACCCTTTGTAAAAATGGGTGCAATGTTTCCCTCCTTCCAGTCTCCACCTCACTGCCAGAACTTTTCAAATATTATGGATTGTGGCTTTGCAACTACATCAGCCAATTCCTTCAGAACTCAAGGATGCATCTCATCAAGTCTCATAGATTTATGAATATTCAGGTTCCTCGAGTGGCCTTGAACTTGATCTTGCCTTAGAATGGGAGGGATTTTACCCTACTGGTCTACACTTAGTTGTCCTTCAACTTGGGAGTAGGAAGGAACAAGATTTTCAGTGAAGACTGAGGCAAAAAAAATTATTGAGTACCTCAGCTGCCTTCTCTTCTCTTGACAGCAGCTCTCCGTTCTCACTCCTCAGAGGGGGTAAACTTCTTTTACCCTTGTTTTGGTGTCTGATGTACCTGTAGAAGCCCTTTTTGTTATTCTTTGCATCCCTTGCCAGGCCTCTAGCCATTCCTTGGCCTTCCAGACCTCCTCTCTACACAATCAGGCTTTTAGCATTCTGTATAATCATTTTTGTACCTGAGTAACATGTGAAGCCTAAGCAGATACACACCACAGCAATAACTGACCTATTAAAAGAACTGCCAAGAAAATATCATTTGCTTGTAAGCCAGCATATCAAACAATTTTATATGGCTTATCAGGACAGCCAGCTCAGCAGATTTGATTACTCTAAATAAGCAATATAATTGTATCAACTACTTTTTCTAATCAACTGCCATATTTATATTTTATCATAGTCAGAATTTATTATTGAAAAATAAATAAATAAATAGATTACAGAGCTATCTACCATTGGTCACTGTAAAACTTCAGTTAGATAGCTCCATTTTAAGGACTATGTCACATCAGAAATAACACACAAGATGCTGACAATAAGTGAGCAGGAACACAGGCAGCAGTTCTTTGGTGGAATAAATCTCATTTACACCAGCTCAGGGGCTGAATAAAATTTTTGCAGTCTGCCTCTCTCTGAAAAAGACAAACCACAAAATTCATGCTGTGTTTTCAAATGATAGGCTTCAAGTCTGCCAAGCTCATCAGGAAACAGTTCTCTGGTTTTCTGAAAACAACCAAACAAATTAATTTTGAGCTTTATTCAGTGTAAAAATATTTTTGTTCATGTTCCACATTTCAAGTCTTTTAAGTTAATTATGGTACTTCGGAGAAACACTATCTCCAGCCACTAAAGGGATTTGCTTTTAACCTTTATTCTACTTACCATCTTTGCTGATGAAACTACAAAATAACCTCCCTCTGCGTTGTGTCAGAAAGCACAGGGGGATAAAAAGGATCCTCTGCAATGGATTTTAGGTTTATAATTTCCAAGTGGCATTGGAATATGTGCTCTTGTATTGAGAGACAGAGATATGTATATGTATATATTTAATGGAAATAAAACAATAGTATGCTCTTTCTTTCACAAAAACAGGACTCCCATGGGATTTTCAGAGGGATCAGGATCGGGAATGCAGTAACTCATATTTCACTCATGCACTTTTTGCCTGCTGATTACTGTTCATATTGGGGGTTTCCTTGGGGATGTTTTTGCTGGCATTAAGATCTTTCAATTGGAAAGATTTTATGTCCTTGATTTTACACCCTATTTACTTGGGTTTCTTTTACATTGCAAATATTTGAGTTTCTGCATTAACATATGAACCCAGTTCTCAAGAAACCTACATCAGAGTGAGATTACATTAAGGGAATCTAAGACTTGCAAACACATTTCTGCAGTCAGAATTTCTCCCAGCAAAAGTAACTACCACAGATCAGTTTTTAAAAGTGAAAAGCAGAGATAAATTAATTATTGTTTTACTTTCCCTGCTGGTTTTCCTCTTACAGATCCGTTCATCTGTCAGTGCATTGCTGTTTCCCAAAAGGCCATTCAGCTGGATAAGACATTTCCTGATTGCAGCAGTAATTCTTGCTTTTAATAACCTCCTTGTAATTTTTGTCCCAACTATTAAAGACATCTTCGGATTCATTGGTAGGTTTAATAAATACTTTTTGTTTACTCTCTTAATCCTTTCCACAACGTATTTACATTCATGGACTGAATGACTGTCTCAGTTTGGATCATACAGTTGAATAATATAAACACAAAATAAAGCTAAGAGGGAAATAAAAATTCCTAAACAGCTGACAGACACAGTTCAATGCTACCCAACCTCTTTGCAAATTTGCATGAAGCAGAAGAAATCAGTTAATCCCAATAGAAAAAATTCCCATTTCACAGAAAAAGGCACTTGGTACATATGGAGAAGAGGGAATTCTCCTGTGGTTTTCAAGCATCTATAACTCAGACAAAATGTATTAACTTCCAAATGGTGATATTAGAAAAAGGAGCAAAGTGACACTCTTTTCATATTCATAGCTCTCTCTCTACCTCTTTCTTTGGGTTAGTTTTGGTCTCTGACCATGAAGTGTCTCCATGCTCTGAGATGCTGAGGACTCAGGGATGCAGATGCTCTTGAGAAAGACACTTACCTGGGTTTTATGCTTTTTTGTACCTTATACTCAACACAGGCTGTTTTGCTCCTCCCTGCTTTTTTACATCTGGGTCACCACACAGAGAGGAGAGGAGCAGGCACTTCCAGGGCACAGATTATGCCTCTTTTCAACACTTGCTTCCTAGAATCATAACTTCCTGAGATAACATGTTTGTCCTCACTTCATCACACCAGCTCACATGCAGACATCCGTCAGAGGCAGCTATACCGGTATGAATGAGTCCTCTCGGTAATAAGTGTCTCTTTGGGCACAAGGGCTCGTTTGGACATCTACCTCTCTTCAAAAATGCTGTCTACAGACAGAGCTCTTTGCACAGCTAGGCTTGAAAGAGCAACTACCTCTCCACATGCTTTCTTTTGCAGGTGAACTACATTGCTTATATGTCAGAGCCCAGTACTCAGCTCTTCTTTTCATTACAGGTGCCTCTTCTGCTACAATGCTGATTTTCATCCTTCCTGGTGCTTTCTACCTGCGGCTTGTTGAGAAGGAGCCCATGAAGTCTCCCCAGAAGATTGGGGTAAGCGAGCTGGCAGCAGCTACAAAAGGAAGGGTGGGTGGGTGTGTTCCACTGGTCACAAATACTCAGACCTCTGATTTGCGACATCCAGTAGTTGCTCATAAATGGTAGTTCCTCACTCAGAATAAAGATCCAGCAGTGTGATTCACCTTAGCAGGAAGAGCCAGGCTCCACAAGCCAAAGCCTTTAGTGCCCTACTTATACACAGCATAGTCTAAGTTAAATCTTTTATTTTTATTTTAAAGGTTTTATTTAATCCAGTCTAAGCTGTAGTTAACACCTGCACTTGTATAAATAACACTAAGACAGTGCAAAAGGAGGTGCTGGTTCATGCTAGGCAGCCATCTGCAGATTAACAGGAAGATCTAAGGTCAATGTTAAGAAGGAAGTTGTATTGCAGAAACAAGTAATAGTGAACTCCCCACTGAGATAGTTCCATACACCTGCAGGACACATATCTGAAGGTCTATCATTTATACACAGGATGTGTTTATATGTTATGCTGGACTGCTACACTTGCACCTTCCATCCTGAACATCGATAGCTATCTGCACATTTAACAATATTACCCAGGAGATGTCCTTTGAAAATTTAATCAGAAGAGTCATTGATTAAATACATCTGCAGGCACATAAGACAAACAGATGAAAGAGTTATACATATATACATCTATGTACTTGCTCATAAAAATCATGGAATTGTAATCCTGCCAAGTATAAAAGAGGAAGGTTGTTAGCATAAAATTACTTCCAATGATGACATTTGGAGCTGCTATTATTGAATATTTTTTGATGTCTCTCTGTTCGTTCTTCACATTGCTGTGTTAGGCATATCTAGAATTCCACTGCACCCTGCACTGAGATCACATACAATATTCATCTTTGTGTTGCAAAGCATGATATTGTTAAGTGTGGACAGATTATGATAAACTAAAGCCCTGATAAAGTGAATGGTGGCTAAGCATCTGAATCACTTGAATATACAGAGAAATGCATTCGGAGAAGAGAGATGAGCTTACCTGTTTGTCTAATAAGGATTTAAAGGATTGACTCTGAAGCTGTTCTTGATTCAGAGAAAATGACCATTCATTGAAAATTGGTCAGTTTTTAAAGATAACCTTTACCTCTGTACCTCTGTAATATTTTTTATTATTATTTGTAATAATGAAGTGGGTTGTTTTTTTTTCCAGATGTAGTCTTGTAAAGCCTTGGTTTCTTGGACTGAGATTCACACAGGACTAAGTTTGATTCATGTAGCCCTATATGACATTATTTGGGCTTCAGTTGCAGGGAATTACCCAACCAGGCATTGCATAAATGTGATTGTGATGGGACAGTCTGTGAACTACAGTCTACTCAGTCACCCACTTCATTAACAAAACTTTGTTTCCCAATTGCAGGCACTAGTTTTTCTCATAGTTGGCATTATCTTCATGATTGTGAGTATGACTCTTATTGTAATGGACTGGATTTACACTTCCCCAAGTTCTGGACATCACTAACCTGCAGAGACAACCAAGTGTTTTTTATACCATAAATGTTTGTATTGTGTACTCAGAAGGACAGCAAAACAAGACTTATTCCTAGCTAGTAACTGCAATATTTTGAAGACAGTTTCTGGTAAGGTCACTGGAGTCTACATCATCCTTTTCACTAAGGGTCATTATTTATGCATTAGTAACCTGAGCTTAACATTTCTGGCCAGGTGAAATGAAATGTGTGGTATGGATGCTTACTATTTTTGAAACCAAAATAACTGTGTACATAGTTCTCAAACATAGCTTGGTGGCACCCTTTTCAACCTCATGCTAGTAACCACAGGTCCTAGAGCCCTGGGGAGTATATGGGCCATGTATTGCCATGTTTTCTGTCTGTAGCTCATGGGATTGGCTGCCAAGCTTCAAGAGAAAGGGTACAGTTTCTGTAGGGGATGTGAAAATTGACTTATCCCTACCAAGCTGACTATCAGAAAAATGATGGCTTTGACAAGCCAATGGACAAAGATGAGCATCATATTTGTTTCCCGAATCCATCACCCTTGGCAGGTGACGGCTACTGTGTAGACTAACTCTTTCTGGCACAGGCCCTGTGCTGGGGTTTGTGCTTGAGGAACAGTTGAGGACTTGTGTTTTGTTGGTGAAAATACCTGCGCTGGAAATGTCAGGTATTTCTGCTGTGGGGAGGAGGGGTTGGTTGTTGTTGTTGTTGTTGTTTTCTGTTTTAATTCTTGTGTGAGCTTGCATCACTGAACAAGTTGTATCCTCCACAGAAACTTGTCTTCCATTCTTGTTCGAATCTGAGGAGACCACAAGGCACCCTACCCAGTATTTTTCAATACTTGTGTATTTGATAAATGTTCAGTGCAAGTAACTGTTAATTTGCTATATATATAATATATATATATTTATGTACATAATTTCTTGTTTTCCTCTAGTTATAAAAATGTTACCCTGTGGTAAATAATTTTTGAAATTTTTTTATGTGTCATTCTGTTTTCATAACCACACACTTAATATTGTTTGGAAGAAAAAAATATCAAATTGGTGGGTTTGTAAAAGGTTCGGCAGTGTTTGAAATGTACCTGTGGCAAGCCCTAACTGCTACCTGTGTAAAAAAAACATTCAGATGTTTACTACTTATGTTACAATAAATTGCAAGACACTTTCCTCTTGAGAATTTTTAAAATGTGCCTCAAAGTTCTATATTATCATTGTGCACCACAAATTTGGGTAGCCCACTCAGTTGGTGTACTTCAGCTTGTCTAGCTTGTCTATGCATATGCTAGCATTCAACAGCATACATAATTAAGGTATTCAAAGGAGAAGACATTACTGGCAACCTCAAGTGGCTCCTGCTGTGCAGCTGTTCAAGACATATATAGGAAAAAAAAATAAAAGAAAGAGAGAGAGAGAGAGAAAGAGGGGGGTGAAAAAAGAGAAAAACAAAACAAAACAGGTTCTGTGTTACATGGATGCTTAATTAACACTCAGTACCCTCCAGACTGTGGTTTCAGCTGTGCTGTGGGGCACCTACTACATATGCTCTCTGTACGCACCAGGGAAAAACAGAGAAGTCACGTTAACTCCATAGCAGAGGGAATGAGTGGGAAGGTGCAATTGTTGGCTTAAACACATACAAATCCAGGCTCATGTGGTTGGTGTTTTCATGTTCCAACTTATAAATCTTTTGTACACACCTGTGGACTCAGAAAGCCATAAAGCACACAAAAGTTGTCTCTGTTCACTCCACAGCTTTGCACAAAATTCTGTGTGTGTATGAATGTGTGTATGCTTACAGGTTAACTGGAAAAGCGTATGAAATATATATCCCACACCAGCTGATGCCTTTGCAAGCTTTTTTCTATGCTCACTCAAGTACTGAATCCTTGATATACTAAGGCATGCTTCCTCGTGAATAAGAAATCTGGCTTTGCATTTTCTGAAGAAAAAAGTGCTGATAATTGTCCTATTTTAAACAGACAAGCAGATAAATACAAATAATGCTGCATTATTGCTGAAGAGACATTTGACATTGACTAGAGTTAATAGTAAGACACCCACACACCTCTCTTCCTGCTGCCATTACTGAGAGTTATATGGGTGCAAGAAATGACCTGTAACTGCATCCTAGTTTCAGAGCAAAAGGACATACAGTCACTGCAGCTGCATGTGGAGACTTAGAAATTCATGACATAACTCACTGCTTTTCCAAGGCACAAAACTGTTCAAAATGGAGGCCCCAAAAACATGCAGCTGTAAGGATAGTATTGTATATTCACTCACTAGCACTGCTTGGGAATGGTGAATGTTGGAGCTTCTTGTTTGTTTTGTAATGTAGACCTTAGGGCTTCTGAGGATTTTTACTACAAACCCATCCCTGGATGTATACTAAATAAATTTTTCAAGGACTATAGGCCTTTTTGATTCTTAGGCTAGCAGATGAAAGAATTTTTTTTTTCAAAAGCAAGCAGAGTCAAACAGCTAGCCTTAACACAAGAGTCACTAAGACTCCATTCCCTTTTAAGAGAGTAATTTGTGTATCAATCTATCTGCAGATAACCAAGATGGCAGCCCCTTCATATAACGATCCTTTTGCATGCCCCATTTAGTATCTAATAATGGAGCTCTGTAGACATCAGTGGCTAGAGACTGGCTAGCATTAAAAGCAGAGTTATCTGTGCAATACTGAATGCCTCATTCTGTAGAGCATGGGATTAGCTGGGATACACAGTGTAGCAGCTAAGTATAGTCACTGTTAGGAGCATGCACCAGATGGTACTGCTCTGTATAAATACTCACTATCATTGCAGCTGTAGGTTTTCCTGCTGTTACATATTTGTCTGGTGTATAATCATAGCCCAAAATATACTAGGCTATGCACCACTCCAGCACCTATGAGCTCATGTGAGAACCATGCTCCCAGACCCACCCAGCATTTACAACCTACCCACTAATGATGGAGGCACTGCAGACCCAGATGCTTGTTCAACACCTGTGACACGAACATTGTCCCTGACTTTCTCTTATGGTTAGGTATCCTTAATTCCTTGTAGCATCTCCTTAGCTCCACCTTGATGGCTCTAGAGCTATGAATCCCCTTTGGATAGAGTTTGTTTTAATTAAACAATTAAAATTCTGTGAAGTGAATGAGCGGCGTTAAAGAAAATGATATGTCAAGGATAAAAAAAAAAAAAAGGCAATAAAAACATGATAGGAATTTTAGTGTTCATAGAGGCCTGTCATTAAATGCACGTGACAGGAATGCCAAAAGTGATATAGAAATGAACAAATATAATGTAAATATAGTAATGAATAAATATTTCAGCTCTGGATTTGGGAAGAGGCAAAACAAGGGACACTTATTAGAGGGCAAAGTCCTCTCTAGTCTATAAATAATCCAAGATGATGTTAAACAACATCTATCTGAAAGAAAGGCAGAAGGCCTAGATAAGCCACAAACCAGCTGGCTCTGGTGTTAATTTTCAGTAAACCCTTACATGCTTGGCTAGATCTCAATGGCTGACATAATAGTAGTCAGAGCTAGTCAGCAATTACTCACTAAGAGGTCTGCTTGGTGTCGTAGATGGAAATTTTCCACTCATTTGGCTTTAAAGTTCAATGCAAGTTTTACTAAAAGTGTGGTATTGCAACAAAATTCTGGCAGATCCCAGGCAAACTCAAGTGGAAACCTGCCTGTTTTCCATTAAACTGCCTAACAAGGTTCTGGGGGCTTCCAGAGGTTACAGCTCCTGGCCTCAAACTCCCCTGGCAGCTGGTTCTCCCAGGAGTAGGAACATGCTGTAGGGCCAGCCCACTGACACCCAGCCCAGCCAGCCACCCTGCTTCAGCTCAGGGTCCAGAGTGAGCTCTAGGTTGCAGTTTCCTCTGAGGGAATTTGGCCTCAGTGTTGCGGTGGCAATTCTGTCAGTATTTCCGTGTGTAGTGGGTTTGGGCTGAGCTGGGGTTAATTCTCCTCAAAGCATCTTTCTAGTGCTATGCTTTGCAGTGCTGTATCTGAGTGTTGATAACACAGCAGTGTTTTGGTTACTGTTCAGCTGAGCACTGAGGCTGTTTTTTTCCTACATCTCCCTGCCCCAAGAGCATGCTCAGAGGACACAGCTGAGCCAGCTGACCCAGACTGCCGAAAGGGATATTCTGTGCCATATGACATCAGCTCAAATATAAGAATGAAGTGAAAGAAGGAAGTCTGGGGATTTGTCCATGGCATCTATCCTCCAGAGGAATCACCAAGCACAGAGAGCCCTGCTTCCCCAAGATCAAACATTGTCTGCTGATGGGAAGTAGAGACTAACATCGCTCTCTCTGCTTTTGCTTTCTGCGTGGTCTATTGCTCTGCTTCTTGTTATCATTAAATTGCTTCTATCTTATTACTGGCTTTTGTTATATTTTCCCCTCTTCCCTGTCTATTTAAGAAGGGGAGTGATAGAACAGCTTTGGTGGGCATCTGGCTCCCAGGCAGGGCCAAATCATCACACCTTGTTACACTGTACTGTTCAATAGCATCCTGACAACAAGCAAAATAAAACAAAACAAAATAAAATATAAAATAAAATTACAAAAAAAAACCCCACCTTGCAAATGTTTTTAGTTAATTAAATCACCACTTACTGCAAACAAGCCTGTGCTGAACTCAGGTGGTAAAAACTCTTTTCATAGAGCCTGAGAGATACCAAGCTAAAAGGGATCTCAAGTAACCTCTTATTCCACAACTGGGTTACATAGTAGTCTTGGGTTAGTGTTTGAAGACAGTGTTGGCTCCAGCTGCTCATTTCAGACATTTAGCAAAGTTCAGAGGGAAATACATAAAGAAAGTCCTGTGCTAACTGGTCTCACAACCACTAAAGCCTGCAAAGAGTTGTTGTTTCCAGCTACACAGGAGACACTGTTCATATTTCAGTACACTCTGGATGCTGAGGTGCTGGGGGGAATTTGCAGTGCTGAAGAGCTTCTGCCTTCAAAGTATAACACTGAAAGAAGTTATGTCATGTGGAGCCTAAGTCCCTCTGCCCACCTGGTGAGACAAGTTCTAAACCAAATGCATTGTATAATAATAAATAGCTGTGGAAATCAATACACTGTCCTAATTTTGCTACATAAAATGAAATAGAGACCTTTTTCTATTACTAGCAATGAAACAGCAGGTGTTTAACACCCAGCAGGAGCAAAAACAAAATATAAAAGGACGCTGGCTCTCCAGGACATATTAAAGTGGATGTTTCAAGTTCCACAAACTCAAATGGAAAGTGACCACAGCATTAATTCATCTTTATCATAGAGTCATAGAATGGTCCAAGCTGGAAGAGACCTCCAAAGGTCATCCAGTGCAGTCCCCCTGCAGTCAACAGGGACATCCTCAACTAGACCAGGTTGTCCAGAGCCCTGGCAAGCCTTACCTTGAATATCTCCAGGGATGGGGTCCCAACCACCTCCTTGGGCAACATATTCCTAACTTGTTCCTAACATCCAAGTTGAATCTGCTCTTCTATAGTTGGAAGCCATTCCCCCTCATCCTGTCACTGCAGGCCTTTGTAAACAGTCCATCTCCATCCTTCTTGTAGGCCCCCTTCAGGTACTGGAAGGCTGTTNGTTTACTCACTGGTCAGAGTCTCGACATCTGTAATGCAAAAGTATATGTAGAAGCATAAACAAGGAAAAATATAGTCCCAGCCACATGGTGGCCTTCCATGTGGTGAAAGTGTGGTGGGTTTTGCTGCTTGCATAGCTCCAATTGAGCACGTTGTATGAGAAGATGCACAGACACGAGGCAAACCCTCCGTGGCTCTCATGACATCATAGGAGTGGTCAGGCACCTGGGCAAAGCAGGATCCAGGTTTATGGGCTGGAGCAGTCCAGTTGGCTGCTGTGTATAGCAAAGGAGTCGACCCTCAGGCTGGAGCGGTGGCCGGCAGGTCTTGGTGTCACAACTCGTTGCTAGGACGTCACCTAGACTCGGCCACAGTCAAACAGACTCAGGCTCATCTGAGCTCAAGAGGGCAGCTGTGTCCCAGCACTGGGCAAACTGTTTCAGGCCCTTGGTTCAGTGCGGCAGACAGGCAGGATCAGGTCTGCCGTTCACGGAGGAGGCAAGTCCCCAGCTACGTACGGCGCAAAGCAATGCAAACAGGTAGCGGACAAAACAAAGGCAACAGCAGCAAACAAACAAGTTATGAGTGTCTTTGACCAATATCAATAGATAAAAACATCCTTGGAACCAATCCTAAGTTATTTCACCAAAAAAAGGGAGCTGCACATGCCTAGCATCGTGAAGTGTGTTTACCAAAAACAAAGCAGGGTGTACAACAAGCCCAAATATGGTGTCTCTGTGGAAGACAGAGGCGCCAAGGCTTTTGTCTGCTTTCCCACGTCTTCCTCCCAGGAAGAAGGGGAGAAGGGGGTGGGGGGGGCAAGGCGAGTATTCAGGTAGGTGTTTAGGACATGTCTTGAATGTGTATTCCAGGTATCATATGGACCTTCCATCACAGCAATGTGGCCCTCTCCTGGCATATTTATGTCAAGACTTGGGAAAGTTACTCTGTCCTCAGTAAGAGACTGTCTACACATAAATTATTGTCTAGCCGTTTATTCCCAAAAGGAGGGTCTATACCTCCTCTTAGGGGAAAGCTAGTTGATGGCAGGAAATGATGGCTCAATGTCAGCCTCCTTTTCCTCCTGTGACCAAGGTGAAACTTTTGCCTTTTCCACCACAGAATATCCAACCCTTCCCACTCTTTCTTTCTTAGCTGGCTAGGGTTGGTTTTAACGCAAGCAACTCAAGCAATTGACTCAGTCTCCAGCCTGCTACGGTCAAACTACCACAACAAACAACTTCATGTGTTAATACAAGTGCTCACAAGAAGATTGACAATTCTCTTTTAACTTGGCCCATCCTGAGAAAACTTAGAGGGCTTAGATTAAAAAGTTTCTGAACTTACTAAGGAAGCAGCAGTTGCCAAGGCAGACACTTTTTCACATAGCCCACCTTACTTACCGTTTCCCACAAATTGTTTGCTGATATCCCCTTGGCTTGCAGCAATTCCTTCTCATCATTTGGAGGCACTTCAGCCTAATACCTCACTGGTGGACAGAAATAAGTGCCCTCTTACATCCTCAGAGCCCTATTGCAGGGTCAGGAACACCTGTTTCCTTCCTTCAGCTACAAAGTTATGTAAGTTACATATATCTGGAACCTGCAGGCATGTCCCTGGAGACATTCAAGATCAGTCTTGATGCGGCCCAGGGCAGCCTAATCTAGTTGGAGGTATCCCAACTCACTGCAAGCAGCTAGACAAGATGACATTTGAGGGTCCCTTCCAACTCAAGCCAATTTGTGAATCTGTGAACTGATATAAATTTTCTTATGGAGCCTGAGCTGTTTTCATATACCCCTTTGCTCTTAATGTTTTTGCACTCTACAGTTTGTTTTATGAACATTCTGCAAAATGCTATTCAGACATTTTTTTAATCCAGCCTCAAAGAAAACAAATAATTGAATTATTACCTGTTTTTACACCTATAAGTAACTGGACAAATACAGGCTCAACAGAAATTACATTCCATGTTATTTTCTCCAGGAAATCTTATGTCAAACCCTAGGTTGTCAAAGGGAATGTGGTTCGTTGTGTTGCCCATTAAGGGCAGGCAAGATACTGAATACTGTTACTAACCTCACCCATAGTGCAGCTAAAGCAACAGCAGGTAGTTAAAGCAACTAAGCTCCTAGAAGCTGTTGGGAAATCAAAGACAAGATTAGCCATAAAGTACATTTCCCTAAAATTGTCTCCTATGCCCAAGATCTCATAGTAGTATGTGAAATACATCAATTTGTATCCAGTCTAACAGCATTCATGGTGGAGTGAGTCCGGCAACTCAGTTGGGGATAACTCATTTTCTTATACGCGCTCATACCCACTACTAGAGTCATAAACAGACATTTTGGTTAAATGGGAACATTTTACCTGGCTTCAGGTATGAAAGAAAGACAAAGACAAGCTCAGTATTTCTGGGGGGGGGAAAAAAAAGAGATTTTCACTAGCATATTCTGGATGGGACCTAACCTGTTTACTTCCCACAGAAGCTGCCACCAACAACAAAGCTATCCCATTCTTTACCTTAGAAGCTGGGAGCATGCAGTTAACACCAGTTCAGTCTGTACTCCTAGCAGCTTTGAAGCACAGCAGCTGCCATAAGACCATGGCTACTTACTCAGTAGAGATGAACCTCTGCTAAAATATTGGAGTCAACTAAGTGCAAAAGTCCTTAGCCAGCATCTTCGAAACTCAGTGCCAAACCAGAGAAAGACTTCACAGCTGAATGCATGTGTGATGAAAAAAAAATAATAATTCACAATGCTCAACACAGCCTGATAGAATATTTTGATTGGTTATCACGGTAAACACAAAGACGCAAACTGCTAGAGTAAGAATCATAGAAGTGTCCTACAGTCACACTAGATTGTTTCCATGCCAAGGAAGTTCTTCAGTTTCCCCTTCAGTTTTTCCATTAGCTATACTCCCCATAACCAGTTACCAAAATTAACTAAACAATGTATGGGCATTGGCAATAAAATGTGAATACCAGGGGAAAGGAGTCTGCAGGGTATGCCGCACATTGCCTTCTGGCACCATGGAGCCAGACACGGCATTTTCTTTTATTTAACCACCAGCCAGTAAGACAGGCGACTCTTTGCCCACTTAGACACAAAGAGCAACAACTTGCATGAGCAAGCATTTGAAACCAATAGCAGGTCACTCCAAATGCCCAAGCCCACCCTGTCTGTCACAGAAGGCTGTGCCACAAGTTCCAGCCCCAGTGGTAGCTCCCAGGAATAGTTTTCTTTCTGGCAGCTCCAACTACAAATTGTTGTAGTCTTGATTCCCCTCCCAAAAGCTAAAAACGTTTCCTGAAAACATGCTTGGGGAGAAAAAGAGTGAAGAACAGTGATATGAAGAGAATTTCAGACTTTTAGAACATTTTTACTGAATGACTGAGGAAGAGAGGAGAGACAGGCACTTTTACCCTCTGCAATATAGCATTCTGCACACGTGAAGATTACCAGTGGTGTTTGTGCTCCCAGTTTCCATGTTTGGAGATTTCATATGAGCACCAGATATTACTCCATCATCTTTGATTCTTATATTCTATCTATCTTTATCTTTTTTATAATGGCTGGTGTTCACATTGGAGGTCCATGCTGGTTACATTTTACTGTCTGTTGCAAAAATCACCAAGGATTTTAAAACTACTGGTTATATCCATCCCCTTAAGGAACAGTGGGGGAAAAAACCACAAATATCCTTTTTTTATTTACTCCGGTAAATTTACCAGTACATTCACATTAGTATATAGCCATTTTCAAAGTGGTGAACAGAAGACAAGGGACAAACATTCACAAGAATGAGAGAGTATACCACTGACCCTCACTTCATATGGGAGATATGAAAACCTTTCAGGTGGAGCACAGAGGTTGAGGAACTACAAAAATGCTAATTCTTTTCCAGCACAGTTTAACTATTACCCATGTGCTCTGCTCTCCTTATTCCTGAACACAAAAATACTTTGCTCATGACACTCTTCGTGCAAGATGACCTAGAGAACACCAGTGTGCAAATGAATACACCAGAATGATTGCTGCCCCTCTGGGAAGACATACAATCTGTGACAGATGATGCAAAAACCACACATTGTTATAGCAACACTCACACTAATATATTTTTTTCAAAAGGATCCAAACTCCAAGGGACTCATTCAAACCTTCATGAAAAGTTTCAGCTCTCCAACAAGAGAGCAGGCACAATCCCATGAGATGGAAACAGCCAATACACCATATACTGTGTGAATTACTGGTCACTTGGGGCTGAGATAAGTGATGGGGGATAGTTTGTGTGAAACTCAGCATCTGACTAACACCACCCAGAGCTAACTAAATAATGAATGTATTCATAACAATTCAGATCTTCATGACAATGTGCAGGAATCAGTGAATACGGAGTTAACTGCCTTCCCTGACAAGTTAGATCATCTCTGCTAAAGTATGCAGACTTGATATGCCATGTATCTAGAATGGACTGGCATGAAGCTATTCCAGTAAAAGCTAGTAAAAAAATTCACATGCACCTAAAGTAGCAACCAGATCACAAGAAGGAACATATTAAATATGTTCCTGAAATAGTTTCCCTAATTCTGTTTTAAAGATTCCCCATATAGTATCTTTTCATGGAAGAAAAGATACTATTAGTACTAATACTAAGCACTAATTCTAAGCATGTGTTTTATTTCATCACATTGTCACCCCTGTATAAAATCAGTTACAGCATAATCCTCTGGGCTTTTTTTCTTTGTCTCTCATATTCATAGAAATCAGAGACACAAAGTATGATGTGTCAAACACCTGACATATTGAACAAAATGTGCAACACTGCTAACTTCTGAATTTAAATCTCTGCATAAAATTGAGTTGAATGTTAAATTTTTCCACTGATCTGATAATATTATGCATCCTTTGGAAGCTGAGTAGTAGCACAGTACAGTAGTAGTACTAGTAGTAGTAGCTGAAACTTTGTCCAATCTTCAGAAAGTCCTTGGCAGCAACCCTTTGTCCATAGTTATATCCTTATCAAAAATTAGGCAGAAGGAGGGCAGGAACATAACCTGACAGCAGAAACCTTATGCATCCAGTCATGCATGCAACTCATGCAATATAAAGAATTGTATTTTCTGTTTTCTTTTTGAGTGCTTCTCATCACACTGATGAGCCTCAGCCTGGAACACTGTCAATTTTGAAGACAACTAGCCTATGTGGGTAGCTATTCTAAACGTGGTTGGACAAACCTACATACGGCAGAGGTCACAGGTTTGGAGGAAAGTTGTAGTCATGTGCACAGTGTATTGTTTACACAAGGCAAGAAGTCTTTGTTTATTATACACTCTCTGTGTGTGTGTGTGTGTGTGTGTGTGTGTGTGTTAAATGCCCTTTCTTCCTTGGCACTGCTCACTGACGTGCCTCCATGTGAACCATTAGCCTCAGCAACAGCCTTTAGCCAAAAGAACCACAAACAGCCAGAAATTGCCCCAACCAATGCCTGTGGACAATCTCACTGGTACTTCTGCCTGGAGAAAGCATCCAGCCCATATCTGACAGCAGTTTTTAACATTAGAAAACAATATAAACTGCTAGCAGTCAGACATTACATTGTTCCACAAAAGAAGAGAGAAGTGCACAGCTGCCTGCTAGCCGTCAGGATCACTCACCCTGGCATTTCACCCAGCACTGCCCAAACACACTTACCAGAGCTCACTGGAGTGGCTTGAATCCAGCAGGCTGACTGTGCTCTGAAACTAGAGGCAAGTGCTCACAGTGTCTCTGCTGTGGGGACTACAGAAACATCACAGTAACAAAGGGCAGTAACATCACAGAGAGCAAGTGATATTTCAAGCACTGGAGTCCTTTCTCCATTGAACGCATGCCTGTCCATCATCACATGCAGGGTCACTGAAGGCCAATGCTTGATACTTTTTAACTTTCAAGCTATGAGTAAAGTCGATACCCAAACAGATCAACTAATACTTGCTCTCTGATATAATCTTCCTATTGTAACTACATTGCTGTTTCCTGGTTGCTCATGCCTGTGAGTGCAACAACTACCACAAACAAGCTGAGGAGGAATTTCTGCCATACCCACTCCTGTTTCTTAAAGCATCACCTTCAAACCGATTACATAAGAGCATAAGGTAAGGTGACAGATAATACACAGTCACTGCTGTTCCATGGCATCCTGCAGAGAGCAGTGGGTGCTGTCTGTCCAACCCTTTGATGAATGATTTGAGGAAGATGCCATGAGATGCTGCATCAGGAAAATTTCACATCATTCCTGAAGCATCAAGCAGTCAGCAGAGGTGGGGTGGCAGAAATGAAGATGACTTTAAAATTACAAATTTTTAAAAAAAAAAAAAAAGTATTAAAAAAAAAAAAGCGGACACACTTAGGGTGGGATTTAGATGTACAAAATAAGCATAGATGTGGTGGTTCATATTTCCAACATTTATCATTATAATTTTAGTTATTGCTGCCATGAGTGGCAAGGAAAGACTACAGAGCATGAAACAATCATGTTTCAAGTTCACTAAGATCCTGTCTTTGCCTTCTCTGGGCAAATGGCAGCAATGAATTGGCTGGGGAAACAAAAACATTGCAAAAGAGTGCTGAATTGCTAGGGATCTGAGGCAATCTCATCACAGTAACCATAATACTGGTAGAAATTATTCAAAACCAAACCAGGATCACCTTATTTGTACCACAGGAGAGAGGATTCACTCAGGCACCACTGAGAACTTCCATGAGCTGCATCCTAGGGTAAGTTTGGAGGGAATACTAATAGCCATGCAGATGGAGCAGCAAAACAAAGGATCTCTGAGCAGTTCATTCCCTGAATACTCAGCCAGGGCATCACGCCAATGCTGGAGTCCTTCCTGCTGGAGCTTCACACTGATACCAACACCTGAAAAGGTGAAGCCATTAAAGGTGTGGTCTTGCTGTGGAGCAAAGTGGCTCTGCAACCAGGCTTGCCCTCACCAGCACTTCCATTTCAATCTGCCCTCCATTACTGGTCAGCAGTTTATCCTCTCGTCAGGTAATACATTCCAGGACAGGAACACCAGAGCTGGTTTTACCGATGGCAGCATAGAAATGGCTACGCTGTCACAGAAAATCTGCTGAACAGTACTTTATAACTCATTTCCACTTGCACAAATTTGCTTCCAGACCCAAGTGAGATGATTGTGTCCATTCTGCCTCCAGCCCATGCTCTCCAAACTGTCCCTGTTCACCTTGACCTGCAGTAGAGTTAATCAGCACAGGGGAAACTCATACCAATGGATATGTGAACTGTCTGTACTCTAGCCTTAATATTTTTAGTATGTCCAAGGTATGCAAACCAGGTTCTTTCGGTTCAAGCACAGCTCTGCTCCTGCTGAGCCATCTGGAATCACCGTGTCTGTAGCCCCAGAGCACAGCACCAGGAGATGCTAAACCTGAGTTGGCTCTGTACCTCTTTACCCACTTCCCTCCTGCCCAGTGTTCCAGAAGCTCAGGACCAGTGTTTGTGATCACACCTAAGCTGTCTTATAGCACCCACACATGAGCAGGGAAGCCCTGCCCAAAAGCGTGCCTCTGGCAGCATGATGCAGAAATTCAAGCTGACTTTATGTGAACTCACCTTAGGAAGCTACAGTAGCTTTATTACTCAGGTCTTCCAGCCTCACTTTTCCTTGGATAACAGAAAGGTGGCAGGATATAATGGCAATAAGGAAACAAGCAAAAGCTTAGGATGCAGACTCTCATACAGGAAATGTCTTACAATAGCACAAATAAAACTTCAGATTGCACTTTTAGCTTCCATTGTAGAACCTTTGCTTGGTATAGTTTCTTTGTCCTTCACATACATATTGAATTACGTAGAGCCTGACCCTGAAGCTTTTATATGTTCACTTATTTTTAGTATCTGCTCCTGCAAGAAAGTGTGGCATACATGGACCTGCAGAACTAAGGTCTAGGAGACCTTTTCCATCTCCTTGTTTGTATTGCATGGATCATCTCTCTGTACTTGTGCCTTATTTCACTGGCAAAAGGAAATGAAACAATACTTCCCTCTACTGGAAGATGCAGGAATTCTGGAAATTAATGTGAAGTGTTACATTTTTCCAAGCGACTTTTGCTAGGCTGAGAAATCAGACCATAGCAGCAGAAGATGGAGAGGACAAAGGGGAGTCAGATTAAAGGGGATTAAAGCACTGGGGAGCTCATATTTAACTCACTCTTTTTTTCTCCAAGTTTTAGTCAGTATGCCATGTTTATTATTTTAATCTTCAATGGACCTCTGAAAACCTTCATGCCACTCAGGCCATATCCTAAGATTTGTAACATTTTACTATACATGTAATTTCCTGCATCTATTCCATGGTTATTGGGTAGATTTTCTCAAGCTGCAATTACATGGCTTATTCCAGGACTGAAGTGAGAGTTTGGAAATGAAAAATCAACCACCGCTAATGAACATTTTTGAAACTCCCTTTGGGGATGTGAATCAATGGCTGGCCAGGAGAAGGCTCCAGGGGATGTGGAAAACTTCACTTGTGGCTTATAGATCTTGTTGAGAAGGTTGTTGCACAAGGCTGGAAAGGGTGATTCCCACTGGAGTCATGGGAGCTCTGAGTTTTCCAGCTTTTTTTATAAATCAAGATCATGTAAAGCAAGGCTAAGAACCAGCTGTCCCATTCCTGATTTCCAGGCATCATCTACTGGCAGTCGTCCATAAGCTTTTCTATAGATAGATTTCTGCTGGTTGTAGAGGTCACAGGGAAATTTGATAATACGAAAAGTTTATGCCACCTAATTCTCAGATACCACCATTCCCAGTTTTGTATCTGTCAAGTTTTCTCCCAGTCTCTCGTGGAGTTCTTCACAATAATTACGTTACTTTTCATGTCTTCTGATCACTCATAACTTACTTCTATAACCAGGCTCACAAAATTGTCTGATCAAAAGGTTTAACATCAACAAGTATATCTTCATATGAAATTCAAAATGTCCTTAATTGCTCTTTAACTGATGAAGTATCATTATCTAACACCTCTTTAACCAGTGAGGTAGCAGATGAGGTGTTTCAGCCACTCATCAATGTTACCATTTCTGGACTGAGTCACAGAACTACACAACAAACTACAAGCAGGAAAACAGCCACAGACCAGATTTTTCAACTAAACCCAAAGAGAATTATAGGTAAGATTCTCATGGCCAGCTCCTGAGACTGTCTTTGGTATGCATCAAACTCTAACTGAAGGAAAGCTTTTACTGATTCAATAGTAGCTGCTCAAGGACAGTGACCCTAATCCAGGGTTCACATTTTCCCAGGGCTCTGGAATTAACACCTACTGCTTTGGAAAAATTGCTGAGGGCTGAAAGAGGTCAGACTGCCCTCCTCCACCTCCTAAGGTCCACTTGAATCACCAGGTTCACAAGCTGGCTTACAAAAAGAAAAGGGAGGGGGGAGGTAGGAAAAAAAAGTAACAACACAACTTGATTCATGGGTTTGATATACTGAGTTGAGGGCAACTTGCCACCTTCTTGTCCAGTTAGTCAGCTCCTCTGTTTTACAAGGGATCTTGGATACTGTGTTTCTTTCCTGTGTCCAGGAACATATTTGCCCGAAATCTGAAAAGGAAGCAAAATGCACTGGTGCTAAAAATGGCCGTGTCGTCACTTCAAGCAGGTCATGAGCTCTCTACGCCAGCAGCTAAGCCGTCATGCTCAGCTAGCCTCATTCAATGAAATCAGGTTGCATATATGAGTAACTACTCACTCAGCCTCACAGAGAATTCAAAATCTGGTCACTTAAAGTCAGGACCAGAAAGGACAGGATTATAGTAGATCACAAGTCCTAAGTCACATTGTAGGAAAGGATTTTGTGTCCTTAATTATTCAGAGCATTGGGACCTCAAGACTTGGCATCTTGCATGAAGCATAAAAAGAGGGCCTTTTTTTTTTTCTTTTTTGCTGGGAAAAGCACACCAACCTCCCAGAAACAACATAGCTGGAAAGAATAGAGCTGGAGAGATTTCCTTTTAGGGCAAATCTCTCAGCCATTCACTGATTTATTATTGACATTTGTACTGCTGCTCTGCTAAAAGGCTCCAGCTAGCTTGGCCTCCCCTCAGCTAAGTACCATACAGTCAAAGGCTCAGGTTCAAACTGTAGCCCAAAGCCCAAAATCACTACCCAGCCAAAAGGTGACCCTTTGAAAGGTGGCTCTTTGGCTCTTTAAGTCAAGAAACTGCAGCAGAAAATGAGAGATTTCCAAATGAGGGCTGGCCTTACAGGTGAAGTTGTCGCTGCTTGCTCAACACCTTCAATTCTGAAACTGGGACCAAATTTGAGAAAAGTAGGTGAAAGCCTCATTCTGTACAGTCTTTCACATCTGATTCTTCAGAACTGAACATAGCAATGCATCACTCTGCATATCTAAACAGGCATTTGTGGAATCAGGGGAAATCTCACTATCGCTAAAAAACTGATTAACAGCCCACTGCATCTGTGGCATTGGTCTCACACTGGCTTTACTCACTGTGTGCTATATATGCAATAAAGTTGTGCATTCAACCATTGCAACGCAAGGAGCTTTTTTTTCTTTTCATTTGGTGACTGTTGCCCTCATTTAGTCACATTCCCTAGATGCTTGGACTGACATATCTCCAGTGTACCTAGGAAAAAAGTTGTGCATCTTCTCCACAGTACCATCTACAGCTAACTTCTCTCAGTTAGCTGTGTTTGACCCACAGAAGGCACAATCTGAAGCAATAAGGTCATAGAGTGAACTTTGCTTGACCACTTGGCCCCTCTGACCACAAATACCTGGCAAAAACCTGAAGGGAAGCATGTCCATGCTGCCCTATGGCTCCTTAGTGCCTCTGCTATACCCAGTGGTTGAGCTGCATCTTGGCAAAAATCAGCCATTTGAGCTTGCACTGTTACCCACTGCTTTTGTATTTGGCTGCACAGTCTGGGTTTATTCTTCAGGCTGAAAGAGCAGTGGAAACCATGGTTTACAGCAGCTTTGAGCTGCTAAAATCAGCCTTTTCCTGGATTAATTAAAATAAAGGATGCAGATAATTAAAATAAAGGATGCCAGGGCTTCAAGAAGAGTCTGCTGCTCCTGGGGGTTTGTTACCAGTATGTGTCAGGGGTGCCCAGCTTCAGCTTTATAGATGATGCAGGGTAGCATGGAATAATCATGGAATGACTAATCCTAAATGGCTTTGTTTTGTAGTTCTGCCTCTGGATAACTACAACAGATGAGTTTGCTGTAAGGAATTTTGCAGGTACACACAAACAAGAATGTTTTGAGTTGAAGAAAGCAAAGATCGAGAAAATAGAATGTGGTGTGCTCATAACATCCATGAAATCATAAATTGAGCATTTTAAGAGCCATTGCTCTTTAGTGCCACCCATTTTTTGTGTTTCCTGACTCCCAGGCCATGAAAGGTTAGCCATTCCAGAGCAAGCTAAACAGTCCTGAAACAGCATGTAATTGCCAAGATAACCCCTTTAGATTTCACATGTCCTTGTGAATTTTTAGACTTCACTGCACAAAGGAACCTAGGAAGAATCTTTGAAGAGACTACCCCATGGGTCAGTCTCTCTTTGCCAAGTCTCTCTTGACATCACCTTGTTGGGTAGAGTCTCTTGCTAAAGAGCTATAGCTATTTATTGCTATTGGTATTCCTACTGATGCAGCAATATGGCACAACACTATGAAATCCACTGTTTATTTCCTTGTCCTGGGTACTAGATGCCACATGCTGCCAGAAACCACAGGACCTGCCTTGCTCGATCCAAGGTCCCAGAACCCCATTTAGAACCTCAGAGCAGTTCTCTGGAAGTAAGTACAGGGGCCATGTCATCAACAGCAGCAGAGCTGTCCTCCCTCACAGATTCTATTTCAGGATGGTAGGCCCTTCTGAAACAGGTGCCCTAGACGGTTAAACAACATCAAACACGAGGCAGGTTTTGTAATAAGAAATTCTGAGATATGTACTACCTAAGTTAAATATTCAACGTAATTCCTTAAAATGGTCACTCTCCATTTTACTTTTCTTCCTCTTTCAGCTTTCTTAAACAAAACAATTAAGCCCAAATAACCATATATTCTCCCCAACCTTTTTCATAGGGTCTGTTTTCTAAACATTCTTTTGCCTCTCTCTGGTTTCTATCTAATTTGTCTGCATTTTCTGTTCCAGGTTTTGCTCATATGATCCAGAACCATATGTGACCTTTAAAATAGCAGAATAATCTTTACACAGAAAGACCATAGAATGGGAGAATAGGTAAGCAGTCTATCTCAATGCTCAAGTTAGTTTACAGTCTGCAGAGAGGAAGGGCAATGCTTCACTGAGCTTCCTACTCTGTCTCTGCATATAACCGGCATGTATTTGGTTTGTGTCAAATTGTAACCCCCAGATCCCTGGTTTTGTTTTGCTGTTGCATAAACACCTGCACCTTATTCTGCATTGAATTTTACCACTCTAGATACAGAATATTTTACTTGTCATTAAATCAATCAGATAAAGTTTAATAATGGCATTTCCTCAAGTGATTTGGTTTGGAATTCTCCTGGTCTCTGCAGTTATCCCCATCCCTCTTAGACTGCTTAGGCCTTGCATTCCTCCACTGTCTCATGATAAAGTTCATCAGCCTCTGTTAAGACAATTTACAAAAATATTTGCTGCTCTCAACCATGCTCTGAGATCATAGTGGGTAAAATTTTGTCAGAACCACAAGTCTGGAAAACACCCAGAGTAATGAGTATTTCAGTCGGCTCTTGTCCTTTACAAACTGGTTAAAGGGAAAAACAAATCAGGTGTTGCTTTGGCACACAGAAAGTATTTTGCTCTAGTGCAAGGAAAAGTTGTCACATGATCAAAAGATTTTCAGCTTGGGGATTTAAATCTGGGTGATCCAGCCATGTAAGTGGATGAACTAGCAACACAGCCAGAGGTAATGATTTCTAGTGCTGGAGTGTCTACCACTGCCATAAGTAAGCAATTCCAGTGCCAGTCTTATAGCAAACAAGCAAAAGGTGCCTTGATGGAAGTGTCCCACAATTAAACAGCAGTATCAGGAAAGCCAGTCCATGCCATGGCCTCAGCATCCACCTTTCTCTTCAACACCGCCACCTCTAGTCCTTTCCTTTCTTTGGCTGTACTTCTGCATTTGAAACTGATCACAACCTACCAAACATTATTGATCGAAACATTATGTTATCGCATTACTTTCAACAGCACTCAGCTTCAGCCCAAAATAGCATTTGCCTTTGATCTGCTGTACCAGATGTTTGCACTGATCTAGCCACAATGACACCTGATTTCCTGACTGACTACATATAATTTCCAAATCAAATTACTCTTCCCACATGCATATGCAGTATTTAATATGCTGTTGCACTATTGTATTGGGTGGCTTAGTTCAGTCCCTCTGACTAGTGAGTCACTCAGTCTGATAACCCATTTTCTGCAAGATTTGTCTCATCTTCTTCACTCTTTTCTCCACCAGCATAAGATGAACACATATTTTTTAGAACATCAGTCAAAATATACCCATGTTTTCTTAACCAGTTGCACAATTAGGCTTGACCTTTATCCACATACTCACTGAATAGCTAATTGTGGAGTCTTTTGTCAAAACTCCTATTGATGAGAATGCAGTATCACTACATCACCTTGTCTCTTTACGAAGAAAGATGACACCACAGTAGTGTGTCAAATTGTTATCCATCTCCTCTACAGTACAGAAAATGAAAGAGGTGATTGAAAGGATAAAACAAGAAAGTATTATTTAGGTTGCCTTACATAACTATGTAGAACACAAACATAAACTTTTTACATAGTCCGAAGTAAAAACTCATGCCAAATGAAAACTGTGATCCATCAGTACTGTTCATGGAAGAGTGCATCAACTCAGTGAGAATTGCCTATGTATCCCTAGGACAAGGTGTAATGGTTTTAAACTTTAAGGGGGTAGTTTTAGATTAGTTATTAGAAATTAATTCTTTACTGTGAGGATGGTGAGATAACTGAATATGTTGCCCAGAAAAACCTGTGGATGCCCCCTCCCTGAAAGTATTCAAGACCAGGTTGGATGGGGTTTTGAGCAACCTGGTCTAGTCGAAGATGTCCCTGACTATACATGGGAAGTTGGAACTCGATGATCTTTAAGGTCCCTTCCAACCCAAACTATTTTATAGTTCTCTGAATTTCTCATTCAGGATCCATTGGAAAGTTTCTCAGCAGATTCTATCTCATTTCAAGGTGCTTTGGTCCAACAACAAAAGGATTTGGGCATACAAAATACAGCTTCAGACATTTCAGTCATGTAATACATTTCTTTACATCTCTGTTGAGTTTCCACCCATCCTGCTGTACACAAAGTGAGCTCGCCAGGGAACTACTCCTCTGCAGGCCAGTCCCCTCTGAGACTACGAGGACAGCTTCGCTGGCATGGGGTAAGGGTCAGACGAGATGGTAACAAGCAGCAGATAATGGAGAAGCATGAGGGCGTAAAGACCTGCTGAAAGTCACAGCCTGCAGTTCCACAAATCATACTATCTTTTATATATTCTAACTTCTGAGAGTGGACTGACAGGATAAAGATTTTCATGTTAGCTTGAGTTCCCATGGAAATTAAGATTATGTAATTTTAATTTATCTCTCTTTCTGTCAGCAAACCCTACTGTTTTCTGGACCAGTTTTAGGCCAGTTTTGGTACAATCTGTCAGAACTCAAGAAATTAACATTTCTAGGAATTGCATTAAAATCAGAAGAGATCAAAATCAAAGCCTTTGCCAGTGGAAAGGCTGCAGATTGAACCTTCTTCCACTGGCCCGTTTGGCCATCTGGCCACGTCTCCCAACAGACAGAGGATGTCTTGCCTCTTGCCCAATCAGCAGTTAGAGGAAAGGGCAGGGTGCTATAGATAGTTTTAAGGAACACGGTGGGGGAAAAAAAATAAAAAACTGCCAAGAGCTATGAGGAACATTATTTCTGCAGAGAAGCAGCCCAGCTCACTCAGCTTTGAAGCAGCCGCTCCCAACTCTTTTGGGCTTCCAGGTCCATCAGGAACTAGGAACATCTGAAACAAAATACTTCCAATCAGACAAACTCCCCCACTGAGCCCTAAATCTACATCACTACCTTCTGCCAATCTGAGCCCTGCCATCACCTTGTGCATGAGTAATGCAATGCATGCCATCTGAATCAGCTCCACTGATTCACACACAAGGGCAAAGCTGGGTTTTGCATTTGAGAGGTTGGGAAGTAGCTGCCTCTGCCATAAGAGGAAGAGAAAGGGACAGAGTGGGGCAGAAGAGCCAGACTGTCAACTTCTACAGCCACTGACAAGGCAGCGATCACTGGCAATGGCATTACAAGTTCAGCATCTACCCAAATGCATTCTTAAGTGGCAGAAAGCAGCAAACCTGGCTTTCCAGGGCTGTGGCTTGATCCAGGCAAGTGGTAAGACCAGGGGTATTTTACCATCACCTGCTTGTAGAGCCCAGTCTGGGTTTCTTCCAGAAGAGAGCAGCTGCTGCTTCCCTTCTAGCTGCATCTTTAGAGCAGCCTTTAACTTTGAAGTCTTTAGACCTGTTTTCTGAAATGATTCTGCTTTGGAAGAAAACTTCACCAAGACCAGAGAAAGAGGATGCCCTCAGCAAACTTAGTAACTTCTGAACACAAAGCAAGGTAGGGAGAAGGTCTGGACAGCTATATGACCTCAAGAACCAGCTGTGCATTTTATCCAAACAGTGTAGATCAGTAAGAAAATTTGTTGGAGACATTCAAAAGCAGTTTGTCAGATGCAAAATGTTGTGCAACCAGAAGTAGAAATAAAGTAATCTTGCAGTACAGCGAACAAAGCCAGCCAACCAGTGTCATCTGAAAAACCTCAGACATTTTGAAGAGATTTCCTTGCCCCCTTCAGGGACAGAAAAAGGCGGTGGAGGCAGTCAGGAAATAAAAAATGCTTTTACATCTGCTTTAAGAAAGTACTGGGTAGTGCTTGATTTCCATTTGTGGGAGAATGATTACAGCCAAAGATTTGATGTGTGTTTTTGCAACTCAGAAAGATATTCTGTGGGGTTTTGCAGGCACTAAAGGGATGTGTTCTGTTGCGGATAAACATTCCATTATTTGAGAAGCTGAATCATTATTCCTCAATGATAGCGTTATGATATATTTTCAATTGAGAGCTCGTGTTGATAACAAAACTAAAAGTGCATCATCTTTTCCAGGAAGCCAGCCTAATGCAGAGATCCATTTGATCTTCTGATCTCTCTATCGACTTTGTGCTGCATGCCAAAATAACAAGTCATGCCTTCATGTCATCGCTAGAAATGCGCTTAGCCAGGGTCCATCTCCAGATGGAAAACAGTAAGTCTGGAGGGATTTGAAATCACTAAATCATAGGTCAGGAAACAGCATCCAAGAGCAGAGTTCAGAAGAATTTGGAAGGATGGGAATAGAAGTAAGAGGAGGGGGGGAAGCAAGAAAATGCAACAGAGCATAGAAAAGAGATCAATGAAAACGCTTTTAATGCATTTTTTGTTTCAATACTCAAAGTAATGCAAGTCTATAGGATGTGACGAGAAGTAGTTGTGCCAATGTGCTGAAAACGTCAAAAATGAGTGGGCTACTTCCAGTGTTGATGGGGGAGGGATTTTAGGGCCAGTCCATTAGCCCTCCTGAGCACTGCTGCTTCTGCTGCTGTGCAATGCACCTGGCTCCCAGCCAGCTGCAGGGATGGAGAGAACTTCATCTCACTATTACGTCTTAGCCCTTTTTTCTTTCACCCAAGCAAAACTGTAAATTTTACTCTTAGGAAATATCTGTCATTCACAGCAAACAACTCTGGAAATTTCTGGATGATTTGGTCACCTGTAAGAGTATCTTGAAGCAGCACCCTCCATAAGCCTCTTTGACTTGTCTAACACCAAAAACCAAAGCGAATGACAATAACTATGACTTGGCTAACACCTAGAGGTGCTACACATTATACCAATTACTTGGACGACACTTAGATGTAATACCCCCTCCTTCCTCCAAATTATTTACTCCAAGGCCACTTTCCTCTGATCATCCCTGAAGCCAGACAGAAAGGGGTCCCCTCTTCCAGCTGTTACTGTGCCTGTGCCACGCGTTTGCCACTAGAGGACACTGAATCAACATGAGACCTTGCTGGAGGGTTGGAGGGGAGGGGCTATTGAGGGGGGTCTGCCACTTATGAAAACCCTGGGAGAGCTGGAAACTAGATGAGTAGTGAGAACCAGTAGTGCACCGGTAGTGGTTTGCCACTCGAGTCTATGACTCTTAGATGTTTTCCTATCCCTTTGGTATTTTATTTGGGGTGCATTTTTTATGGTGTGGAGAAGAAAAATGGGAAATCAATGTTATTTCGCATTGTGCAAAGTTCTGTGTGTTTGTTTATGATGGGCTCTTTACTAGGGAGCCCATTGAAAAGGAATTGTGAAAGAAACCAAACAGGAAAGGGTGGAACAATGATCTCGATAAGAAGCATCACAGGCAATGCTCAAACACAATAGTTAGATTTACAGCCGGGAAGATGTGATGGCTCTGCCCCAACCCCAGCGACACTGTTTTTCTAAGGCTGTAGATCCAGAGATCAAAGGGTAATGATCAGGCCTCCAGAAGAAGCAGAGGAGAAAGGGCTGTGAAAGTTCTTGTAAGCTCATGAGGCTGAGAAAGGCATGAAGTCTGCCCTAGAAAAGCTGTGACTTGGTCTCAAAGACAACAAAATCTCATCAATTTGTACAAAGTCTCATCTACTCAGGGGTATGAGGGGAGTGCTGAGAACAGGATGGTAGCATGTAAGTATGTTTCTACTATTTCAAATCAATGTCTCAGAATTCCAAGTACTTTGGACAGATAAGTCACTCTTCAGTATGGAAAGGTTCTTTAACTGTCCACTCATGCTCTCAGGAGATGCTAGTGACCTCACCACAACTGATGGACTATGACAGGCATCACTCTTCATGAATGAGGAGTTGAACCCAGGGAACTTCTTGGGGGTGGCTAGCTGAAAAAGGCTACACCAAATGCCAGTGCCAGCACTAGGGTGTATCAGAAGTAGGGTTGGTTCCTGGTATGGGCAGAACAGGCATCAGAATACCTGAGGAGAGCAAAATCAACAGGGCTTTCTTGTCCTTTGGCCTTTGTCAAGGTGGCTAAGTGAAGGCTCTCCATCAAAAGCATGACAACCAGCCCTGTGCTAGTGGAGAGGGACAAGCATGTGTGCCTGTAGGAGGGGACAACCACAGCGCCATGGTGCAGCTATGCTGGCAGTGCTGCCAATGGGAGGGAAAATTGTCCCCTAGGCATCTTTCACACCCCAGGATGTGGAAACCCATGTTGAGTTTGTGGGAGGATTTATAGCAGTACAGTGGTCACAGAGTGCTTCTGAGCTGATTTTGGAAACAGAAGGTCCTTTATGACACTCCCGTGCCTTTTCTTTCTTTGAACAAATACATTAGAACAGAACCAATTCCTGTTCTCCACCATTAAGCACAGTACAGCAATCTTTGGATCAGATGTTGCTAGCAGTAAACATCTCCAGCTAATAAAACCTGCAGTAGGGAAGAGAAGGACAATAGAAGTATGGGAACAGGACTGTTCTTCCCAGCAGTTACACACAGCCTCTCTCATTATGGGCAGGAGTTGAGGTACACTGAGAACAGGAGAATGTAAGAATAAATTAATTAAAAATACGTATTTTTAAAAAAATATTACTAGTATTAATTTTTATACAGTTCCTGTATTTTCCACATCACTAGATAATACACTGTCATTGCAGAAGCTGAAGGAAACCTTCTTTTGAATTTCCTGTTTCCTGGAACGTAGGACAAGCTTAGGGAGGGAGAACATGTCCAGTTCAGAGTAGGGCTAAAACCCACCATCTCATGAATCATCCCATCCAGGATACTACAGGACATTTGATGGGAGAGGGACAAAAAAATATTTGTAAGTTATCTGCTAAGCCCTTTGCTTCTTTTTCAAATCATTCTATGTAGTGGATTTGGGCTATTTCTGAAACACCAAACCAAATCACTCAGATAATTCTGAGTTTTTCCCTGTTCTGTTCATCCAAGCTTTTATCAAGCTTGTCCTAGGATGCAAATGGAAGACAAGCAGCAGTGATTTATTGTTTCAAACACAGACAAAGGGGGAAACTTTCACAAGTTTCTGGAAAGCTTGCCCATGTGAAAACCCTGACAACCCTCATAAGAGGCAATAATACAGCTCTAAATCACAGCATGAGACCAGAGAGGCTGCACATGCTTGTCATGCACAGCCAAAATCAAGAGTCTGGAATGAGTCTAGATAAATCCCACATTGATGTAACTCATACTTTCTTTCACCTCTCCAGCCCCATCCCTCGGGATCATATCAAGATAGACTTTAGCTAGGTTATCCAAACTCTACATTGCTCAATTCTATGTGTGTGTATTCCCTGCCTCACCCACCCATTACCTCTGCTCTCTGGCCCCAGAATCCAGGAGAGCTCAAGGTGGAGCCTCTCACATACCTCAACTCTCACTCCAGCAATTGTAATGACAACATTTAATGCTTTTTTAACTTCTAGGATTGTCCAAAAGAGTTATATTTAGGAGAAAAATCTAAAATATTGTCCCTTTGACTTGTGCTCTCAGGAAGTTCCTGGCTCCTGTAAGTCTCCCCGTACCAAAGCTAACTATTAAGCTCTTGTTATTGCAGCCCATTTCAGTAACAGCAACTGTCCAGTAAGCATTGCACTCAAACTGCACAAACATTCTGGAAGTTGCATTAAGATATAAAGGACATTTTGCTCTATCAAAACACTTGCACTTAATTTTCTGCTGTTATTCACATACCTGAAATAGGGATAACTGGCAGCTAAAAATAAGTTTCACAACTTCTGAAAGGTAATAGTTGCATCAAATACATTAGATATCTTCCTAGAAGCACATGGGTAGGCATGGGGTTGTTTTAATTATTCATTTATGGATTTTTTTTTTCATTTAAATTAAGACACCTGCTGGTATTCATCCTCTACCTAATTTCAGTTATTGAAAGCACATAACAAAAAAAGCAAATACAGGCAGTTTCAAATAGCAGTAGCATTTGCTATCATGTTCCAACTCTTGTTTAAAAATCTGCTACCTGAATAGGCTATTTTGATGGAAAAAAATAATTTTATGTTCTGCTTATTTTTTTGTTACAGAAGACAGAGATGTACAAGACTTCAAAGCCTCCCAAACTGAATAATGCTATGGCACAATTACGATCTCGGTTACATGCATATTCAGAAGCAACAAGCAGCAGATTTTAAGAGATACTCAGAAGTACACAGTTATGGGATGAGCTTGTGTAATCAAAAACACCAGCATGAAATTATGAGGACTATTTGTTCATTGTTTGTCCCAGAATTCATGTTGAAAAAAAGAGCTGTGAAGTTCCCTGTCCCAGCTGATTCGTAGTCAAGTTTTCAGGCAGGAGCATCACACGTCTTATTTGGGTGTATGTTCAAGGTAGTATAAAAGTCTCAAATAATGTTCTATTACTATTATTACATTTGTTGTTGAAGTATGTTGTGGAGAACAACTGTGAACAATATTTCTGGTGACAGGTAAGTAATCTAATTTTTCAATTACAGGCTGTCCTTCTAACTAGGCTGCGCTCTTTAGAAACACCAGTGGGCTGGAACATAACAAGCTGATGCTACTTGTCATAGCTCCAAAAATAAAGAACCAGAGAAAATCCGGAAGAGCTGAGCATTAGGTTACCTTCTCAAACATGCCAAAATATTTTAATGCACAAAATAAGCATTTTTTTTTTCTTTTATTGCAAGGGGAACTTGAATGTAATAATAATAGCTGTCTATGACATTGCCATTGTACTATTGGCTGCACCGTGAGTTCAGTTACCAGCCACACTTTCCTTCTCCTTTCTCAAATCATTTTGCCTTTTTTTTTTTTTTTTTTAATCTTCTAACAAAGATAAATGACTCCACGGTTACACCCAGGGTAGCCTCATCTACCTGGAGACAGGTTCATTCCTAGCAGTATCTATTAAGGGGATCCACAGATGTGTACCCGCTTGTGGCTGAGCTCAGTGTAGCTTTGAGAGTACAAGACTGAAGCCCAACTTATTATGGAATAGCAGAGTATGCATGATCCAGTATCTATAAAGAACTGAGCATATTATACACCTTGTGCTAACCAATGTGTACTAGTAACATGGTACAAGCCATGTACATTCAAAACCCTGCCTTGGCAGTCTCTGCCACAAGCCATTTTCCTTTGGGAAGTTCAGGAGGTGGCTGCAGAAAACAAGGCCTCCTGGTGCTGATCTTCTGCAGATCGCAGCAGGACACAAGGCCATCCTTCCACACTCGACTTTGAGACTGATAGCAGCTGTCCAGGGACATCCCGGACCAAATGAAGCTGGGTTGGCTGCTGGGGAAAGGGGAGGCAGTGACTCTTTAGCTAAGGAGCTAACAACAAATGAGCACAGAGGACAGGCTGGCAGTCCACGTGTGGTTTGAATCAAATGCAGAAAAAAGGCGTCCAGAAACAGAGGAGGATGGAATAAAAATTATCCTGGCCACGTCTAAATCCTACACTGTGGCTCACCAGCCTCATTTTTTTTTAAATCTCCTCACATTGAATGTAAAACTTGATCAGAGGTGTTTCAAATCCAGACATATATTTTCTTATTTAGCCTCTACTTTCATCTCCACCTGAGGCATGTCTGTTTAAGGGCATGTTAAGTAAGTGCAGCTTTAAGTGACTACCTTTAACTTTCTAACAGCACAAGTGTCTCCTGTTCTCTGGCTGCAGTGAAACATCATTGTTCACCAAATGCTTAGTAAAACTGTACTTTATCTCGATATCAATGTTTGTGGTGTAAACAAGCTTGCCATCCTAACATTAGCAGATGACAGTGCAGATACCAGACGTGTCTGAATTGAAGTATCTCTTAGAGATCTATTGCAGCCCTAATGAGATTTTGGGCTTGAAAAAGCTTAAACCCTCTGCACCAGCCAGAAATCGTAACTCAGAGGCAGGTAAAAATGTGGGTTACTAACTCTGGACTGTTTGTATTTTCCCTAAACCGGTAAAACTAGGTTTTATAAGATACAGTGGAGGAGGTCAGCTGCAGATGCACATTGGGAGGCTCCAGAGTTAAGGTATGCATCACCTCTCCAAATAAAATTGTGGTTCAAAGTACATCTGCAGTGAGAGAGGCGGTCTATCAAATCTGCCTGGGACTTGAGCCTAAAAAGACAAAATGGGCAGAGAAATCCCTAAGGTCTTTTAAAATATTTTTTAAAAGTACAGATTAAACAGAGGAAATAATTTTAAGCAAACTCTTAAACTATTTGTTTAAACAGTATAAGCCTCTGGATGTAACCGTCATGAAGATGCAGAGATCTGTGAACAAGTTAAAAAGTGGGGATGTAGGGAATGACTGTGAAAGAAAAAAAAATTAAATAAAATTAAATAACTTTTTTTTTTTAAATAAAAAAGGGGAAGGGAAGGGAAGGGAAGGGAAGGGAAGGGAAGGGAAGGGAAGGGAAGGGAAGGGAAGGGGAAAAGGGAAGGAGGGGATAGGGCGGGGAGGGGGAGAGGGGGGGGGAGGGGGAGGGAGGGGGGGGGGAGGGGGGAAGGGAAGGGAAGGGAAGGGGAAAAGGGAAGGGGGAAAGGAAGAACTCCTACTTAATGTTTAAAAAGGTAATGGCAAATGCAATAAATATTTGCTGTGCTGATAAAGCTCCTATTGAGGATGGAAGGAGATAGACCTGGAGTATCTCAGCTCCTGGCTTGCAGAGCCTCTGTTGACTGGAGGATGACCTTGTGAAACATCACCTTCCAGGGATCAGCAGCTAGACAGCAGCAAGACATGACTGTTCTCTACATCCCACCTCCCCTGCTGTTTGCAGTTGTTCTTTCCTGGAGGTTGCCACCTCACAGTTCACAGACTTGTCACAGACTGCTGCATAACTGACCAGAAAGAAGGATTGCAGGAGATTTGATGGCCATCCATAAGCATGGCTGTATTTTGAAGAAGATATAAGCAAACAGCTAGTTTCCCACACAAATGCCAGTTTAGAAAGATAGGCAAGAGGAATAAATCCGCATTGGATGCCATGGTAGCCACTAAAGAAAAATATCCAAAAATGACATGGGGGAAAATTTGTTCAGCATCGTCACAAGCAATGTTTTTAAGCAATGCTTTTGGCTTTAAGCATTGACTCTGAGCAGCTGCTAGATGGGTTCTTCCAGTCTTTACCAACAGTCCTTGGAGCTTACTATCATTTCAGTAGCTCCTGACAATGAATTCAGCAACCATCAGGTCACTGGTTAGGACCAGGAACCTAAGGGTGGCAATATGTTTTCCAAGAGCTTTATTGTCAACACTATCAACAGTGTATGGAGAAATACTACAACATTCAGGAGACGAGTCAGAGAAGAGGCATCCTGCTTCATTATGCACAAAATACAACACTGCCCAGCTCATGTGTCATCAACAGACTCTTCTACTGTGTTGCCTAATCCCATGAGAACAACCAAAACCTTTGGAGAGCTGGTCTAGTTTAAAACTAGAATTTTAAAACTCTTCTGCGGTGCTTATAAATGTGGTCATAAGATATGTTTTTCAGAAGTTAACTCTCTGGGAGGTCATCCAAAGATGACCTTTGGTTCTCACCATGTTAAAGCCATCCCTTCACTTTTTTTTTTTTTTTTTTTCCCAGTTCCCATGCCAGCTAGCTTGCACCCCTCCATTTTGTTTCTCCAGACCTGGAAAGTACTCCATGTTATCACGAAGTTCTCAGATGCCTCATCCTTCAGTCTTGGTAAACAGCCAAGAACATACTGCAGTTATTCTCCCCATTTCAAACCACCACAACAGAAACCCTGATATCACTTGTTTGAGCCAAATGGGTAATTTAAGGAAGGCAGCTTGTCTGGTCTTCTGAGAAAAAATGCCACACAAATGCCACAGTTTCACCAAACATGTTCCTCTTCTTAAAAGGCACATAGAACTTTTCCATGTCCAAATACCAGCATTGATCCTCTTCTTGTTGCTCCACACAACAGAGTGGTTGTGATTTTGAATATGCATAGCACTGAGGAGCTGGCAGACAGCCATCTCTGAAGGAAGCTCTCCCCTTCCACATGTTTACAAGAGCAAAACACCATGGTGGATTTGTGGAAGCCAAGAGCACGTTCAGTGGTGCTGGATACATGGAGTTTTGGGATGGAGAGACACTCTGTTCTTTGCCTTCAGTTTCTCAGTGGGAGAATTCTGTCAGAGTATTTGGCACCCTCACTAAGTCAGCTCTATTTTGATGAAAGTATGGGGATATTCATCTGCTTTTCCATAGTCATGACTCCACATTGGTCTAATTATAGAGTTCCATTTCCTGAAAAATATCTGGTAATAGCACCAAATACTTTTCAGTGGAGCCATACACCCCTTTTACCCAGCTAAGCTCATGAGAATGGCATCCTGCACATTCAAAAGTTTTGGGTTTATCAACAGCTGTATAGTCATTTACAAAGTAGCATCACTCTTGAAACTCCTCACTAAGATCCTCGAGTACTGCTGGCCTCCCTCAGGTCTGCAAATTGCTGAGCCAGGGCTGAGCAACATGAGTTCTGCTTAAAGCTTTGCATCTTCCTCTTAATTTAACCCACTCACCTTTGAATTCTGCACACTCCTCTTCCTTTCTAACACCCATTAGCAAATAATATTTGCGTCACTGCTGTGTATGCTACGGAATAGACTACGCTGTGCTGGTCTCATAGTCTAAAGCACTTTTTCAGTCTTAAGTTGCTCACTAGACATGCCACATCTCTTCATGTATGCAGAAGCCATCCTTTATCATCAAAATTACTTTACAAAGAGAATCAGCGTCCACTGAGCAATAGCCAAAGAAATCGTTTCTATCCTGGGTCACAGGGACTCAGTTACCTGAAAACTGCACATACCATGACAGCATTTATGCACTTACACAGCCTTGGCTCAAACAGGTCTGTCATTGAAAATGGCATCTTTTTTCAATACTCTAGTAGTTATACACATCAGAATAAAAGGCACATAATTCAAGGCACTTTGAATATTCTCAACCAGTCAAATAAATTATTCTAGGGTACCTGCCCAAAACACTGAATTTGCTATAGCTGCACATTCCTCCTAAACAACACATACTGTTCCAATAGCAGCCTACAACTGCTGAGCTTGCCCTGGTCATGAAACCTCTTAAGTTCTTTGAGACATCTCCCACCCTGCCTAGGAACTTACCAGGCACTTTCTATTGGACTCGAACAAAAGCCAGCAGACTGATCAGTTCTCAGCCATACCATTAGATCACTATGCACTATTTCCCATGAATGTAAATAAATCAGTCATTTGCCTCATACAGTTTTAATGGCTATCAGAGATCACTTCTCTAAGATACCATTTCTTTTGATCACAACTTCAGCTGACCATTTTTAACATTATGACTCTAATTTTTTTACTCACTATTGCCTTATTCCACTTTTTTTTTTTAATTTGAGATCTTGTTGCAGAGTTGCTCTCCTGCTGTTCCATTTCTTTGAGTATAGATATCTACACCACTTTATGATACTTCTTTTGAACAGATTTGACTCCAAAATGTAAACAATTTCTCCACAGAGTTATTTTCTTCCTTAAGATGGTTTTCACAAGAGCCACTTACGCAACCTGCACATGAGGGAAATTTTCCCGAAAGGCTAACCATTTTTAACAGTAGTACTTACACCACATCTCATTGCTCCATAAGGCATACAATGCATCTAATTTTTTGCTGCAAGACAGGACTTTTCTCCAATGGCAGGCATCAGCTACTGTATTTTTCCTTATCCTAATGCTTTGGAAGTGTAAATAACTTCCTTTCAGGCTCCATTTTCAAGGTCATCGTGTTGTGTTGACTCTGAAGAACTGAGACACTTTTTTTTTTTTTTTTTAATGAGAGCAAATACACTCAGGCTTAGTGGGTCACAGGAGAATTCACTCTCCCTCATGCCTTGAGACACTGCCTGTGGGCTCAGAGGCAAGAGCCTAGGATTTGGCAGCCCTGCTAACAGATTTGTAAAGCAGTGTAGAAGTCTTCAGCGGGACTCCTTTCCCTTAATTAAGAAAACAGAGTTGTTCTGGCTCAGTATCAAACATCACCTTGATTTCACAAAGAACACAAAGAAATGCACTTGTTGGTGTTTGTTTGGGTTTTTTACCAGAAAGAATTTGTGAGTAATGAAGCCTGGCAAGCCACTGGTGAACAATCAGAATGTATGCTATTTGTTACTTACGATAATTGCAGTAATTATTAATTACCTGCCATTCTGCAAAGCCAGGGAATTTCCTTTTTCTGACAGTCTCTTCCCATCTGAGCTTATTAATGACTCCTGCCAAAGAACCTCTCCTGTTTTATCCCTGCTCTATATAAGATTTCCTTTATATCAAACACTCTTGAAATATTTTTTAATAATTCCTATAAATACTTTGAAGAAAGGCTTCATACTGTATAAAAAGCTTTCCAAAACCATGCTTCAGTTTAGAAATTCATAGTGATCAGATTCACAATTACAAAATCTTTGCTGATCCTAACCCAGGAGCTTTCTCCTTTCCCTAAACCCAATGCAGAGGGGAAACCTCTGCCTTACTTTATATGCATGTATTTCTGCACACCAAGGGCATCAAGTTCCAGACCCTGTGGGAAAACAGGGCAAAGAGGGCAAAGGGTCTCTTAATCCCAGCATTATGCTCTTCACAGGGTCCACACTCCTCGGTCAGATAGGCAGGTTTGCAGGCTGCTGCCCCCCTGCCACGCCCACATTAGGTCATCTATTCTCAGGCAGAGAGGATTTGGTAGTCAGAAATATGGAGAAATATCTACAAAGAAAGGCAAAACCACTTTCATCCCAACGAGCTGTATCTAGAGCACACATATTTTTCTCACACTCATGGCATTCACTTCTGAAATAAAGTCAATAACAAAGGCAATAAAACCAGCTTTTTAAAATACTTGAAGGCAGTAAACAGTTTCCAAGCATGACTTTAAAAAAAAAATCTCTGTCCTAGGATGAAGACATGTTAGAATGTGACTTTCTTCTATTTTCACCCTCTCACACTCAAAATATTTGGCTTAACTAACCATAATAATAGTAGTAATGAGCATTACTTCCTAACCACTAAATTTGCTGCTGTTACAGTTCAAGACTAGTCTCTTAATTGTAAATTGTAAGTAAAGTTTTCCAGAGACTTCCAGAGAGTCCAAGGGATGTACATCCCTAAAGGGGCTGAACAAGACACAACACATATATATATCCCATTTCATTGACTTGTTATTTTTCTATATAGTTGGGAGTTCAGAGTACTCTTTCTCTCTTGCCTGCTTGTTTTTCCCACTGTCTCTCCCTCTGGTCTTGCCTTCTCAGTGCCAATCACTGTTTGAGTTACTGGTAAGAAGAGACAGAAGATATTATGGCAGCCTGGGTTTTGTCCAGGGGGATGCTGGGGCTATTGTCTAGTTGTATATGTATATACGTATTTGTATATGTTTATTACCTTTTATATTTAGCCTACTATTGTAAATAATAATTTCATTGTACTTCCAAATTCTGAGTAGTGTGGTAATTTAGCTTTGAGGGGTAAATCCCAAACTCTGAGTGCTGTTAACCCACCACCTCTACAATTACCTAAACAAAAATAGGCATGTTTTAAAATGTGACCCCATAACTGTATGAAACAAATATATGCTTAAAGTGTAATATTACAGTAATTTGACAAATGCCACAGGGAAATTGTCCCATCCTGGGGACACCCTGCAATACAAACAATAGTTATTGTTTGGAAAACATGGGGGGG
>WBNM01015088.1:26187-36336 GCA_013399055.1 Ramphastos sulfuratus | reverse complement strand
AATTAATTCCCAACCAAATCAAAAGGTAAGCAATAACAACTACTAACACTTCCTCTCTAGACACCTAAAGTTGGTTTACATGACTTGCAGCCAGAAGACAGGAAGCCAGATGCCATGTCCTGCTCTATCACCAGCCTGAGGTGCTGAACAGGTAAGTTTTGGACCATGGTTCTGATGTAGGAAGACTCAAGACACTAAGAGTCCAGTCAGGAAGGCAGCTTGATGCTACACTTGCAAGGGAAAGGTCAAGTTATAGTTAAAACATTTACCTGACTCTAGAAGCCTTTCAGCTGCTTTGGTTTTGGTTTTTAGTTTGCTTTTTATATTTTTTTTTTCTTTTTGGGAGGGGGCATCTCTGGTGAGTATCACCTTGTTCTGGAAATAGTCAATACCCTCACAACACAACTCTCTGTTTTTCAGCAGCAAATTAGCTCACATTGCAATTTGTATTACAGCACTTAGAAAAAAAACACATCCAGCTCCACTTTAACTGTTTTAACAGCACTCAGTAAGTCTCTCAGGAGCTCCCAGAAGCACTGTGTGTGCTGGCTGCTCTTCTAAGAGGCCCATCCATCTCTGTCCTTCTGCTCATTCCTTTACAGCTTTGCAATGCTCTCATTTTTTTCTGTACTTTTAGGGCTATTTCTGCAGGTTTCATAACCCTATTCCTCTTACTCAGAATAGCTTGCAAGTGCACTCTGATTCTTCCACAAATCTTCCTTGGGAGTTTGTGCCTCCCTAATCCTCTGCACCGGGATGAACCTCATGAACTGAAATCCATGAGCACCTACTAGGTGTTTGAAGTCTTGTCCACTGAACCAGCAGGTTGTTATTGCTCAGATCCTATGTCTGGCACATACCATAGAATCAGAATCACGGAATCATAGAATTGTCAGTGTTGAAAGGGAGTTCAAGGATCACCTACTTCCAACACACCCCCCACACCCCCACACCCCCCCTTTCAGATTGTGTTCACAGGAGAGATGCTCCAGATCTTTGATCATTTTTATGGCCTTCCTCTGGATTTGATCCAGCAGGTCCACATCCTTCTTGTTTTGGGGGTCCCACAGCTGGACACAGTACTCTGGGTGAGGTCTCATCAGAGCAGAATAGAGTGGCAGAATCACTGTTCTCAACCTGCTGACCATGTCTCTTTTGATGCAGCTCAGGATGTGACCAGTCTTCTGGACTGCAAGTGAGCATTGCTGGCTCATGTCCAGTACCCACAAGTTCTTTTCCATAGGGCTATTTTCCTAACAGATCCTAAAATTCAATTTGAATCACAGAATGTCAGGGACTGGAAGGGACCTCAAAAGATCACCCAGTCCAAACCCCCTGCCACAGCAGGATCAGTTATACCAGAATACACAGGAACACATCCAGGAAGGCNCACATCCAGGAAGGTTTTGAATATCTCCAGAGAGGGAGACTCCACAACCCAACCTCCCAGGGCAGCCTGTTCCAGTGTTCTGTCACCCTCACAGGGAGAAAATCTCTCCTCATGTTGCCATGGAACTTCCTATGCCTCAGCTTCCACCCATTGTCCCTTGTCCTGTCATTGGGTATCATTGAGCAGAGTCTGGCTCCATCCTCTTGGCATTCATCCTTTACATCTTTATAAACATGAATGAGGTCACCTCTCAGGCTCCTCCTCTCCAAGCTGAAGAGCCCCAGCTCCCTCAGGCTCTCCTCATAAGAGAGATGCTCCATTTTGTTTGGGCTTGGTGTTTTTCTCGGGGTTCTGGTGGACACCAAGTTCACCAGGAGCCAGAGATGGGCCCTCCTGGCCAAGAGGGCCAATGGTGTTCTTGGGTGTATCAAGAAGAGTGTGGCCAGCAGGTTGAAGGAGGTTCTTCTCCTACTATGCTCTGCCCTGGTGAGACCATACCTGGAGTATTAGGGGTCATCTACACCAAACCCACTGCCACAAGCAGGGATGCCTCTCAACTAGATTCAGTTGCTCAAGGTCTCATCCAATCTAGTTCTGAACACCTGCAACCTCCCTGCAAAACCTATTCCATAGTTGCACCACTCTCATAGTGAAGAACTTCTTCCTAAGATCCAGTCCAAGCCTATTCTCTCCCAGTTTCAAGCCATTCACCATTGTTCTGTATTTAGATACCCTCGTGAAACGTCTCTCTGTAGGTTCCCTTTATGTATTGGAAGGCAGCTCTACAGTCCCTGTGGAGTCTTCTCTTCTCCAGGCTGAACAATCCCACCTCCCTCAGTCTGTCCTCACAGCAGCTCAGCCCTTTGATCGTCTTTGTGACACTCTTCTGGACTCATTCCAGTAGCTTCTATGTCCTTGTTATGATGGGGACCCATTCAGAAGCATTGTCAGATCACAGGTAATTAAATTTTATTTTAGAATCCTGTCAATTCAAGGTAAAAAAATAAGAAAAGGAAAGCAAAATCAACATGAAGAAAACTGATTTTGTCTGTTTGCTTCTTTTCAGCTTGCTGCTGTTTGCTCTGGCAATTCCAAACACAAATACAGGCTAGGCAGTGACTGGCTGGAGAGCAGCCCTGAAGAGAGGGACTTGGGGGTGCTGCTGGATGAGAAGTTCAACATGAGCCAGCAGNTATGATTCTGTGATTCTATGATCCTATGATTCTGCGATTCTGTGATTCTATGATTCTATGATTCTGTGATTCTATGATTCTGTGATTCTATGATTCTATGATCCTATGATTCTATGATTCTATGATTTAGTCTTTTCTCTAATGCCCCTTTTTCTCCTTGCTATAACCTATGCTTGGGTCCTGATGCTTTCCATCACCTCACAGCAAATGCTTGATTGCAGCAGGAAATTTTAACACAAATTTAAATTCCAAATATCCATTATTTAAAAAAAAAAAAGACAAACCAACAACAAAAACTCACAAACACAAAACACATTACCTTGAACTCTCAAATAAATAAATATGCAGTGATATTTACCTTATTGAAGCCTATCTTCATTAATTTGATTTATAATAAACAATATCTCCTTTATTGTTATATATAACACAAACAGTTTGATGGAGCTATTCAATTCTTCACTTCCCAATAATGACAAATACACACATGCCCTACACCCCTCCCCCCAGTGCTGCACACTCAAGTGCTTGTATGTGCTTTATCTTCATAAGCACTGATAAAACAGGTAGGGAAATTACAAACTTGAAAATAAAAAAGCATCAATATTGTTGACTTGCAAGAAGAGAAAGGTGACATCCTCTTGCATTGTCATGTAAATGGAGAAGAAAATCTTCATCATTCAGGTGGAAACCCTGGGGAAAATGGCCTTGTTATATATATTGGATATAACTCAACCTAAGAAAGCTCTGCAAAGTACCAGCAGTAGAGTCTAAAAATCTGTGGAAGTCATTACTATTAATATGATACATTTTGATATGCACTGACATCACTGGGAATATTTATTAGTACAAAGTAGAAGCTCAGTAGCAGTAGTATCATAATAGTTACTCTGAAAACCTTCAGTTTTATTCTGAAGGTTATAATTCTCATCAAGAGTTGTCCCGGAGGGTTTGGGTTTTTTTTCTGCATGTTCCCAAATTTTCATGTTTTCACATTAGACACCAGAAGGTAAAAAAAGCTGGACAGAGGGAAAACTGCAGAAGCCAGGCTTTTTATAGGATTTCCCCATCTCTACTGGAAATAGAGGGCAGCCCTGCAAAGTCAGAGAGTCATACAAGTATGAGATCATTAAAGTTGGAAAAAACCTCTGAGATCATCAAGTCCAACTCTCAGCCCAACACCACCATGGCCACTAAACCAGTCCAGACTCCTTGGCTTGTTCAGTCCTGGATTTCCAAGTGCAACCTAACTCATCAAACTCTCCTTGCTTTAATGCCTAGAATGTCCACTTGACTTTGCCCACCCTGTGTTAGCCTAGGTTTTAGGCACAGATGGACTAGCTGTGCTGTGGTGCAGCAGGACATATCTATTTAGGTAATAGCAGCCAAAAAGGAATATCATAGAATCATAGAATGGTGTGGGTTGGAAAGGATTTACAAAGGTCATCCAGTCCAAGCCCCCCATGGAGTCAGCAAGGACATCCTCAACTAGATCAGATTGCCCAGAGCCCCGTTGAGCCTCACCTCAAGTATCTACAGGGAAGGGGCCCCAACCACCTCCATGGGCAACCTGTTCCAGTGTTCCAACACCCTCACAGTAAAGGCATCCAATATGACTTCACCCATGTAATTTTAACCATCAAAATTGAGAGCAGTCATAATTAGTTATTTTGGCATCTTCCACAGTGAGCAGAGAAGAAACATTTAAATGAGGGATGGGCCCAGTTTTAAATACCCACAGAGATCTCTTCATCCAAACTGAGTGCCCTGGTGACCTAGTTAAGCCTATCTCATGTAGTTTCTACCAGTGCAGCACAGAAATATCCTTTGAATGCAGAAGCAAATCCAGAAAAGCCAAAGTGTGCAAGCATGCCAAGATGAACTAGTGTAGCGATTTTGGCTGAGCTGGAGTCAGTTCTCCTCAAAGCATCCTTCTAGTGCTGTGGTTTGCAGCAGTAGCTGGTAACACATCAGTGTTTTGGCTACTGCTGAACACATATCCAGGTTGGTTTTCCAACCTTTTCCTGCTCCAAGAGTATGCTGAGGGGTGGGCAAGATTTTGGGAGGGGACACAGCTGAGTCACATAACCCAAACTGACCAAAGGGGTATTCCATGCCATGTGGCATCAGCTCAGATATAAGAACAAAGTGAAATAGGGAAGTGTTATCTGAGGGACAGCAACGTGCCCTTGTGGCCNAACTAGATGATCCTTGAGGTCCCTTCCAACCCCTAACATCTTGTGATCCTGTGATCCTGTTGTTGGAACTAGATGATCCTTGAGGTCCCTTCCAACCCCTAACATCTTGTGATCCTGTGATCCTGTTGTTGGAACTAGATGATCCTTGAGGTCCCTTCCAACCTTACCATTCTATGATTCTATGATTTGCCTATGGTGTTTGCCCTCCAGAGGAACCATCAGGTGTAGAAGCCCTACTTCCCTAAACCAACCACCACGTGGCTGGTGTGAAGTAGAAATTAACACCTTTCATTGTTTTTGCTTCCACGTAGTCTATTGCTTTGCTTATTATTATTGTTATATTGCTTCTAGCTTATCACTGCCTTTTGTTGGATTTTCCCCTTTCCCCTGTCCATCTAAGAAGGGCAGTGATAGAGCAGTTTTGATGGGCATTTGGCCTCCAGTCAGGGCCAAACCACCACAACTAGGCAAAACTTTACAGTAACATCATCTGCAGTTTGGCACTGATTTCATACTGTCTCGTGGCAGTCTGTTGAGGCTTGAAACATGCACTACAAAGAGGTCTGTGGCTGCCTTCACACAGACCACCCAGCCACCTGTAGAGAGCAAGATCTTGCTGAGCCAAAAAATGGAGACCAACAGAGGAGGCACTCCATAATACTATACAAAAAACTCCCCAAAACCTTCATATCTCCATGAAGAGATATTTCTTAATGCAATGAAAAGATATTTAAAGCAGTTTTACAGTGCAGTTAATTTATCATCTTGAGCCAACTGGACCAGGTTTCATGGCAAATCATCGAATGCAAACTTATCTGAAGTAATTCCTCAGAATAATTTAGCAAGTCAACTGATTTTTTTTTTATTGTATATCCTTTAGACTCCTGTGATTTTTTTTTTTTATTAACACATCCTAAATTAAATACATAAATAATTGCAGATAAAACCATGGCCCTTTGTAACCGGTTTATTGCAGCTCAAATTAAAATGTCATACATCCTTAGACTGGTTCCAAAAAGGACTTGAAAAGCTTTTCATTATCTTTATGCTTTCTTAAAACTCATTAAACAAGCATTGCCTCTGCTCTCCAAGGTGTAACGTCATCACTTGATGTTCTCCTACCAAGATTAAGTATCTTTCAGGAAAATATGCTTTAGTCAACATTAGGTTTTGGACTCAGAAGGAGTAACAGGGTGGAATTCACCGGTCTGCTATACATCCAGTCACATCTAATGGTCCTTTTGGCCTTAAAACCTACAAAAGTAAAATTACCCCTTCTCTCTCCCCTCCCTTCTCCAAACCAGTAGTTAAAAGATGGCAATCCACACAAGCTAAATCTTGTACTTTAATTACTAGTCTTATGTTTACATAGGAACCAAGCAGTTCAAAGTTGAATGTGCAGTAATTAAAGTATTTCCAGATGTGTTCAGTGATCCTGCTCTGTTTTTACAGCCTCCAGTTGTCATACATTTTCCTTTGGTGGCTGTATTAGACACAAAAAGTTAACCATTTGATTTTAAATAGTGTTTTTTGAACAAGAAATGTTCCCGGATGTCAGAGCTGCAGTGACCCAGTATCTTGATAATGAAAACTCTGATCCAGCAAAACACTTCAAGATGATCCTTTTAGTACTCGAGCCACTCCCTATTGACTGAAATGTCTCAAACCCCAACAAACAGAGCAGAGAATTCCACAGATAATGTGAACCACATTGTGGAATTAAAATTGGTGTGGGCAGGGGAAGGAACTTTCCCACTAAAATCTGCTAAAGAAAACATTCTAAATTTTCCCTTTAAAATTGGGCTGGTTTCTCCTTTTTTTTTTCTTCCCTAACAGTCTACAGAATATGATTATTTATGTGTTTTTGCATCACTAAGTGAATACCAAGGACTGTTGACTTCCAAGCTTTGCAGATGAAACAGAAATAATGGTGTTATCAGAATGTGAGGAAAATGTTTTTAGCATCAGAGGAAAAAAAAAAAGAAAAAAAAAGTGCCAAGTGAAAATCTAATCTCCACCCTAGCAATGCCTGAGTGCTCCTGCCCATCCCAGCAGGAAAATTGCCAATTGAGCAAGAGGCAAAGATGATAGAAGAGGTTTCTCATGCAGAGAGATGTGCTGTAAGCAAGGGAGTGCAGCTGTAAAATCGTTAGAATGAATAAATTTGTGCACAATGCAAAACCAGAAAAACCCAACCCTACGAACTCAAAAAAAAGCTTAGTGACAGCCAACAGCCTGACAGACCTTTTCCTTTCCCTGATTGGTTTTGATAGGTCCTAATTAAAGGCTGATCTGGCAACTTTCTGTGAAATCAGAAGAGCTTAAGAGAGTCATCTCTCATGCTTTCGGGCTTCTGAGACATTCCCCTCTACATGCACCTACCTCCACCCACCCAGGAGATGAAATATAACAGTCCAGACAAGATGAAATGCAGTGCTCCTACAGTTTTGTTTGATTTATTAAAAGGAGAGAAGTAACCAAGTGGGAGGAAAATAGGTCAAACGTTCTAGATCCTTATACAGAGCTAAAAGCATCACTCTTGATTTTCAACATCTCTTTCAAAGTGGTGCTGTGTGTTTTCAACAAGACATTAAGGTGTGGAAGGGGGCTGGAGTTGAGAGAAGCAGCCTGGGTCGTTTAAGGATGCTGATGAGTGTGTGTGGGGGGGAAACAAAATTGCCAAGAGAGCATTCCACAGCCCAGAGGCACAGCAGTGGTGTCACACTCCTGGCCAAGAGATGGGACAGCAAGTTCTGCCTGGGACAGCAACCTGCCCTTGGGGAGGTTCTTCTCCACCTCTACTCTGTCCTAGTGAGACCATACCTGGAATACTTTGTCCAGTTTTGGGCTCTCTAGTTCAAGAGAGACAGGGACCTGCTGGACAGAGTCCAGCAGAGAGCCACGAGGATGATTTGGGGACTTGAGCAACTCTCCTGGGGCTGTTTAGCCTGGAGAAGAGAAGGCTGAGAGGAGATCCGAGCAATGTGTACAAATATCTGAGGGGTGGGTGTCAAGTGGAGGGGGCCAAGCTCTTTTTGGCGGTCAGCAGCAATAAGCCAAGAAGCAATGGATACAAATTGGAACAGAGAAGGTTTCAGCTCAACATGAGGAGAAACTTCTTTCCAGTGAGGGTGACAGAGCACTGGAACAGGCTGCCCAGAGAGGTTGTGGAGTCTCCTTCTCTGGAGACTTTCAAAACCTGCCTGGATGTGTTCCTGTGTGAGCTACCCTAGGGGATCCTGCCTTGGCAAGGAGGTTGGACTGGATGACCTCTGGAGGTCACTTCCAACCTCTAAACTTCTGTGATTCTGTGACATCCATGAGGCATTTCCAGCAGCAGCCATGCCACATTGATGAGCCAAAGCTGAAGCCATCTCAAGTTTCTCCATGAAGCTGTGTAAGAATTTCCCATAAGGAACATTTTCTTTTGGGCACTAAAAGCAAGGTAGGGAACTACTGAAGAAGAAAAAGCTATTTTCCCTCTCCTGGCCTCTCTGGTTTCCGTGGGCCTCAGCCCCACCCCTCTGATTTGTCACCATGTCTCTTCATTCCATTTTTGACCATAAAAGCATCCATCTGTCTCATAAACCTTTCTCTGCTCTTTGCTTCAGTGGCCTCATTGGTTTTATTACTCCACCTCTTACTGCTCACTGGTCCTCCAAGGAGTACAACTTTTTTTCTTCCAGGTGTAAACCTTGCTGCTATCAATCTTGAGATGTCCCACAGGTAATGTTGCCCTCTAATTGACTACTGGTGGAAAATAGGTGGAGAGCAACACGGACAGCTACTGAGTGTGTGTTTTGTGATTAACGTTAGCAGAATCACCTTCTTTCACTGTTCAAATCAGTTTTCACACCTGGGAGAAAGGAGCAATGACATCTGGTGGTTAGATACTGCAGTCAAACCAGAAAGGAAGTTCACATGGAAATAAGGAGTTTCCTTATTTCCCAGATTCCCTGGGAAATAGCCTACCTAGGACCACAGCTTCTTCTCCAAAACACGGGGTCTTTAAATCACAAGTGTGTGTGTGTGTGCTGGTGATTTTAGGAAAGTCACCAAAAGTAGACACAAAAATGAAATCATGGGGAAAAAATTACGAGTCCACTCACAGCACCTTTGGTGGGGATTCAAGGTGGTCCTCCTGGCTCTGGGTCCCTGGGGCAGCTGGACAGTCACAGTCCTTTGATCTCAGTGTTCCACTCAGGCGTAGCATTCTGCATTCAGCCCCTTCCCCGTGAATCCCACCCCACTGAGCCTGTCCGCTCCTAGTTTCACTCTTTAGGGGACACAAAGAGCAGCAAGAGAAAGAAAGACAAAGTGGCATGGGAAATATTTTGATCATGTCATGCCACTTTAAGTAAGCAACCAGAGATCTACAATCTTCACAAAATACCTGAAGGCTCTAGAGGATGTCCCTTGGCCAAACATTATTAGCATTTTAGAGGTCAACCAGCATTTGTGTCTTCAGACTAGCTTTGTTACATGTGACAAAGGATAACCATCTCCAGAGCACTACATCCTCTCACAGGCAGCCCCAGGTTCATTTTCTCCACGTATCACACACAGTATCACACAGTATCACCAAGGTTGGAAGAGACCTCAAAGATCATCAAGTCCAACCCATCACCACAGCCCTTGAGACTAGACCATGGCACCAAGTGCCACGTCCAAACCTGCCTTGAATACCTCCAGGGACGGTGACTCCACCACCTCCCTGGGCAGCCCATTCCAGTGGGGAATGACTCTCTCAGNTCTTCACCAGGCTAAACAATCCCAGCTCCCTCAGCCTCTCCTCATAGGGCTTGTGCTCGAGGCCTCTCACCAGCCTCATTGTCCTCCTCTGGACACGTTCAAGCACCTCAATGTCCCTCTTAAATTGAGGGGCCCAGAACTGGACACAGTACTCAAGGTGTGGCCTAACCAGCACAGAGTACAGGAAGAGAATGTGTCCCATCAGGAAGCAAATCACTTCCTCCCGTGCAGAGTAGGAGAACAAAATATCCTCAATTTTATGATGGTGATCTCACATCCAACAGAAAAATAGAGTTAGGCTACACCAGCTCTTGCTAAGCAGTTTTTTTCAAGAGCAAAATCCTGAGCTGGGGAACGACACAGTACTGCCTGTCACATTATCAAGTAAGAAAACCAAACCTCCATTGAAGCACAACAGGTTAAGCTACTTTCTCAAAATAGTAAAGTTCTTCACCATGTGGAAACCATTGAAATTCAAGATATAGCTCTTCAGCTGAGTGTGTTCTTATGTTCTGTGTGATGGTTTGGGAGTTTCCTGCCCCACCCCCCCCCACTTTGTAAAATCACCCAGACTAGACTCAAGTTGGCTGAAAGTTAAGGAATGAAGCTCTATTTACAA
>WBNM01015088.1:12816-26158 GCA_013399055.1 Ramphastos sulfuratus | reverse complement strand
CCTCCCAGAAATCAGAGTCCCCAGGAGGGGCTCCCAACCACTCTTCCACCTTCTTCCCACCCCTCTACCTTACCCCAGGGTCTGGCTTACGTGCAAGATGAGTTTAGAGGATCAGCCAGGGGGGTTAGAAGCAGAGTGGTTAGTTAGGTTACTCAGCAGAGAGGAGAAGACAAAAGGCTAGAGAGTCCAAGACTCTCTGAGCCTGAGACTGTCTTATCTATGTTTTATGTTCTTTGTCTTATACATCTCAACAAGCCTGTGAGTGAAGTAGACATCACCATTGTTTGCTTCTCACAGCCTATAATATAATTTTCTCTATTAAAATATTCCAATTAGCCTCAAACCAGCACACCCTGTTAAACTGGACATAAAGTGGACATGTGTGGGCATATGTTTCCTATACTCTTGATTTTAGTCCATCCATATGCACTCCTACAAAGAGATCTCGGTCAGTGTTACGCTCATTCATGAGATTGTCACATCATCCTCACTTTGGTGGGAGCAATACAAAGTGAAAGCTTTGTATTTTGGTACATGAACTTGAAGCAAATGATGAGTTAGGCTAAACCCATAGATTCATCCAATTCCAAAGAGTAATAGTTCCTGGTATCATTCACAGCCCAAGGAAGAACCCTTTCTGCTGTATCACTCAGCTGGTGCCAGAGCCACACATGGTCATATCCACATTTACCTGTGATGTTCTCAAGGGTGTGGCAGATTCTTTCTTTGATGAGGGGCCTGGCTAGCTGACATTACTCTGGACCTTGCAATGAGTGGGCTGTAGGTATAAAATCAGCAAACAGCACAAAATGTTCTAAATGAAAGGCTGAGGGACCCGGGGCTTTTTCGTCTAGAGAAGACCGAGACGGAAATCTTATCAATGCTTATAAACCCTTCAAGGGTGGGTGTCAGGAGGATGGAGTCAGGCTTTTTGTGTGGGTATCAGTGACAGGACAAGAGATAACAGGCACAAAATTGAGCATAGGGAGTTCCATCAACACATGAGGAGGAACTTCTTTGCTTTGAGGGTAGTAGAGCACTGGAACAGGCTGACCAGAGAGGTTGTGGAGTCTCCTTCCCTGGGGTGATTCAGAACCCACCTGGACACTGTCCTGTGCAGCCTGCTCTGGGTGAACCTGGCTCAGCACAGGGACTGGGCTAAATGATCGCCAGAGGTCCCTTCTAACCCCCAACATTCTGTGACTGTGAAAATCACAGAATCAGCTTGGAAAAGACCTTCAAGAGCAAGTCCAACCTATCACCTGACACCATCTGATCAACTAAACCATGTCACTAAGTGCCACATCCAATCTCCTTTTAAACACTTCCAGGGACGGTGACTCCACCACCTCCCTGGGCAGCCCATTACAATGACAATCACTCCTTCTGCAAAGGACTTCTTCCTAACATCCAGCCTAAACTTTTCCTGGTGCAGTTTGAGACTGTGTCCTCTTATTCAGTCACTGGTTGCCTGGGAGAAGAGACCAATCCCCACCTGTCTACAACCTCCTTTCAGGTAGTTGTAGAGAGCAATAAGGACTCCCCTGAGTTTCCTCTTCTCCAGGCTGCACACCTCCAGCTCCCTCAGTCTCTTCTCACAGGGCTGTGCTCCAGCCCCCTCACCAGCCTTGGACACATTCAAGCATCTCAATGTCTTTCTTAATTTGAGGGGCCCAGAACTATACACAGTACTCAAGGCGTGGCCTAACTTCCAAGATGAATTTATAAATGTAAATTACAATTCCATGTTGAAGCCAACATAGAAAATCATGTCCATACCTTGACACATACACAGCCAGAATGGTCACAGGAATATTTTTCTAAGAGATGTGCTACAAAATCAAGCAAAGGTTATGATCCCCACACAGCCATTAATGGCTGATGTTCTTTGTGCTTTGTTTTGCACAAGGTGGGGCTATATAATCATAGTGGTGTCTTTAAAACCTATAAATACAGAGCTCCCCTTATGATTAAATCGTCACACACCTCCCAGAGGAAAGGGAGTTATTGTGTCCCCTTAATGGAGTGGGAAATTAGGCACAGCTTTACACCAGTGGTAATTATCTTCTCCACCTAAGGGTTCACAATGGCTCACTGTGTGGAAAAACTCTGCTGTGCCAGTAATTCATGAAAATGACCGTGACTCACTTTTAACCTGTCCCCGTGACAAAATAGCCCAAAATGTGTAGTTGCAGATGTGCCCTTTCAGATGTCAGTGGGAAAGCTCCCAGAGATGGGGATGGAAAGTCAGATGTGGTCCCAGGGTGTTTCCAGGGGGCTGGAGAAAGTAAGAAGGTGGTTCTGTCTGTGGACCCTTCAGCATGCTCTGAAGGATGTAGCAGTTTTGCTTTCCCCTGATGCAGAAGGTCCACAGGAATAAGTAGCAGCTCCTGGGCTACAAGCCTTGCAGGCCTTCAGCCCAAGGCATGCTGAGGGGAATGAGTGGAACATAAGGAGCTGCTCTCATCACCAGAGAGAACTGCAAAGAGATTCTGTGCTTCACGCAACTGCTTCTAAAGAGGGGAAAGCTAGCTATATAATTTGGAATTCGTATGCCAGGCCTCTGCAGAGGCTCTGGATTGGCATCAGAAATGCCTCATAGAAAGAAAGCCTGCAGGGAAGGGCTATTTTCCTTGCTTTTGAATTTTAATAGCTGACTATTTTGTTCTGTTACCAGGCGCCTGGAAAGCATCTGGATTCTCTAGAGAAAAAGATCCCTGGGAGATGTATTGCATTTGTTTCTTGTGCAGTGCTCTGTATGGGGATGGTGATCTATAAATATCAATGTGTTCTAGCCCTGCAGTGACCAGAAGTCATAGCTGGGTTTGAGTTCACCTGTGTTAAATGGCATTGGTGACTGCAGCTCATTTTGTGTGGGGCAGTGTATGCTGATAAACGACAGCTCTCATGTTGGTGAAGCCCGGCTCCCTCTCTGGAGGTGTTCAAGGCCAGGTTGAATGAGGCCTTGAGTAACCTGTGCTAGTGGGAGGTGTCTCTGCCTATGGCAGGGGGTTGGAACTAGATGATCCTTGAGGTCTCCTTCCAACCTTACCATTCTATGATCTATGATCTATATCGGTTGGAGTTGGTGATCCTGAGGGTCTTTTCCAACCTGAATGTTTCTGTGTGATGCTGTGTGATTGCAGGATAAGTAGTATGGTGACTCTTCCTACAAACATCACTTAAATTATGAAATCTTTCCAGAAATTATGACAGAATTTAGACTAGTTGGAAGACAGTTTTTACACTGAAGGTGGTTAGACACTGACCTAGGTTGGCCAAAGAGATGGTAGATGGTCCATCCCTGGAACCATTCAAGATCTGAGTGACCTGATGTAGTTGTAGATGTCCCTGATCACTGCAAGGGGGTTGGACTAGATGATCTTTAAGGGTCCCTTCCAACTTAAACCATTCTGTGTGATATCTAGCCAATTTGGGCAGGTTGGACGAGGCCTTGAGTGACCTGTTCTAGTGGGAGGTGTCCCTGCCTATGGCAGGGGTTTGGAACTAGATAATCCTTGAGGTCCCTTCCAACCTTACCATTCTATGATTCTATGATTCCAAGGAGTGAGATAGCTGCTAGACTTACAATCACAGAATCATGGAATCATAGAATAGTTTCATTTGGAAAGAATCTTTAGAGGTCATCTAGTCCTACCCTCTTGCAGTAAGCAGGGACATCTTCGAGCAGATCAGATTGCTTAGAGCTCCAAACAACATGACCTTGAATGCCTCCAGGGATGGAGTACCTGCCACATCTCTGGGCAACCTGGGCCAGTGTTTCACCAACACTGGCCTTCTATCTAGTTTGAATCTCCATCTTTTACACAGAATCACAGGATCACAGAAACATTCTGCTTAGAAAAGACCCTTAGGATCACCAAGTCCAACCAAAGTTTAAAATCATCACCCCTTGTCCTGTCACAAGAGGTCCTGCTAGAAGGTCTGTCCCATTCTTTCTTAAAGACCCCTTTAAGTTTAGGAAAACCACACTAAGGTCTCCCCAGAGCCTTCCCTTCTCCAGACTGCACAACTCCAACTCCCTCAGCAAAGGGTGAACTGGAGCTTCTTCCTCTCTAGTAAGCAGCATTATCTAACAAACTCTCCCTCATGGAAGATGCAGGAGAAAAACTTGGAATCAAGAAGTGGAAGCACAAAAAGGGTAAGTAAAATGTTTCAATACATATGGAAAATGCTGATTAGATGCAGAAGTAGATCTGTAGACCACTCAACTCCAGGGCAGTTTCTAATCCAACATTAGCTGCAAGCCTTTTGCCTAGTGGCACAGGAAAAACTATACTGCTTGTGGCCTTCTCTGAGTTTTGCTGCTAGCTAGAAGACCACAACCTCCTGGGCTGTCTAAGCACCTTTTGCCAAAACTGAACTGAAATGTGGTTTATGCAGTTTTGCTTGATTTACTTTGTTCCTTTGATGTGCTAGGATTTAGTGGCATGCTTAGCAACACGGTAGCTTGAGACACATTGCATAAAATCAAATCACTGCTGGGGCAGATGCTTCCAGATTTAAAAGCTCAATTGGTACCATAGACACGTAGCTACCTAACTGCAGGCTGTTTCTCCTGAGACTCAGCCTGCGATGGGTTTCTCAGGACCCTTCTTAGTCCCAAAACTTCAGCAACAAGGCTTAGAAGTCACCCTTTGAATCTCAAAGTGAATGTTTTAGGTCAGCAGCAGCTGATCTATAACATTCAGGCTGTAGCAGTGTCTCTAAAGGTCTGCTTTCAGCTCTGATTCATCAGGAAGCATCACCCCTCTCCCCTCCCTTCACCACCCTGCCAGCTGTGGCTATGGCCAGGGTGACCTAGATACTTATCAGTGCCAGACTGGATTTTACCTTGATTCACAGTTTCTAAAATAGGAGATGAAACAGATGGGCAGATCCTAGCTGGTTCACATAGGCAGTGCTTCATGCTCTGAGACATGTCAGGGTCCTCTGTTGGTGATGAGCAGCTCCAAAACAGAACCAGGCTCTCCCTGTGATCCATCGGCTACTACCTGAGCTATGGCTTCTAGGAGCAAGGCAGCTCCCAAACCTGAGGATGAAGCATTAGGGAGAAAAGTGTAATCAGTGACTTCAGTGGGAAACAGGTATCTGCATGGTTGTTTAGAGATATTCCACTGACCTCTAACTGCAAGAGCTTAAATAACTTTCTCAATCTGAATATGCCATCCCATCCTGTTCTCTCCTCTCAACTCTTCTCAAGTCAGCTCTCCTTTCCTCACTTCCCTTTTCCCCAGGCACACACTGGACTGCTCAGGACACACAGCAAACAGTCTCTGAGCTCTTCGTTCCCAGGCATGGGAGTGTCAGCAGTTGTTCTAGGTGATTCACTTAAGCTTTCTTTTGACAGCCAACTGAGAGGCACAAGCTTCTTTGACACTTCCTAACTGCCATTTCAGCTATTCATCTTGGGAAGAGCAGAAGCATTTGGGGGAGATGTTTTGTCACATGGTGATATCACCAATTTAGTTTGGCTACCATGAACTGGGAGCCATGATTCCTTAAAAACCTCTGTCTCCATCACCAGGAACAACTAGAGTATGACACCAAAGAAACAATATCATCTCTCCTTCTACCAGCTGTGGGATAGAGGTTGAGCAATTAAAAAGAAAATGCTGGGTTAGTTTTCCATCATAATGCACTACAACAGCTTTTTTTAGGGATGTGATCCTGTGTGGTTCAAGTCAATAGGAGCAGAGGGCCAAAGACTGATCATGAAGGGCTACCAGTATCCATATGTTATCACTCCTTTTGAGTGTGAAAACTGTACTGCAGGGAAAACAAAGGCAACAACCTCTGTAGGGAACAATGTGGAAGCTTGAAATATGTTTTCTAGTTTTACAAGGATTCAGATGGTCTTGGTATCTCTTCTGTCCTGCTTTTGACAAGGACAAAATCTTGGACCATGCCCAAGAGCTGCAGGCACTAAGGATTGCTGCTGGGGATTTAGGTTTGAGAATTTTGTAATGAAAATTCTCCTTGTGAAATATTGTCCCAGAATCTCCTATGAAACTATGAATAAATCACACAGAATGTCTCCAAAAGTGTCCTGGGCTCTCCTAAGAGCATAGATCTTACCTTTCCCACATAATACCTTTGCACAGATTGGAGACCTGGTTCAGTTAATAACCAGACAAGGTCCATGTGCTCAAGTAGAGCTCTCAGCTAGACCACAGCCTATATCTTCCCCCTTCATAGCATCCCAGGTGCAGAAATCACTCATTGGACTGACTTGTCTCAAAACATCCCCAGCCTTTTCTTTCTGCATCTGCTAAGGGTATTTCTGATAATAGAATAATTTATTATTAAATAATTATTTTTTAAAAATCCCTCATTTTACCTCTTCTCTAACTCTCAATTATCTGGCCTATATTCCACTGAGAAGTAAGTACTGCATTCACTAAAATCCATCCATCCTCCTGTCCATCCTTCCTTCTATCCATCCATCCATCCATTCATCCACCCATCTGAAATATTTACACTCCTATTTAGATGCCAATCCCCAATTGCTCCTTGGGATCTCAACTCTGTGCCTGCAGGTGCAGCTTGTACACAGCTGGTGGGTTATCTGTGAGTGCTCCTGTGGAATTAAATGAGGTGGACAGTGTCCATCTTTGGAGAGCACAAGCCTAGATTCAACCAAAAGGCATCAGCAGGTGTGAAATTCTTAAAAATATGATGAGGACAATGAAGGTGCTGAAGCAGGAGTATGCACACAAGCAGCTCCACACCAAGGTTGGAAATTTTGATTTTAGCATTGTATTGGTACATAATCAGATAAATAAGTAGATTTGGATACCCAGCAGGTTGTGTCAGCCTTGAACTGCCCGGTGTAGAAACCATACACACCCTGGGTTCAGAGCAGTGCTTGGTGTGGCTTTATGAGACCTCTGCTGTCATCTAGTGACAAAAGGGAAGAAGTAGCTGAAAAGACAGGAAATCTTGGAATGAAAGAAATGTCAGCACAGGTTGTGAGGGGAGAAGCAGAAAAGAGTTCACCTGGAGCTCACTAGCAGCAGTGAGGCCACACCTGTATAAATAGAGCCAGTGGAGATGTTTTTTAAGCTGTTCCCCCCGGCACTGCAGGATTGCTCTAACGCCTCAAGCGTTGCCTACAGCCAACATACCTCAGATGAGTACATGCCTCCTAATCATGGAGGCTTTGCCACCAGAGACTGCCATCACAGGCTCTCCTGTGAGCATTCATCTAGGCTATTTTAGATGTCTGCTTCAGGATAGGACATCTTGCTCCTTAGAGGAGCTTGTCTCCATCAGCTAGCTACAAAGGGAGCATGAACAATAGCTAGATGTAGACAACTGTATGATCCCTATCCTTACTTACAAGGATTTGATAGAGCTAAAACTCAAACTGGCCATCTCACAGACCCACTGACCACAAGGCAGCTTTCTCATTCACACAGAGCAAGATGCTCCTCCAGATTTTTGGGGATGTATTCCCTATAGAGGACAGAGAATCACAGAATCACAGATTGGGTTGGGCTGGAAGGGACCTCCAAAGGTCATCCAGTCCAAGCCCCTCTGCAGTAAGCAGTAAACCCCTCAAGTAGACCAGGTTGTCCATAGTCCTGTTGAGCCTCACCTTGAATATCTATGGGGTGGGGCCTCAACCACCTCCCTGGGCAACCTGTTCCAGTGTTCCACTACCTTCATAGTAAAGAACTGGTTCCTAACATCCAATCTAAATCTTCTCTTCTCTAGTTTGAAGCCATTGCCCCTCATCCTATCACCACAGGCCTTTGCAAACAGTTTCTCACCATCCTTCTTGTAGGTCCCCTTCAGGTACTGGATGGCCACTATTAGGTCTCCCCAGAGCCTTCTTTTCTCCAGGCTGAACGACCACAGCTGCCTCAGCCTCTCTTTCTAGCAGAGGTGCTCCAGCCCCATGATCATTTTCATGGACCTCCTCTGAACCCATTCCAACAGGTCCATGTCTTTCCTATATTGAGGGCTCCAGAGCTGGATGCAATACTCCAGGTGAGGTCTCACTCAAGCAGAGTCTCTCCCTGTAGAGACAGGCTGGAGGCAGCAGAGAGCATCTTTGGCAGCTAGGGGCCGTTGAAGGCAGCGGAAAGTATCTGGAGTGAAATGAGGCATGAGAAAAACAAGAGCTGACAGAGCATGCACAGAACAAGACATTGGAAGGTCAGGGTGCAAATCCCATGCGTGACCTCGACCTTTTGTGTGATTTGGAACAAGTTGTTTTAGCAGTGTAGCCCAGTAGCACAACAGGATACTGGTTTCCCATGGGAACTCTCCAAATGCATTAAAGGTTGGTGGCAAACACCCCAGTGATGCTGGGCACAGCAGTCTGGAGATACTGTAATCTCAAATAAAATTTGGGCTTCACCAACAAAGAGCTGGTTTCCTCTCCCTACTTTCAATATGCTACAGATGAACAGTGGTAAGAAAGACTTAGTTTTGCTCTTGTCAGTAGGGCCATAGCAGCTAGATCTGGATGTTGCCTTTGCTCCCCCATTCTTGAGTCACGTTGCAAGAGTGAGTATGAAACACTACCAACATGTCCTGCTCTAATGGTAACAGGCCCTCAGTTCCTTCTGTACCTCTGTGAATCACTTCATTAGGTTCACAAACCTACCAAAGCATATTTCAGTGATTTCCTTTTAAGTCTTGAAAGTAAAATATTAAGCACAATCAATCATTTTTTTGTGACAGCTTCTTTGTCCATAAACTATTTTCATTCATTAGAAACTACTTATTTAGAGGCCATAGCGCGTGGGAGAGGAGTAGGTATTACAGAAAATAAAAAGCCATTTTTTTCGATCCTAACACCAAAGTATGGTCTGATTTTCTTTGTTTTCCTGCTAGAGTAACATATTTGAGGTAGAGCCATGCCTTGAATAAGGCAGGAACATTACAGATACTCAGCAAGGTCCCATGCTAAGGGCAGAGACTCAGCTTTCACAGCAGGCGGTTTTTCACTCGCACAAAAAGCAAACCTCAACAGCAAGTCCTAAAATGACTGAGAAATGCCTTTCACTGCCTGCTGAGGTCCTAATGTGAGCTCTGAAAGGAAGAGTTCATGCTGGGAGCTTAAACCTTGGAGGGTCTGAAGAGCATGAAGCTTTTCAAGACCATCCAGTGCTGGGAACCATGTTCATGGAATCACAGAATCACAGAATCATATAGAATGGTAAGCATTGGAAGGGACCTTTGGAGATCATTGAGTCCAAAACCCCTGGCCAAAGCAGAATCACCTAGGGCAGGTCACTCAGGAATGCATCCAGATGGGTCTTGGGACACTAATGTGCCCTTGTGGCCAAGAAAGCCAATGGCATTCTGGGGTGCATCAGGAGAAGTGTGGCCAGCAGGTCTAGGGAGGTTCTTCTCCCCCTCTACTCTGCCCTGGTGAGACCACACCTGCAATACTTTGCCCAGTTTTGGGCTCCCCAGTTCAAGAGAGACAGGGACCTGCTGGAGAGAGTCCAGTGGAGAGCCACAAGGACAATTTGGGGACTTCAGCATCTTCCCTACAAAGAGAGACTGAGAAACCTGGGGCTGTTTAGTCTGGAGAAGAGAAAACTGAGAGGGGATCTTATCAATATCTGAGGGGTGGGTGTCAAGTGGATGGGTCCAATCTCTTTTGTGTGATGCACAGTAATAAGACAAGGAACAATGGCAACAAACTGGAACATAGAAGGTTTCACCTCAGTGTGAGAAGAAACTTCTTTCCAGTGAGGGTGACAGAGCACTGGAACAGGCTGGCCGGAGAGGTTGTGGAGTCTCCTTCTCTGGAGACTTTCAAAACCTGCTTGGATGTGTTCCTGTGTGAACTACCCTAGAGAATCCTGCCTTGGCAAGGAGGTTGAACTAGGTGATCTCTGGAGGTCCCTTCCAACCTCTAAAGTTCTGTGATTCTGCGATTCTAGAGAGGGAGACTCCACAACCTCTTGGAGCAGCCTGTTCAAGTGCTCCATCACCCTCAAAGGAAAGTTTTTCCTCATATTGAGGTGGAACCACCTGTGTTCCAGTTTGTGTCTGCTGGACATCAGCACGTAACACAGGTTCATGTAGCCCAATTCCTCCTGCTGCCCCAGAAAGTAGCAGAAAAGCAGCAGCTACCCTCTATATAGCTACTAATGCCCATGTTTTCGTAAGTGGAATGTTTCCAAGCAGGATGAAGGGTCTTGTGTTGTCTTGGAGGTAAAGGCAAGTTCAGGGTGAAAGCAGGACCAAGGTCTCAGCTTGTCCTATTCCTTATGCATCATGGCATCAAGGAGGCATAACCTTATTGCTGTCTACAACTACCTGGACTTTATAATCTTTGAGGTCTCTTCCAACCTTGGTGATACTGTGATACTGTGATTTTCATTGAGAAGAGGTTTTCTTACAGCTGAAAGGATGCTGTGAGAGCCATCAATACACCCCATACTACCTTAGAAAGACCTGCAGGGTCTCCCAGCCTAAAATCACAGAATTACACAACTTTAGATATTGAAATGGACCTCCAGAGATCATCAAGTCCAACCTCCCTGCCAAAGCAGGATCATCTAGGGCAGTTTGCACAGGTATGCATCCAAAGGGTTAATGATTTCACAGAGAGGTGGAAAGAGATGGTACATGGCAATATTTCACAGTGGCACATGGTACAGGCAGCCAGGATCATCTAGGGATGCCATGGATGAATAATAAAAGGTGTCCCAATTGCATGAAGCAGAGGCTGTCATGGAAACCCTGGCAGTGAGCAGCATGTTTAGTGGAGTCGCTTAGGAGTGACGGGAAAAGGGCATTGCACTTTAGGAGGTGGCAAGGTTGAAGTCTGAGCTTGGGAAATCTTCAGCAGAGTTCCAGGCCCATTACAGGTCCTGGCCCATCCAGCTTGAGACGTGTCACAGTTTGCAAATTGGAGTGGATTTTCCCCTGTTAGACCTGCTGAAAGTGTCTAGGTCCTTCAGGACAATAAACATCCCTCTGTGATGTTATGTTGGGCTACCTCTGGAGAAAAGAAAGCTGAGGGGAGACCTTCTCACTCTCCACAACTAGCTGAAAGGAGGTCGTGGTGTGGTGGAGGTTCATCTCTTCTCTGGAGTAACAAGTCATGGGACAAGAGGAAATGACCTTAAATTGCACCAGGAGAGGATTAGATTGGATATTAGAAGAAACTTCTTCATTGAATGGGTTCTCAAACTCTGGAATAGGCTCCCCAGGGAAGTGATGGAATCCCCATCCTGGAGGTGTTTAAAAGACACAGAGATGTGGAGCTAAGGGACATGGTTTAGCATCAGAAGTGATAGAGTTAGATAACAGAGGGACTTGATGATCTTAGAGGTCTTTTTCAACCGAAACAATTCCACAATTCTATGGGGGAGACACTTTGTTACTAGAAACAGTGATGATTTTGTGGATATTCATCACACCCTGTGTCAGCAGAGCCTGAAGGAAAATTAGTGGAAGGGCTCTGTGCACACTACCCTCCTCCAAAACGTGGTCCAGTGCAGCAACCTCTCCAGACCATTATCCCTCGGTGCTGGAGGCTGAGGGCAGCTCCATGCTCTCCACTTGATCTGAATTAACACTACCCCCTCTTTTTCCATACCTGTTTTTATCCCTGCCTCACTGAAAGATCACAAACCAGGACAGCAGTTTCAGTCTGCCAGCATGCAAGCACACTCCCCCTGGCATCCTACTTTATGTCTTAATTGGCATCACCCAAACCACTCCAGCATGAGGGTAGACAACCTGATAAACACAAGAACCTGTCCTCCCTTTGGTGCCTTTCCCACCACTTCCTCTTCCAGGCAGCTTTTTATCACTTTCTCAAAAGGAAAGCGCTGCCGAGTCCCCAAACCTCACAGCAGCAGGGCGCTGGAGATAAGGCAGGGAAAATATTTCACTCGCAAGGAAATTGTGCTCATCTCGCACTAACGTCCCCATCCTCTGGAATCCAAGGCAATAATTACAGCAATTTGTAGATAATTATTTGTTAATTAAAAACAGGCTTGCTGGGTACAGTTACCAATTTCCTCCGCTGGCTGCATAGGGCTGTGCAAGGAGACACTGGGGGATTGTCTGCTTCGTAAAGTCGTTTGCTTGTTCAGCTCAGAAAAAAAAGCCCCCGGGTGGGTTGTGTCTCCCCTCTCCCCACATCGTGGCAGGTCTGATTCATTCTCCCATGACAACCCAGAGAGATTCATGCCTGGCTTTCTCTTGGTGATTTCCAGTGAAGGTGACTGCTGCATTCACTCCCCGCCCTGCCACTGCAGCCTGTTTCCCTGCCTAGGTTAATTAACAGCCCTGTGCTCACACAGGTTCATTTCCAACCACATTCAAATTAGTAACTCCTAAAGAGGGAGTCGTGAACCCAAGTCTAGGTCATGAGCGTAAGAGAACCTCATCTCCATCCTGCGTTTATGTTAGCAGAAATGGAGGGTGTGTAGGTGGAGTTAACAGCTGGGAGCAAACCAAAGCTGTTGGCATAAGTAGTGCTGTTGGGGGGCAATTATTCTGCCTGAGGTTGGGCAGTCCGTGGGTCTTAGTATCTTCTCAGGCATGATTTCCACAGCAGCTGTAAGAAGCAGCAATACCAGGACGGTTGTGTGACAGGACCAGGGGCAATTGTGGCAGTGCACACAAAAACCCTCGAAGACAGGATGGGGGAGAAACAGAGAGGCTGGGATGAAGGGAGCCAGAGGAGTGCTACCTCCCCCTCTCAGGCCTGGGGATTCGGTGGATTTCACATGGGCCTTTCCCCCAAGCCACAGGTCCTGCCAGGCACAGACCCTGTACAGGGTTTTGGGCACCTTGGGGCATGTTTAAGCAGCCAGCTGATGGTTGTCAGCTCTAGCCTTTGTCTGCTGACAATGCAGACAACAATTAGGTGGCTGAATGAAACAGGTGAGCTGCAGGGAGCACCAAGCTCTTCCTCCTGGGTTTCTCTGCCTTCCGCACAGGTGGATGACAAGCAGCTGCCTTGAGTTTAGGGAGCAAAGCTCTTTATACCTTCCAAGAAGAACAAAGGAAAATGTTCCACACAGGATTGGAAAGAACTAGAAGTTTAAATGGAAGTACTATTCACAACCAGTGCTGTTTAACATCTTTGTCAGTGATATGGACAGAGGAATCAGTGCACCCTCAGCAAGTTTGCAGATGACACCAAGCTGTGTGGCACAGTCGACTTGCTAGAGGGCAGGGATGGAATCCAGAGGGACCTGGACAGGCTGGAGAGGTGGGCCCAGGCCAACCTCATGACATTCAACAAGGCCAAGTGTAAGGTCCTGCACCTGGGTAGGCACAATCCCAAGCACAACTCCAGGCTGGGTGGGGAATGGCTGAGAGCAGCCCT
>WBNM01015088.1:0-11604 GCA_013399055.1 Ramphastos sulfuratus | reverse complement strand
GGACATTGTGCCCTTGATCACCACTCTCTGCGTGCCACCATCCAGCCAATTCCTTATCCAGCAGTGCTATACCCATAAAGTCCATGTTTTTCCAGTTTGGTGACCAGGATGTCATGTGGGACAGAGTCAAATGCCTTTTATTTTTAAATTTACAATTTCCTGGGTTCTGTCTAGCCTTCTGGAGGTCTGTATTCTATGGTGTAAGACATCCCAGTGCTGTAAACCCATGATAGGTGCCGGGACGAATGCAGAGGATGGCAATGAATCTGGGGAAGGGCCTGGAGAATAAATCTTCTGAGGAGCATCTGAAGGAGCTGGGGCTGATTAGTTTGAAATAGAGGAAGCTGAGAGGAGACATCATGGTTGCCTGCAGCTACCTGAAAGGACATTGTGGAGAGGCTGCTGCTGGTCTCTTCTTACAGGTAAATAATGATAGGAGGAAATGGCCTCAGGCTGCGACTGGGTAGGTTCAGACTGGATATTTGGAAAAATGTTTTCTCAGCAAGAGTGGTCAGGCATTGGAATGGGCTGGGCAGGGAGGTGGTGGAGTCTCCAACTCTGGATGTGTGTAAAAGTCATTTGGATGTGGTGCCCTAATTTTAATTAAATGATACCTGGGGAACTAACACCACCTCTCAGTCTTCTCCATTCAAAATCCATAGAAGAGTAAATGTTGCCTCTGAAGTTAGCAGAAGAGACTGCTGCTCTCTCCCTTTTGGTTTATATCCATAGAGTTTTTTGAACCTATGATTTCCTTATTGTGGTATTAAGGCAGTGTCTGGATTTGAGGCTGTGGTACCAGCTTCTGTACAAGCACAGCCTCAAACTAAGGCTGGGTAGGTTTAGATTGGACATTAGGAAAAAGTTTTTCATGGAAAGAGTTGCCAGGCACTGGAATGAGCTCTCCAGGGAGGTGGTTGAGTCACCGACCCTGGAAGTGTACAGGAGTCATTTGGATGTGGTGCTTGGGGATATGGTTTAGGGAGAACCTTGTAGAGTAGAGTTATAGGTTGGACTTGGTGATCTTGAGGGGCTTTTCCAACCTGAACATTTCTGTGATTCTGTCATTCTGTGACAGCATCAAAGTAGTTCAGGAGGATTTTCCAATAAAAAGAGACAAAAGAGGATTTCCCACAATCAGCAAACAGCATTGTGACTGATATATTCTTAAGGTCTCCAGAAATTTCCATCCTTTTGTTAGTGGGGTAACAGCGCTTGTAGATTTATCTTTTTCCAAATACTGTTCTCAAATCATTTGTAACCACTCCTATTTCTGAAGATAATTTCTCAACCAAATACCAAACCTTTATAATCTCTAATAACTTTTGTATATAGTTATGTGGGAGGCAGAGCTAAATTAATAAATAATTTATATTTTTATTAGTTTCTCATCTTATCACCCTTTATTTGTAATATGGAACACAGGAAAGATTCACTTCAGCATGAGGAACTGGAACACAGGAGGATCCACCTCAGCATGAAGAAAAACTTCTATAACTGTAGTGGTGATGGAGTGCTGCAACAGGCTGGCCACAGTGGTTATGGAGTCTCCTTCCCTAAGAGACTTTCAAGACCAATCTGGATGTGATCCTGTGTGAACTCAGCGATCCTGCTTTGGCAGGGAAGTTGGACTCAATGGTATTCAGAGGTCACTTCCAACCTCCACCATTCTATGATTATATGATCCTTTGTTTCTATGACTTCAGAAGTCTCCCACTAAATACTGGAGTGTGTCACGCTGTGGTGGCTTTCATGATGTGTCAGGACTTTCAGTGTTGTAAGCCTTTTGTCTCTGCTTCTTCTGTAGACCACACCTTCTCCCAGGCCCACCATGATCTGCCAACTCACCAACCTGTTCCAAGGTCCTCCACAGCTCCAGAGACTAGAGCTGGATATAGGGAAGTTAGAGAGATTGCTGCTTATCTAGTGCTGGACTGAGTGGGCTCTAGGCAGTCACTCCACGTATCCTTTCTTCTGTGGCACTGAGGAATCAGCTCATGGAAATCTGAGAGTTGGCTGTGTGGGTTGTACACCAAAATAGTACCAGTACCACCAGTATAAACCCTTATAGAAAAGCAGGTCCATGGGCAACTATGGTGAGAAGAGAAAGTGAGCAGCACCCTCCTCCTAGATGTAGCAGAGTAGCTGAGAGCCATGGTGATACACACAGGGCCAAGGAATAACACAATCATTTTATCACTGTGTGCCTAGAAGCAGAATTGTTCCCATCCCCCCTAGCAAAACAGTGGCATCAATGAGAACAAGCCAGTGATAATGGGGAGGGGAAGCAAATTAGACTGCAAATATCCTCTTCATGAAAATAATCTCACAGGTTGTTAGTCACACAGGGCTGGCTTCACCCCTCTAATTTTCTCCTGTACGTGGGCTTTCCTGTTCCTCTCATCACCTTAGCAGCTTAGTGCCTGCACCATGTGCAGAAGCATCACAATTAAGCAAAGTGGCTGGATGTCATGATATAAGGGGCTACATCTCTGCCTCAGCAGCACAGAAAGCTAGCAAAGAGCTGAGATTAAACACCGGGTTAATTAGTACATTTAATTAGCTCCCAGTTATTAAATCCTTTCAGACCATTAGATAAAATGCTCCAAGTACAAAACACTCCTTAGAAATGCTATTATTTTCTCCCTCTTCTCTCTCCAGGTGGGTGCAGGGCTGGGAAGCTCTAGCTTTCCTTCTGCAGAATCATGCACAAGCAGAGTCCATTCCAGCCTCAACAGCCCAGCATGAGTCCCTGAGATTACTCTTGAGTTTTCAAGCTTGCCAATTTGAAAATTTACAGTTCTTCTGAGAGGGGAAGAGGCAGCACCCTGCTAACATGGGCAGCCATAGGAGGAAAAAGCAGGGAGAATCACAGAACCACAGAATGGTTTTGGTTGGAAGGGACCTGCAAAGGCCATCTAGTCTAACTCCCTTAAAGTAAGCAGAGACATCTTCAACTACAGCAGGTTGCTCACAGTCTCATCCAAACTGATCTGGAATGCTTCTAGGGATGGTGGATCTACTACTTCTCTGGGCAGCTTGTTCCACTGTTCCACCACCCTCAGTGTAAAACAATTATTCCTTCTGTCTAGTCTGAATTTGCCCTCATATAGTTTAAAATCATCACCCTTTGTCCTGTCACAACAGATCCTGCTAAAAAGATTGTCCCTATCTTCCTAATAGGTCCCTTTTAAGTACTGGAAGGCCACGACAAGGTCACAGAATCACAGGAACTTAGAGGTTGGAAGGGACCTCCAGAGATCATCCAGTCCAACCACTCTGCCAAGGCAGGATCCCTTAGGGTAGTTCACACAGGAACGCATCCAGGTGAGTTTTGAAAGTCTCAGAGAAGGAGACTCCACAACCTCTCTGGGCAGTCTGTTCCAGAGCTCTGTCACCCTCACTGGAAAGAATTTTCTCCTCATGCTGAGGTGAAACCTTCTATGTTCCAGTTTGTAGCTATTGTTCCTTGTCTTATTACTGTGCATCACCCAAAAGAGATTGGCCGCAGCCACTTGACACCCACCCCTCAGATACCTGTACACACGGATAAGATCTCCTCTCAGTTTTCTCTTCTCCAGACTAAACAGCCCCAGGTTTCTCAGCCTTTCTTTATAGGGGAGATTATCATGTCCCCCAGTCATCCTCATGGCTCTCCTCTGGACTCTCTCCAGCAGCTCCCTGTCTCTCTTGAACTGGGGAGCCCAGAATTGGACACAGTATTCCAACAGTATTCCAGGTGTGGTCTCACCAGGGTAGAGGGGAAGAATCTCTCTAGACCTCCCTTTCCCAGGCTAAACAGCCCCAACTCTCTCAGCCTGTCCTCACAGCAAAGAGGTGTGGGTACCTGTTTATCACTTTGAGAGGGGACATAATGGCCCAAGCCTTTGTTTTCCGCTCGCCCTTGCTTCCCCCATCAGCAGAAGGGTGGGGCAAGCCAGACAGCTAATAGGCCTATTAGCCTTCCAGGACACCTACTCAAAGCATTTATCATTTGGATAATGCAGGGCCTTAACAACACCAGTGCAAAAAGTTCTGGCTCCAGGCAGGTTGGAGAACCATACACTGTTCACTGGGAAACTGATGTTTGGGACTCAGAAAGGGCATTTTAACATTTTCAGCACCAAGCCTTCTTTTCCCTTGTTGTAACAGTAGAGAAGGAATTCAGGTCATCCTGATGTTGGTTACCTAAACCCAGAAGCTGAGAATTCAGAGGCAAAGGGCTGCAATGGATGTGGCTTTCTTAAAGAAATTTGCATAGCTAAAGTAATAGTGCAGGATGAAGCTGAGGTACATTCCTTGTTGCACCATGAAAAATACCACAAGACAATGATTTACCAGTACTTGTTTGTGATTCTAATAATCTTAAATTATTAGATTAGATTATTTTAAATTATTAGAAAGGAGAAAGCAAAGGCTGGGGTAAGATGCTGTTACTCGGCAAACAACATTTTGAGAACAAGACTGCAGCTTTCTGGGAAGATAATATTCTCTCTTTTCTCCCCTACACAAAAGAATGGTATTTAATCCTTCCATAAGTAAGTACGAATGTATTTGCTTCTAGAGTCTACAAAATATGTCTGCAACAAAGCAATGTGGAGACATTTGGGAATGCAGTAGCTCATTTGATACTTGTAAGAAACCATAACCGTAGCCTAGGACTGTGTCTCTGAGGACTGGGCTGACCTTTCAGCAGCTGATGATAGTTCTAAAATGGCTTCTCATCACTGAAAGCCCAATCTAACTTCAGTTAAAATAAATTAAAAGCTATCACTGGCTCCTACAGCTATTGGATTAGATCATATAAAACCCACTTGAATGCTGGGAACCCAAGGAAATTGTCATGGTAAATCTAAGTTCTAGTGAAGCCTTATGGGCTTTAAAACACCTCTCTGCAGCCCCATTAAGAATGAGTTTCTACTTAGCTCATGAATAATTTGCCTTTCTTTTTCTTCTGATAGATAACAAGTACCACCATGATGATGCCAAAGCCCAGCACAAAGCCCAGAGTTACAATCACCTTCTTGCTCACAGCAGATCCAGATGTTTCTGTTGAGAGAGTAGTCCAGACAGTAAAGGCCACAGATAAATACTCCTTCCTCCCAAAATACCTTTCCTGCTGTTCCTATAGACCTAGCAGCAACTTTCTTTAAGACTTTCTGATCTCCTCATTTCCAGCTGCTCACATCAGGTGATGGTAATGGGCACTGGTGGGGTGACATGCTCCACCTGGCAAGCACAAATATCCCTTTCCTTAGGTATGACTTCAAAAGTGTCCAGGATCTGGAAAGACTAATCTCCATTTAGGAGGATATCCTCATATACAATTTTGTCCATCTCCTCCTAGCTGTACTTGAACCACTTGATCTCCATTACAGAAGCATAAAACCTTGTTGCAGAACAGACCAGCTACTTAGGATAACCCCACAGCTGTTTGCATGAGAGAGATTTTCACTGTGCATTCAACTGCAAGAGAGAAATGGAGTGATGGAGACCACTGGCCAAGCCTCAGGAATCACACCTAGCAACAGGACCTGCAAATATCAAATGTATTTTTCTTTTCAAACCCATTTCTCAACATACCCTTTGGTCCCAACTCACTACCTTCAACGTGACCTCTCATTACAGGTCTTGTAGCCTAAACATTCATCTTTAATCATAGACTCATCAAATGGTTTGAGTTGGAAGAGACCTTAAAGATCATCTGTGATCTAGTTACTCATTCTTTCTTCCCCATCATGGAAGGTGAACCACTACAAACACCTAGTAGAAGCACCTCTCAGATTGGTCCAATGCTCCAGGAATTGGCAGGAGGACAGGTGTCCTTGTTAGGCTTGGGAGTCCTGTCCCACACTTTTCTACAAGGCTCCTGCAAGCCACTTCCTCCTGTCTTATGCTCATAATAAAGATCCTTACTGTTCTAGTCCATGGCATTCCTTCTCTCCATGCTCTACTGAACTCAGACCTGGCTCCCATTATCCACTGAGCTCCTCTGACATCCAGTGTCTGCCAGAGAGGTGGCAGAGGTGAGTAAATGTGGTCTCAGGTTGAGGAAGCCAAGTTTCCCCATTCTGCTCTTCTCCTCTCCAAAGACTTCCCCATCTCAAATCCAGACACCTTACCTAGTGAGTGCCATTCATGTAGTGACATTCCTATACCACACTTCAAATATTCCATCCAGTTCTGGTGTCCCCATCATAAGAAGGATATGGAACTGTTGGAGTGAATCCAGAGGAGGGCCATAAGGATGATCCAAGGGCTGCTGCACCTCTGTTATAAGGATGGGCTGAGGGAGCTGTGGTTGTTCAGCCTGGAGAATAGAAGATTCTGGAGGGACCTAGAGCTGCCTTCCAATAACTGAAAGTTTCCTACAGGAAGGCTGGAGAGAGACTTTTCATAAGGGTATCATTAGGGGGTTGGAACCAGATGATCCTTGAGGTCCCTTCCAACCTTACCATTCTATGATTCTATGATTCTTTTTTCACCACAGCAGGAAATGCTCTCAGTGGAGACACATGGAACAAGGTCATGTTGGACATCTTGCTGCTGCATTCCTTTGTGCTTGAATATCAGTGATCTCTCTGCTCATCAGGAGGGCCTGTATGAAGAGCCATATTGCTCCTCATCCCTGTCATCATGGACAGAGCCAGAAACCGGGAGGTTTTGACCCCAGGGAGGCTGTGGGGAAAAAATAGTTTTAAGAAAGAAGACTGCTAACAACCGTATCTCAGGTCAAAGTAGGAAGGTCTAAATGGAAGAAGTTGAGGAAGTTGCCAAATACTGTCCAGGAGACTGTACAGTGATCCACCAAGTATCAGCATGGGGCAATAATTACTGTTAACTAGGTAGGAAATTGTTCAGTTCTTGCCTTGCCCTGGAATCTTTTCTGCAGGAAGGCAGAATAAGAGTTTCACCAGCAGACACCACAAAGGAGTGCTATCAGAGTAGAACAGTCAATAAAGCAGCTCAGATACTGCTGTGCAGCTCCTCAGGCTCCATCCTTGGTATGTTCTTTCTGGGCTGGGACACAGGAGTTATTTCAGAGGACTGTGAATACAGCCTAGCCCTATGAAACTGTTCCTGTCATGAAACCTAAAGTCAGCCAAGCCAAGTCATGTGTTACACTCTGACAGAAGGACAGGGTCTCCCTTTTTCTTCATCTGTTGGGACACATAAAACTAAAATGTGAAGGACATAGTAAGAAGCAGCTTTTGCACCTACTTTGGTTTTCAGTGAAAGGCAAAAAAAAAAAAAATATCCTGGAAGTTGAGACAGAAAGAATGAAATATCTAAACTGGTGGGTCACTTAGGGAAAATCAACTTTATTTCCTGAAAGGAATGTTGTTCCATGTTGTGTCTCACTTCGGTAGAAAGTTGCTGTCGTGAAGCAAAGAAATATAAATTATTTGCTTTGGAATAAAGACAAATGTCCTTCATTTCAGGTTACCAAGATATCACTGAAAAGAAAGGTCAGCACTTTCTAATCACAGTATCCCCACTCCTACATCTAAGACACAGCAGGATGTTGACTATCTCGTGCATCTAAGTTTCAAACTAGGACCTTTAAGGACACCAAAGGGCATTCACTGACACAGTGAGAAGACTTCATGACTGTGGGGAGTCTGACAGATTGAAGAGCTGCGTATTATCCTCCAGTTAACAAGGATTAATCTGCCTTACTGGTCCTCCTTTTGGGAGGACATTCTCTTGCCCTGCATGCATAGTCCTTTATCTGCACAGAAGGCACCATGTTGAGCTTCAGGTGGAAGGTACAAGTTGATGTCCTGGCACAGTAGTCAAAGGACTTTACCAGGGATGCTCAGGACTCCAGATCAGAGGTCCATGAAGAGTGGACACTGCTGATTATAAAAGCCCTCTCTTGAAAGAGCCCTTAAAATCAGAAAGAGATGCCATTGCTGGGAACACATCTTCAGGGCTCTCAAAAGGAGAGATGGAAAAAAATTCCACAGGTCCGGCCCTGAAGAGAGAGTTTTTGTATGACAACATCTCCACTTCCAAAGTGTGTGGACAAACCAGGTTTATATCAGCAGACACCAGACAGAGGAGAGTCATCTTGGAGGAGGAAATATTTGATTTCTTGCTTTGTACTGCTCCCACCCTGTTCCTTGCCTTCTTAGGAGTCCCAGATTAGAAATGCCTCCAGAATCTCCAAGGCCAGATCTGGAGGATCTGAGGCTAAGTGCTTCAGTATCAGAATGAAACAAGGACAAACCACTTCAAAAGCAGACACATGTGGAGCTTATTCTCCTCCACTGGCTAGAAAGGACAAAATGAAGGAACAGAGAACAGGGAGCATGGGTGAGGAAGCTTCATCTGGAAACAATCTGGTGCTAAAGCACCAGGCCGAAGCATCCATAAAGGAGGCATTTCTGAACACTTATGCCAGATGAAGGCTGGGCATTGCTGTATGGATGGTGCCAAAGAGGTGATGCCCTGCAAGCATAAGACTGATTTTCCACTCCCACCCAAAACCTGACACTGCCTGTTTGGAAGCCCCTTCCCACCATTGCTCCATGCTTTCTCCATAGCCCTTACACAACCAGCTGGGAATACAGGTGAATTATTATTTCCCACCATCCTTTATACTCTGACCACCACCTTCCCACCTCCCAGTCCAGACTTACATTACTAGTTTAATCCACAACCAGCATCAGTGCCCTCTGGAGAGCTTTCAGAAGAGCTCTGCTCTGCAGAGAATGAAATAAAACATACATCCAGACACTGTCATATCTTTGTAGACACCTGAAACAGCTCCAAAACACCCAGTTCATGTATCAGAGAAGTAACAGAAAATTCCAGAACTGCATGGGCCTATATGGAAGTATTGAAACAGCCTTAGATCTGGAGTCATCATTAGGGCTGTTGTTCATGATCCTGCTAGTCATTGAGGACAGCATCCAGCAGTGGAAAGAGGATGGTCAGCTCAGTTGGGAACAAATCAATGTTTGTTGGAAAATTTGGAACACAATAACCCCTGCCTGTTCCTCTGCCATCTTAAAATACTGGTGTAGACTGTGCCTATCAGCACACAAACAGTGCCTGCAGTCCAGGAGGATGGAATGACTCACAGCAACATAAGTCTCAGCAGCATCAGCCTCAGGTAAGGAACTCAGAAAAGGGAGTATAGAGCAGGTCAGGGCATGAGGAGCAGCAGCTGATGTATAGCTGAGCTCTAAGGGCAGAAAAACATGTGAGAGACTATCAGCTTTGCACTCTGCTAGTGGTTCACCACAATTTTCTTTTGACAGACCAAATTCCTGTCCTCTCCTTTTGGTCTTTAGATGGAAGAATATTAAATCAGATGGGAAGAGCTTGAGTCCAGTTCTAGAAGTTTGAGGAGAGACTCTCCCAGGTCACCCCTTCCCTCCAGTACCCACAGATAGCCCTGGAGCAGACAAGTCTGAGGGGAAGAACCTTGTCCTTTCCTGGTGCCTTTAGGCACTCTCATTCCTTTTACTCTCAAATTATTCCCTAAATTAATTGTTTATCTGGCCTGGAGAGGGTTTTATGAGTCAAATAGCCCTGGAAGAAAACATTCTGGGCAGTATGGGCTGAACAAGAGAGGGAAAACCTATAGCTGAGAGCAGTAATAAGTGCACCATCTGTGACTGGGCATAGAGAACACCCAAGGTGCACTGAACAGTCATTACACACTCATTTAATTCTCACATTAAGCCAGGCATTCCCTGAACAACAGAGCCCTAATTCCCTACTAGTTTACATCCTGTATCTCTGCCTGACACTGCAGCAGTACCAGCTCCTTCCTGCTCCGTGATTCTCTAAGAAGCCACATCACAGCGCTGTGCCAACACACGGCAAAGCTCAATGCTGGCCCTTACAGGAGGGGATGGTGACCGACATTAAAACAAAACTAATCTTGCTCACTAAGGAGCACCAAGACCTGTGTATCCCTGGTTTTCCACTAAGAACTGAGGCAATAACCTGCCAAGTGATCTGCCCAGTTCCTTGCAGTGGCATGGAAGATGGACACTAGACAAGCTGCCCTTGTTAGCTGAGGATGCATTTCTAGCCCAGTTTTTATCTTCCCTCCCTGCAATCTCCTGCCCTTCCTCTCAATGTCTTTCTCATCCACCTGGTTACAGCTGTGCCCCTACTCTGCAGTTCTAATTCTTTGGGATGGCCTTTCAAGGCATCTTGGAGCTCAGGTCTAGACTAAGAGCCACAGGTGGGGACATGGTCTTACTGGGAGCAAAGGCAGAGGTGAAGGAAAGCCCTGGCAAGCAGCACAGGGACTTCAGGGACAAGAAGCTTTTCATGCACAGATGAAAACGACCACGAGGGAAAAGTCAAAACCAGGCATCTGCAAAGCTTTCCACTTCTTTCTCATGAGTCCAGCTTTTTTTCTTTTAAATGAGGTTTCTGGCCAGCAATTCTTTTCTTAACTGAAGCTTTGAATTGAGGCAGGGATTTGCCTCCCTACAAGCAGTGTCACAACCAAAGCTGCCTCCCAGCACCTCCTGGCCCTGGGGCATCACACTGCTGCCGTCTCTTGTTTCACCCACTGTACTCCAAAGATCAATGCACAGGAATATGACAACCTCTGATCACAAGCACAGCAGACATGTTCAGTTGCTGCCTTCCCACAGTGTGACTGAGCAAAAGAGGGATGCACATGGACCAGGCATAGGGCAGAGTAGAGCAACAAAGTACAGGCAGTGTGGGTAAGCAGCACTGGCTTTACCCCTTTCTCATAGAATCATAGAATGGCTTTGTCTGTAAAGAACCTTTAAAGATCATCGGATTCCAACCCTCCATCCGTGGGCAGGGACATCTTCCACTAGATCAGATTGCTCAAAGCCCCATCCAACTTGGCCTCGAACACTTCCAGGGAGGAAGCATCCACAGTTTCCCTGGGTAACTTGTTCCACTACCTTACCACCCCCACAGTAAAGAATTTCTTCCTTGCATCCAACCTAAAACTAACCTTTTACAGCTTGAAACTGTTGTCTCTTACCTTGTCACTTCAGGTCTTAGTAAAAGGCACCACAGCCCTGAGAATGGTAGTGGGAGCACAATGAGGGGAGAAGACACCCTCCTCAGCTGCAATCCAGTCTAGGGTCAGTGTGCTGAGAATTTCAGGGACCATCTGTCTCCCTCTTGTCCTCCTGGGTCTCTCTCTGGGGAGAAATGCACTGTATAAGCCCATGCTTTTCCTAATCAGGTACTCAGGACTTGGTTCTGCTATGCAACCCTTGCTGGAGGACAGGACTCTTGTCCACTTCTCAGCCTCGTGGCCCTCTCCCCTCTTCTGAGTGGAAGGTGAGAAGTATCCATCAAGAAGGCAAGTGTCTCCAGACTTGCAGAGAAGGATTTGGGGGTACTGGTTTTGCAAAACATTGGATGCAGGCCAGCAATGTGTGGTTGCAGCCCAGAATGCCTACTGTATCCTGGGTTGCAAAAAAAGTAGTGTCACCAGATCAAGGGAGAGGATTTTCCCCCTCTGCTCTGGTGAGACTCCTACCTGGAGTGCTCTGGAGTCCTCTCAGCACAGGAAATACATGGACATCTTGGAACAAATACAGAGGAGGTCACAAAAATAATCCAAAGGCTGGAACACTTCTG
>WBNM01015086.1:98216-145240 GCA_013399055.1 Ramphastos sulfuratus | reverse complement strand
ATTACCCCTTCTGTAACACTTAGCTGCTCCTTTCAAAATCATAGTGCATAGTGGAGCACTGGAAAGTATCTGATTCAGTTCTTACTCCAGCCATCCCAAATGTGAGTGATCCAGCTAAGCAGGTGGGGGGTTTGTTGTCTCTGATACCTCGAAACCACTACTTGCTGCCAGAAATATTTGAAACTTTTGCAGCCACCTTACGTAGGTCTCTGCCATGTGTCATTCACAGATGGGTGAGAGACATTTGTTGTATTTTGACAAACACTCAGATTGTCCAGTGACAATATAGCCAACACATTTGGTGCACAGTGTATCACTCACTGCCTGACTCCTCCTCCTCTCTCACAGGAAGAAGCTGAACTGCTCCATAGCTGATGGGGATTGGGGTGGCTCTGAGTTTCATGCAGGTGGATAGCCTCTTGTCTTCTGACCTCCTTTGGTAGAGCACAGCCAAGGTGATGCTCATAGACAGGTTGAGGTTAGGAAGGTGGATGAATCCAAAAGTGAACAGAAGAACAAGGAGATAACTGGGGTAAGGCTTTGCAAAGAGTTGCAGGCAGACTATGGAAGAGGAAAAGGTCTGCAAAGGTAAATGCAAACTTATTAAATGGTTTATGTAAGCCATTGCTGATGGAGCTGCACAATGTTTGGCAGCCACATTTGCTGTTGAGGTCAGGTGATTTGCGAGCAATGTACAACTTTCTGGGAAGGGACTCTTTTTGTTTCCTGTTGCCTGGCCCCTGACCTGATTGTCAGCAAAGGTGAAGTTCCTGGTGGTGTGCTAGGGGCAGTGCACTGCATCTCTGGGCTATTGTGTACCCTTATCTCCTAGAGCAGCAGGATGTGTGACAGCCATACTGTCCTCTGGAAAAGCACACTGAGGCCTGCAACTGCACTGTTCATGGAAAAATACAACTCTCCAGCAACTGAAGCAATGAACATAGCCTATGTCTCTGCTGCATGACTCTGACCCTTTCATAGGATGAGGTGTCAAGGTGAGGCCATGTTAAGACCTGGTGATGATAGGTTAGATAAGGCTTCAACCTGACACTGCTGCACTGACATGGAGATGACTAGGGCAATAAAAGTGGGCTGCTACATTGCTGTGGGAAAAAAAAAAAAAAAGAGGGGAATTTTGAGAAGCCTCAAATTGCTACAGTAGAAAGGCAGTGTTGTTGCTCCCTTTGGGATACTCCTGTTGCTAGAAATGTGAGAGACATAGAGGCAATTTAGAACTGCTGTTGCCACCCCAGGCTCTGATTGTCTATACATTGCATAGCATGTCACAGCAAATTTTGTATTAGACAGCTGCAATATTGCTTGCAGCTGAGATGTGACAACCACTTGCTGAGCACAGCCTCCAAGATGCTCTGGAAGATGTGGGGTAGCTAAATGCACAGTGCCATAGCAAAAGCGTTGCCTGCCTGAGTATGTTCCTAATGAGTTAAGTTGTTGCTGTGACCAGAGACTAAATCCCTACCTGGCTGCAGCTGGCCAACTGTTACAGACTTCAGAGTAGCCATGGGGCTAGTGTATAAAACATCCCTTCACATCTTCATTTACTGAGCTGGCCACAGGGAAAAAAAGATCACAGAAGCTAATTTCAAATCCTGATTTTAATTTGTTCTCTTATTAGTGAATATTCAAATTTTAAATTGTGGCCTAACTACTTCAAAATAACTGCTCTGTGTGCTTATTTTGTCATGATCTAACTTTTCTCAGCTATCCTTTAAGGTGGTAACACTCATTTATACATACATATAGGAGAAGCTTCACGTTCACAGGCCCTGGTCCTCATGGGGGACTTCAACCACCCCAACATTTGTTGGAAGGACAACACAGCAGAGCACCAGCAATCTAAGAGGTTCCTGGAATGCAATGATGACAACTTCCTCCTGCAAGTGCTAGAGGAACCCACAAGAAAAGGTGCTATGCTGGACCTAGTCCTCACAAACAAGGAAGGGTTGGTGAGTGAAGTGAAGCTGAAGGGTTGCCTTGGCTGCAGTGACCATGAAATGGTAGAGTTTAGGATCCTCAGGGCATCAAGGAGGGTGCGTAGCAAAATCACAGCTCTGGACTTCAGAAGAGCAGACTTCAGCCTCTTCAGGGATCTNAGGAGGAAGTTCTTTCCAGTGAGGGTGGTGAAACATTGGCACAGTTGCCCATGGAGGTTGTGGCTGCTCCCTCCCTGGTTCAAGGCCAGGTTGGACGAGGCCTTGAGTGACCTGTACTAGTGGGAGGTGTCCCTGCCTATGGAGGGGGTTGGAACTAGATGATCCTTGAGGTCCCTTCCAACCTTATGATTCTATGATATATATATATATGGTGACCAGCAGGAACAGGGAGGTGATCTTCCCACTGTACTCAGCACTGGTGAGGCCACACCTCAAATACTGTCTTCATCTCTGAGCCCCTCACTGCAAGAAGGATGTTGAGGTGCTGGAGCATCCCCAGAGAAGGGCAATGAGGCTGGTGAAGAGCCTGGAGGACATGGAGGAGCATCTGAGGGAGCCGAGGTTGTTCAGGCTGGAGAGGAAGAGGTTGAAGGGAGACCTCGTTGCAACTGGCTGAAGTGAGACCTAATTGCAACTGCCTGAAGGAGGTTGGAGTGAGGAGGGGGCAGCCTCTTCTCCTTGGTGTCAAGTGACAGGACTAGAGGAAATGTTTTCAAGCCATGCCAGGGGAGCTTCAGAATGGATGCTAGGAAGTATTTCTTCACAGAGAGGGTTCTCAAACATTGGAATGGTCTGCCCAGGGCAGTGCTGAAGTCACCATCCTTGGAGGTGTTTAAGTAGCCTGTGGAGCTGGCGCTCAGAGACGTGGTTTAGGATTGACCCTAAACTGGGTGGAGGGTTGGACTAGATGATCTTTGAGGTATCTCCTACCCTGATGTTTCCCTTGATATATATGTGTGTGTGTGTGTATTTTTTTTCCTTTTTCTTGTTTTTTACACACACACACACACACAAAGAGAGATAGAGAGAGAAAGAAATGCTCACCGCCCAAAGCAGAAATCTGTGCGAGCAGTTCCCCCAAAGTAGTTTGGTACAAAGTGTTATTCCAGAATGATTAGCCAGCCAATTCATGCAAGTCCCAAGAGCAGCTCTTGAATTGCAATTATCCTGCCCTTTCCTGCAGTTCCTTTGTAAAACCGTCATGTTGGTGACCTCTAGTGGAAGAAAAGTAGACATCTTAACATTCTTTTAAGGTAGCTTAAAATAAAAAAAATAAAAAAAATTTAAAAAAAAAAAGCCCTATTAAAAATAGCATATTTTTTGTTCCCTAACCCAGTATTAATCTGAATCCCCTAAAAAGAGAACTTAACCTCCCTGGAGGTGTTCAAGGGCAGGTTGGATGAGTCCTTGAGTGACCTGTACTAGTGGGAGGTGTCCCTGTTGGAACTGGATGATCTTTGAGGTCCCTTCCAACCTTCCTATTCTATGATTCTATGATTTTGCTTCTCTGTGATGAGGGAATCCAAATTGACAATACAAGACCTGCTTCTGTGAGGCCATAGTTTTGATATGTTTGCTATGGAGAAGATGATGATATCATTGTTGGTGTAAAGGACAGGCATGACACCAGTGCAGAACACTGAAGTGTGGAGTGGAGTGAAGGTGAAGAGTCTCTAATATCACTTCTGAATCCCACCCTGGTTTTGCCATTCTTCCCTCCTCCTGGAGGTGGAGAACGTGAGGACAGTTGGTCTCTAAAGACGACCAGTAGGTGACATTAGGTATTCATAAAGCTGCCCAGTGCTTTATAGGAGGTACCTTGTTTAGAGGTGATTATCATCTCACTAACTTCAACAGCTTTGGTTGAAATTAAGGTGGCAAAAAGTAAAAGAAGAACTGTACTGAGGTGAACATCAACAGCTCTTGTGAGTATCTGCTTTGTAGCTGGCCACAGTTGGGGCTCCTGTCAACCAAATACATACCAACCCAATTAATATACTCAATAAAACAGTTACAAATTGCTTTTCCCCCTCCATCCATGGATGTACAAAGAATCTCAGTAGCTACCTGTGATGATAGAAAATACTACTAAAAGCACATACTTTTTTGAAGTGCTTTGAGCACTCTTTTTTTGAGGCACTTTGAGCACTGATGAATTCCTGACATCTTTCCTTCTAGATGAACATTCTATTCTGGGCTCCCTGACTGCCTGACAAGGTCATTTTCACATCTTGTGGACAGAAAGGCAGACTGGTACAGCACCCAACTTGCCCAGTCCCTCACCTTCCTTTGCCCTGACTCTGAAAACCTTGCTCCAGCCACAGCTGTTGTGACCAGTAGGTCCACTGCATTTAAGATCTGCTCACAGGAAAGCTCAATGCAAATAACATTCTTTCCACAAACAGTGCTCAGGGAAAATTATGATTTTGCCAGTGTTCAAAGGTGTTTGCTTTTGAAAAGATCAGTGCTGTAATTATGCTCCCATTCTGGTTGTCAATCTAACCTTTGTGCCAAGAATGTATGCTTTCCTCTTCCTGCAAAAACCTGTCCAGGTTTGGTTAAATCAGTAGCTAGGACATGTACAGGCATGATAGAGCTTAAAAGCTGAAGTGTCTGAAGGTGCTATCCTCAGTGACTGTCATAGGTTGGGAAGTATAGGCTTAAAAAATCTTCTAGGGGCTAGAGGAGTCCAGGAGTGGCCAGCAGGGCAAGGGAGGGGATTCTTCCCCTTTACTCTGTTCTCATTGGACCCCGTCTGGAGTCCTGTGTGCAGTTCTTCAGCACAGGAAGGATATGGAACTGTTAGAGCAGGTCCAGAGGAGGCCATGAAGGTGCGAAAAGAGCGGGAGCAACTCTGCTATGAGGACAGGCTATGAGAGTTGGGGATCTTCAGCCTGGAGAAGAGAAGGCTTCAAGGTGACCTTGTAATGGCCTTCCAGTATCTGAAGGGGGCCTACAGGAGGGCTGGGGAGGGACTATTTACAAGGTCTTGTAATGACAGGATGAGGAGTAATGGGTTTAAACTGGAAAATTTAAAGTAGATGTTAGGAGGAAGTTCTTTCCAGTGAGAGTGGTGAGACACTGGCACAGGTTGCCCAGGGAGGTTGTGGCTGCTCCCTCCCTGGAGGTGTTCAAGGCCAGGTTGGATGAGGCCTTGAGTGACCTGTACTAGTGGGAGGTGTCCCTGCCTATGGCAGGGGATTGGAACTGGATGATCTTTGAGGTCCCTTCCAACCTAAACCATTCAATGATTCTATGACACAGGAAAGTGTAAAATTGTTTTTCAATCCTATCATTCTGATATGTCTTTATAAGCTAATGGTGAGGCCAACTCGCTCTCCTTTCCTCTCCCTCCTGCCTGCTGTGTCTGGCAAGAGCTACCTATCAGGATAAACACGTAAGGAGTGGGCCTGTTTGGGGTCTCCAGAGGCTTTGTTTGAGCATATAGATGGCAGAGCCACTGGGGAGGAGTAAAAAATTTTACCTGGGGGATTGTAGATTACTTTTCGGTTGGGAAAAAATCCATGCAGGTCTCTGTGTATCCTGTATATGCTCTGTAACTTTTCCTGTATCTTTCTTTTGAAATATAATTCTGTATTCCCTCTCCAACTCATCCGAGAGTGTCTCCTGTCAGCTCTTTAAAAAACCACAACAGTGACTGTGCCCATCCTTCCCAGCTTCTGGTGGCTGAGAGTCTGCACTTCATCCTCTCTCCTTAGGAGGAGAGAGTCACCACAGGCAGCTCTGGACTGAATGGGGGCCCAAGAAGTGCCTCATCCTGAAGACAGGTGAAAGTTGAGCTGCAATCTGAGCCTATGACACAGCGTTGCTACCTGATACTGGGGAATACACTTCGGCCAGACCTTCCAGTGGAGGGAGCTGGGGGTGTTCAGCCTGGAGAAGAGGAGGCTCAGAGCAGACCTTATTGCTCTCTGCAACTACCTGAAAGGAGGTTGTAGCCAGGTGGGGGTTGTTCTCTTCTCCCAGGCGCCCAGTGACAGAACAAGAGGACACAGCCTCAAGCTGTGCCAGGGCAGGTTTAGTCTGGACCTTAGGAAGAAGTTCTTCACAGCAAGAGTGATTTGCATTGGAATGGGCTGCCCAGGGAGGTGGGGGAGTCACCATCCCTGGAGGTGTTTAAAAGGAGGCTGGATGTGGGACTTAGTGCCATGGATTAGTTAATTAGAAGGCGTTAGGTGATAGATTGGACTCAATGATCTCTAAGGTCTTTTCCAACCTGGTTAATTCTGTGATTTGCAGAAAATAATTATGGTGGAATTCTACTTAAATTATTATTATTTACAAATCACTGTTAAAATGGAAAGAAATCCACTGCTGGTTTCCAAGTGCACTGCTCTGCTTCTGCTTCTCTTCTGTGCTTTCTGCTGCATCGCTCATGTCTTTAGTGGCTGTGCCCATTAAATCTGTGTGGAAGCCCACAAACAACACCCATCTGGGAGAGGAGCTGCAGGCACACTCAAAGGAAGAAGACTCACAGGTCGGTATAGTGAATTGAAAATACATGGGAAATAATTCAGTAAGGAAAACCACCAAGGACTGCATTTAAACAAAAGTAATTAACTACAAATTTAGGAAATGGGACCTGGCAGGATGGATGACAGTTCTAGAGAAAAGGAACTAGTGGCTAACAAGCTATCCATGGGACAGCAATGTGTCCTCATGGCCAAGAAGCCAATGGATTCCTGGGGTGCATTAAGAGGATTGTGGCCAGCATATCAAGCAGATCTTCTCTGCCCTGGTGAGACCTCACCTGGAATGTTGCATTCAGTTTTGGGCTCCTCAGTTCAGGAGGGATAGGGATCTACTTGAAAGAGTCCAATGGAGGGCTACAAAGATGATTAAAGTATGGAGCACTGCCCTATGAGGAGAGGCTGAGGGACCTGGGGCTTTTTGTTCTAGTGAAAAGAAGACTGAGAGGGGATCTAATCAATGTTTATAAATATCTGAGGGCTATGTGTCAAGAGGGAGGGGACAAACTCTTCTCTGTTGCACCCTGTGATAGGACAAGGGGCAGTGGGTATAAACTACAACACAGGATGTTCCACCTCAACATGAGGAAGAACTTCTTTACTGTAAGGGTCACGGAGCACTGGAACAGGCTGCTCAGAAGGTTGTGGACTCTCCTTCTCTGGAGACTTTCCAGACCTGTCTGGATGTGTTCCTGTGTGACCTGCACTAGATTATGGTCCTTCTCTGGCAGGAGGGTTGGACTTGATGCTCTCCAGAGGTGCCTTCCAACCCCTAACATCCTCTGATCCTGTGAACTGGAGTTGAAGCATACCTCAAGTTATTCATGAGCAATAACATTGACACTGTCATGAAGATAAGCAAGAGTCACATCTGGGACCTACTGGCAGAAGAATAATGCACAGGAAGCACAGAGAAGTGGTTTTGCCTTACACAGCATCCCTGAGGTCTCTGCTTGTGTTTCATGTTCTGTTCTGGGAAGCCTTCCCCAAAGAGGGGTGTGAGTCAATGATGCCTCCAGGGGCCAACAGCAGATATCCAGCACTTTCAAAGAGCAGAGGAATCTATAGTTCTCCCTGTCCCCTGTGGACAAAGCAAGGAAAGGTGGACTACTTGTAGTACAGAGATTTTAGTCTAAATGCCCGTCTAACAATGAGCATAATTAGAAGAGAGCTCCTAAGGGAAGAGAGCTCCTCAGGAGGCAGTGAAAACTCTGGTTTTAAAGTTTTTAAAGAACATGTTAGACAGGAACAAGTAGCAAAAGAGATACCCAGGGAAGGCAGATACAGCTGACCTTTTCTTAGCACAGGAAGATGGACTAGATGGGGTAACAGAGGATGCTGTCACACTTATATTTGCCTTTGTATGATCTGAAATCCTTTATTTTCATCTGTGTTCCAGACTCCTGACTGGAAATAAAGTAAATGGTAACTGCCTTTATGTGTGTTAAGACTTGTTGAATGCTAAATGGCAAGGACAGATCCTAGGTTTCTCAGACTTAGCATCCAAATTTAAGGGTTTGGGGCTTTTTGTTTGTGTTTGTTTGTTTGTTTGTTTGTTTGTTTTTGGTTTTTTATTATTATTTGTTTGGTTGGTTGGTTGTTTTTTTTTTTTAATTAAAATGATATGTCCCAATTCCTCAACTCCAAATGCAGAGATAATGCTATCCACTCATCTTACTGGCATGCTGAGATAGTAGATTCATTCAGGTTTATGAAATTTTTATATATATCATAGAATCACAGAATGTCAGAGGCTGGAAGGGACCTCAAAAGATCATCCAGTCCAACCCTCCTGCCAGAACAGTATCACCTAGACCAGATCACACAGGAACACATCCAGGTGGGTTTTGAATATCTTCCAGAGAGAGACGCCACAACCTCCATGGGCAGCCTGTTCCAGGGTTCTGAACAGTACCATCACTAGATTTTATAGGGGAACTGTTGCTCATCTCTCCATAACAGATTGTGTCCATTTCCAAGGCCGGGGGCATGACCTGGAACAAACTAAACAAGGTGAAAATGCTGTCTAACATTGTAGGTTACAAGGGGAGCAGCAATGGCTGTAGTTTTGCAGTATGAGCTCCAATGTAACACAGACCTCCAAATCATTATTAACCAAGCATTATCTGCTCTGTGTACTGAACAAAAGGTGGAGGGTGTGTGAAAGAAACTGCATGCAACAAAGATATTAAACAATGTATTGTGCATATGCACAAAAGAGCTGAGTTACAGGGGCATGAGCACTTTCTGGGATTTCCCAGCTTCTGCATAACAGTCTTTTGTAATAGAGCTTCCAGGTGCTCCTGTTCACAAAATAAAGCTGTGCTGTACTCAAACAGGAAGAACACACATATATAATAGTCACCAAGACAAAACTGTCTGGTTATCAGAAGACTAAGTTTAAAAGCAGAAGATGTTTGCTTCCTTTCCCTGCTTATTAGGGGGGTAGAAGGGGGAAGCACAACACAAGCTGCTGCTGAGACAGCTGAGCTGCTTCTTTACCTTCCTCTTTCCCAGAGTGGTACAGCCAAGGCAGGAACCTTGTCTATGTAGTCTTAGACACATCTGGCCCAGTGAGCCACCCAGAAATCTCTCCTCTCTGAACTCACAGCAACCTACATCAATCAAACATCAATTAGAGCCACCACACACTTGGAAATAAAACTAGAGGGGATGGAATGATGTGAGAAGGCTTCAAAAGCAGCCATGGAAAATGGGAGAGTAAATCATTGCTGTACTGCTGTAATTGCAGCCTGTGCAGCTATTGCAGGCTGCAGAGCCCATGCATTGGGTGCATGCCCATATGTTGCACCTGGCCAGTTGCAGTTACCATGTAGGGCAGTGCAGTATGGTGTAGCTCCTCTACTTCTTCTCTAAGAAGCTCCCTCCAAATCCCACTTGCTCAATGCCACCCAGCATCTGGGAAGAAGCAGAATCTGATGAAGACTGAAACTCTGATGAGGAAGATGGGTCTTCTCTTGCTCCAAGGTCCAAACATCTCTAAACAGACACAGGCAAGAGATTGGCTCAAGGGAATGCTATTGCAGCTGTGTCCCCCAGCTCCCACTGCTCTAGCTTGCCACTGGCATGGATGTCACATGGCAGGGAGCATTTCAGGTGACTCAAATGGTTTCAGGATGTCCTCAGTCTCTCCCTTCTCACTGGCAAGTTGAAAATGTGACTTCTAGGAGTGTGTTGCAAAGGCTCTGCACATCTGAGTACTGTCCTGGACTCTGTGCCCACTGCTGCCCCATCCACGTCAATAGTGCAAGGCCTGAACTGTTCTAACCATCCTGTGGTCATAATCCTGAAGGATTAAATCTCTTCTATACATAAAATTGTTCTTCCTCCTCAATTTTAACATCCTGTACGTTGAAGATGAAGACAAAATATTAAATGCTTCATATGCTTTTCAGGAAAAGAAAATTAAAAGACCTGTTTAGAAAACATAACTTTTAAAAATTGAAGTTCAAAAACAAAGGCAGAGTTGTTTACATTCATAATCTCAATCTTGAATTTCTATGAACGAAGCTCAACTAAGTCAGGCTTTCAAGTTTTTACAACTGATGAGATAGAATCATAGAATCAGTTAGGGTTGGAAGGATCATCTAGTTCCAACCCCNTTCTCCTGATGCAGCCCAGGATCTGGTTGAGATGGATCACGTGGACATGACAATGAGAAGACTCCAGGAATGAGGCACTTTAACATGTTGCCTCTGATTTCAGTGGTACACGTCCAAGAGTTTCAGAGCTGTCCCAAGGGTATTTGCTTTTGGAATTGGCAAGGGAGCCAAGTCCTACAACAATAGATAAGGATATATATGTCTAAACATATTATTAGTCACAAAACCCCACCACACTAGGGGGACAGCTGTTTCCAAGTCAGATGTCTTGCAGTGAACTTCCTTCAGAAGGAAATAGAAAGTTTGATTTTTCCTTCCTTGATGCTGTAACTGTTCTGCCTCATTGGGTGGGTTGTGTGAGAGAGAAAGCATGGTCAGAGAGATAGAAGTAAGAAAGCATGAGTGTGTATGTGGTGGGGTGATATGAAAGCATATTCACTATGTACAACTGAATTTCAGAGCCCTCCATCAGAAGAGGGCAGACACCCACTGCAAAAATCCAAGGTGCAATTCAGGAGAGTCACAAGGAATAAGAGACTTTTCTTAGCATGGTGGAGTGCATGTTGGTCACTACCTAGGGAAACTTAAGATTTGGAGAACAAAGTGGAGCATGAGGGAAATGTTTGAAGTTCCCTGTCTGGAGAGGAAAAAAATTGTAGGCAGTGCCAAAACTCCCCACCAGCTTCCCCAAAAGTCAGTGAGGTTGGTGTGATCTCTCTCTGATCAGGCTCAAGAAATAAAATGGGTCTTTCACTTTTCCAAGGAAGGCAGAAGCAGACTAACAAGTTCCCTTAGTCCTCATAAAAGTAGGTGCTGGAGTTTCTGATTACTTTTTGTGGTGTGAAAAGAACCTTTAGCCAAGTCAGTAAATCCTGCTTATTGGCTTCAGATGTGCGAAAAGCTTTCTTGTGCAATATGTCCACAGTAGGAAAACTCTCACTGAGAGCTAAACTTCGTGGCAGACACCTACAAAACCATGCTTTGTCCACACTGCTTTGACAAGGTTTGCTGTAGAAGCCCTATTGGAAGGCTAAAGCATTGTGCACACCCTGTGTGCTCTCAGTTCAGTCTCAGACATCCCTTCCTCAGGGACACTGCAGATCAGAGGCAGTCTGGTGGCTCTTCAGGCCATCACGTGTCTCCTACACAGCACATGCTGTACCACTGACACTCTTTTGGCCTCTGCCAATACCTATTTCATCAGTGTGAATTTAAACTGCTAATGCTTTAGTGACTAGCCTGCAATAGAGAGGTTTAAGCCAAGCTGAGCAGCACAGAGGCTGAATCCAAATGAGAAGGGAGAAAGAAGGGCGTTTACTGAATGGAGCTGCTCATAGGTTGGCAGTCCACACCAAGAGAAGCCAAATGAGTGCACCAGGACTTCAGAGATGTCCAAGTCCTGATGTGAAGGTCTTTTTTAAAAGAGAAGCAACTCAGCCAAGCAGCCATGCTGTGATGACAGGGTTCTTGGTGACAGGCAGGCCTTCTTGCAAGGCTGTGTTTGTCTGAGCCAGTGGTGGGGAGGGACACGGTGCCAGCCCCCAGGCCACAGTACTCAGCAGCTCCAGGGGGTACTTTCTAAAAATCATGTTGGTAAACTAAACAGAAAATTACTGAAAAGGGTTTGCCTCTACCCTGGAGATCACTAAATCACCTTTGCCAGAGGTGATGTGCATCTTAGTCTTTTAAAAGTGCAAACAACTTTATGCAAAGAGCTGAAGAGCAAATGCCAGCCCCTGAACTGCAGCTACAGCCAACACCAAGTGCTGTGCACATCAGGGATCCACGCTGAGGCCATGACCCCACTGAGGGTTTCTTCCCTGAGGAAGTCCACAGGGGTCCCACAGGTGCACACCCAACTGATCCAGGTTGGATAACAAAGCAGCCACTGCCCACACAGGGCAGTGCCTGCATTCAGGAATTATATCAGATGGTGTGAGTGGGACAGAAAGTTGGCAGCCAAGTGGCCTTCACTCTCTCCTCAAAGTGACTGGGAGAAAATGTGCTGGTTTAGTTGGGGGATTTTTGTTTGTTTGGGGGAGGGTGGGGGGTGTTTTGTTTTGGCTTTTTTGGTTGGTTGGGGTTTTGTTGGATTTGGTTTGGTTTGGTTGTTTGATTTTAAAGTGGCAAGCAAACTGTTTCCTCCCTGGTCTCTCTCTCTCTCTGCCAGCAAAGGGCATGCCTGCCTCACAGGGCTGATGCAGTGGGGAAATGAAACCTCACTGGTACCTCCCTGTTGGAGCACTGCCAGCATAGTATTTCTCTTAACTGTATTTCAAAGGATGGGATTTTGGTGAGCACAGAGGCAGGAAGGCATTCTGGGGCAGAAACCTGCCATTACTTCCAGATAGACTCTCCTGGGTGACACCAGACCACTCACTCCACCTGCTGAGCCTTTGGTGCCTCCTGCTGAAGGAGAATGATTGTTTCAAACTGAATTTTGTCTGACACTTCCAGGTATATGCTGTCCAAAGAAGACTGTCNGACAAGAGCAAAGTAAAGGGGGAGGTCCTTGCTACCTGCTAACAAACCCAGGTGACATATGTTCTGGGGAATTGATGACTTATAGCTTTAATTGCATGGGAGCACTTATTTCTTCATGCCCACTGGGTGAAGGCAAAAAGGTCTGTGCATTGGAGGCTGATTTTATTTATTCCTTGCCTGCAACAATTAGAAAATTTTGGTGGACTCTGGAAAACTTTACTCTGGCATTCGGTATTAATGAATGCGTGTAAAACTGTTTTTAGGTTGCCAGCTGTGGTTAAAAAAAAAAACCAGCAAGAAGTCAAAGCAGAGAATTAAAGACATTTAGTTGTTTGTTTTTGCAGCAACAAGATTTTCAGGAGAAAACAAAACACTTTCTCAGTGGAAATAATTAAAACCATGAAAATGACTGCATTTCCTGTGTGGCTGACATATTCCATGCGGGAGAAAATGTTTCCCAGCAACAAAATAATACAAATTTCAGCAGCTCACATTTTTCTTAGCTGGGGTGATGTACATCACTTTCCTTAACTGCAACATGCAAAGAGAATTTCAGCTTACACGTTTTTAACAATTTGTCACACAAGGAAGGAGCAGAACTCTTTTTCCATTGTGCAGTGATCTAAAGGGCTTCCATTTTTGGCACCTTGTTTGGAAAATCCTAAAATCTGACAAGGCCAAGTGTAAGGTCCTGCACCTGGGTAGGCACAATCCCAAGCACAAATCCAGGCTGGGTGGGGAATGGCTGCAGAGCAGCCCTGAGGAAAAGGACCTGGGAGTCTGGGGTGATGAAAAGCTCAACATGAGCCTGCAGTGTGCTCATGCAGCCCAGACAGCAACCGAGTGCTGGGCTGCATCAAGAGCAGTGTGGGCAGCAGGGCAAGGGAGGGGATTCTGCCCCTTTGCTCTCGTCAGACCCCATCTGGAGTACTGTGTGCAGTTCTGGAGCCCCCAGCACAGGAAGGACATGGAAGTGTTGGAGTGAGTCCAGAGGAGGGTCACGAAGATGATCAGANGGATCTTGAAAGATCATCCAGTTCGACCCCCCTAACACAAGAGGATCACCTATACCAGATCACACAGGAACACATCCAGGTGAGTTTTGAATATCTCCAGAGAGGGAGACTCCACAACCCCTCTGGGCAGCCTGTTCCAATGTTCTATTACCTTCATAGGGAAAAAATTCCTCCTCGTGTTTCCATGGAACCTCCTATGCTTCAGCTTCCACCCATTGCCCCTTGTCTTGCCATTGGGCATCACTCAGCAGAGCCTGGCTCCATCCTCTTGGCACTCACCCTTTACATATTTATAATCATTGATAAGGTCACCTCTCAGTCTCCTCCTCTCCAAGATAAAGATCCCCAGCTCCCTCAGGCTCTCCTCACAACAGAGACATTCCATTAAGGAATCAGGGCCATATGGTCACCATTCCCCACCTTGCCCCTCCATCTTTCATCCAAGTTCAGGTTGGAGTTCGGACTCTGTGAAGTAAACTCCTTGAAATTACTCCAACCTCACAAGCCTGTACTTTCATTTTTGCAGCTGGCATGACTGCAGCATGGTATGAATAACAGCAGCAGATTCAACTCAGCCCATTGACACTGGGTATTAATAAAGACTTTTGAAATGTAGTTCTGATACACTTCATACTGATTTGTACTGAGTTTCCTCCAATTGTTCCAGAAAGTTATTATCAGAAGGCAGTAAGAAAGAAATCAACTCCATAAAAAAATTTAGTTTGGGCAGAGAATGCAATATTTCATTTCCCAGAAGACCATGAACTGTACAGGCATTTTAAAACTAAACTTTCATTAATCTTTCATTAATTCATTTCATCTTCAATCTTTCATTCATTAATCTCTACTTCCTGATTTTATTTCAGATGAACAATTTTCTTTCAAATGTATGGAGCTGCTGCATATATGGTTTGTAAAGAATCATAGAATCATAGAATCAGTCAGGGTTGGAAGGGACCACAAGGATCATCCAGTTCCAACCCCCCCTGCCATGGGCACGGCCACCCTACCCTAGATCAGGCTGGCCAGAGCCTCATCCAGCCTGGCCTTAAACACCTCCAGGGATGAGGCCTCAACCACCTCCTCCCTGGGCAACCCATTCCAGGGTCTCACCACTCTCATGGGGAAGAACTTCCTCCTCATATCCAGTCTGATTTGTGGGAAACAAAATCACAGAATGGTCTGGCTTGGAAGGGAGCACCAAAGGTCATCCAGTCCAAAATATCTGAAGCAAACAGATAGGGACAGTGTGTAATGGCAAACCACAGATACATTACTCAGTAACTCTTACAATTGCCCCTTCAGGTTACCCAGAAGCCAGAAGATCTTTCTTTTTATTTGATAGAAATGCTACAATGCCATGAAAGTAGAATCCTGAGGTAAAACTGAATTTTTGTTTTTCTCGGTTCAATTATTTTTCACATTGTGCTTTCCAGCCTCTGATTCTTTACCTTCAGTCTGATTTGAAGTTTTTGCCAAAACATAACTCTTACTGACCCTGGCCTTTTTTAAAAGTGCTTTTAAAAAAGGATGCCAACAGAAGAGCAGCAGGAGTAAATACTTGTGCAGTGAGTCAGCAGGTAGCTTTCAGACCCTGGAGGGAGTTGTGAAACATGATGAGCTCTGGACTGTGCCTATTACTTCTATCAAAAGAGGTCAAGAACTTTCCTAAAACACTTTTTAAGAGTCATATAAAAATCCATTGGCATAAATCAGTGCCTTTCAAAAAGTAAGAGCTAAACACAAAGAGTGACTTGGCGAGAAACCACAGGACTCAGAAGAAATTTGTATTCTCAGTTCTGTCATGAATTTGCTGCGTGCAATCAGATTACATTGCTTATTTTCTTAGCATTTATTTAATCTCTTTAGAATGTATTAATTTGCAAACTGACACAAACAGCATAGCCTAAATATTGTGTTGATGAAATTGAGCTTACCTTTTTTAAAGGCATGTTTGCAAAGCAGACTTCTAAATTACAATCTGCTTGCAGCACAACTGGAAGAACAATTATCTTCTCTATAGCCACAGTTCCTAAAGGATGGATCTTCTACTTTTCTTGAGACAGCTCTATCTTTTTCATTTAGTTTTCATTGCTCTGTGACTGGAATTTTGGTGCATTTTCCCCCTTCAGTGTGGGTGTCAATGCATCAGTATTAATAGGCACTTTTAGATGGGTACATTTTTAAATTGAATAAATGGTACATTTGACTTGGTGCTTTTACTCAGTTTCTTTTTTTCTTTCTATGTCTCTTTCTTTCTATGTCTCCTTCTACAGGAAGGCTGGGGAGGGACTATTTACAAGGTCTTGTAATGACAGGACAAGGGGCAATGGGTTTAAACTGGCAGAGGGGAGATTTAGACTGGATGTCAGAAGGAAGTTCTTTCCAGTGAGGATGGTGAGCCACTGGCACAGGTTGCCCAGGGAGGTTGTGGATGCTCCCTCTCTGGCGGGGTTCAAGACCAGGTTGGATGAGGCCTTGAGTGACCTGTACTAGTGGGAGGTGTCCTTGCCTATGGCAGGGGGTTGGAACTAGATGATCCTTGAGGTCCCTTCCAACCTTACCATTCTATGATTCTATGATTCCTTCTCTCTCTTCTAGCCTCCTTCTATCCTGTGCTATTTTATGAACTCCTTTGCAAACTGTGACCTGTAGTTTTTTTCCCATATTCTAGAATAAATAAATTGAGACAGTTCCACAGTCTTCTTTCTGAAAGTCACAAATTCTACATAGGAATAAAACAACCTTCTTTACTCCAATTCTAAGAAAAATGGCCTAAGAAAAGTGATTCAGAAAGCACTTCCACCCCTAATTAAGTCCTATTAGCTTAATGTCAACTTTCCTATCTCTCCACAGTCCCAAATGTGAGCTATTAGATCACTGGAAATACAAATACAAATCATGACCAGAGATTTTAGAAGAAAAACCTACCTTGACATCACATTTTTTTCCAGGCATTATTCAGCAATTTGATGTGAATATCTTTTTTTCTTTCTTTTTTTTTTTTTTTTTTTCCTCTAGTTTACTCATACCTCTAATTGTAAATTTGTCAGTTTTGAAAGCAAGGAATTGAGAAAATATCAGAAAAAAATATTTCTTGCTGAGTGCAGGTGGACAAAACTGACAGGGGCATCTCATACACACAGACACACACACAGAATGTTAGGGGCTGGAAGGGACCTTGAAAGGTCATCCAGTCCAACCCCCCTGCCACAGCAGGATCACCTATTCCAGATCACACAGGAACACATCCAGGTGAGTCTTGGATATCTCCAAAGGGAGACTGCACAACTCCCCTGGGCAGCCTCTTCCAGTGTTCCATCATCCTCACAGGGAAAAAATTCCTCCTCATGTTTCCATGGAACTTCCTATACCTCAACTTCCACCCATTGCCCCTTGGCCTGTCATCGGGCATCACCCAGCAGAGCCTGGCTCCATCCTCTTGGCACTCACCCTTTACATCTTTATAAACATTCATGAGGTCACCTCTCAGTCTCTTCCTCTCCAAGCAGCAGAGCCCCAGCTCCCTCAGGCTCTTCTCATAAGTGAGATGTTCCACTCCCTTCTTCATTTTTGTGGCTCTGTGCTGGACTCTTTCAAGCATTTCCCTGGGGTCCTTCTTGAACTGAGGGGCCCAGAACTGGACACAACATTCCAGATGCTGCCTCACCAGGGCAGAGTAGTGGGGTAGATGTTGTTACACTCACAAGCTGGCCTCCTGATCCTCTACTGCTTTCAGTTTTTTGACTTTTTTCCACTCTTCTTTCTCCCAAAGCACAAGACCTTCTGCCCAGTCTCAAACAGCATGTTGTGGAGCTGCAGCTCATACTCTTCAGAATGTCAGTAAGTTGTTTGCTTATCCTGGCATTTGGAATTTTTGCCTTCTGGAACACTTCTCCCCGCTGCCCTGGTTTCAGCAGGACTCCCCAGGCAGCAGTGAGAGGGAAAGAGCAGGCACAATCCTTTCCCACCTTGCCAACGCTTCAGCAGCCCCTGCTCTGACTGAGACCTCTTGCTCTCAGGCACACAGTGTGAGCTAAGTTGGTGTTTAAACAGCAAGCAGGGGCAAGGCAGTAGCAGGAAAAGAGCAGAGAATCATAGAGTAGCAAAGCATATTCCATTTTTTCTTCTTCTTTATCCCATTCATGTTTATTGTACTGGAGCTCTGCTTGCCTGTTTACCTATGGTGGGAAATGGAGCGGATACAGAGCTGTGGAACCAGGAGTTTCACAGTTGCTGCATTTCACAACCATACCTTTACAATCACCGTGGCTGCAGAACCAGCACAGGCTATTTTCTTTCCCTCATCTGTTTACATCCATTGGCTGGAACCAGCTTTCTCCCTGTTCCTACCTTTTCTGGAATGTCAGTTTATGCCAGTTAACATCAATAACAGCACTGCCTCACTTTTCAGCTGCATTCGTGAAGATAGATTCTTGCACCTGCTGAGCTGTGGCTTTTCACTGTCAGCTGGCTACCAATGAGGCCACAAAACATAGAATCATAGAGCAGTCAGGGTTGGAAAGGACAACAAGGATCATCGAGTTCCAACCCCACTGCCATGGGCAGGGACACCTCACACTAGATCAGGCTGGCCTTAAACACCTCCAGGGATGGAGCCTCGACCACCTCCCTGGGCAACCCACTCCAGGGTCTCACCACTCTCATGGTGAAGAACTTCTTCTTAACACTCAGTCTGAATCTACTCATCTCTGGCTTTGTTCCATTCCCCCTAGTCCTATCACTACCTGACATCCTAAAAAGTCCCTCCCCAGCTTTCTTGTAGGCCCCCTTCAGATACTGAAAAGTAACAATAAGGTCGCCTTTGGAGCCTTCTCCTCTCCAGACTGAACAGCCCCAACTGCCTCAGTCTCTCCCCACAGGAGAGGAGCTCCAGCCCTCTGATCATCCTTGTGGCTCTTCTCTGGACACACTCCAGCATGTCCACATCCCTCTTGTAATAGGAGCTCCAGAACTGGATGCAGTACTCCAGATGGGGTCTCAGTGCAGAGCAGAGGGGGAGGATCACTTCCCTCAACCTGCTGGCCACACTTCTCTTCCCTCATATCAATGTCATGCCAAGCAGCAGATCTCAAGAGAAAATACTTGGCATTTCTACTCACTTTGGATGTTTTTCCCTAATACCTTATCATCCTGATTCAGTGTCTGTGGCATGGAGTGTAATTAGGGAGCAGATCAACCCCCAGGAAACTCCCTGATATGCCAGCAGCACAGCTGAGCATGGCAAGGGTGCACTGCCCTCTGGGCAGCCCAAATAGAATAACGAATATTTTCCTTCACTTTTTGTCTGCCCATTGTGGTTTGTGCTGTATGTCACCTATTTCACCATCTGTAAAGCTAAAAGCCTGCTGAGGTTACCACAAGGGACAAAGCTAAGCCATTGCTCTGTTGGAACTGACATAAACACTGTGAAATAAAGGCAGAACTAGGCAGGAAAAATGGGTTATTTGGCCTTCATTTTCAGGAGAAGATTAGCCTGATGGATTTCTGAGTAAATAAGTAGGTAAACATTAAAAAATCAGCCTAGGCTTGGGCTTCTGAGAGGAATGTAGGTAGCACTGAACTCCAGATTTAAACAAAGCTGAAAGGAATCCCACCATTTGTCTATTTTTTTCTATTAAAAATAAATCACTGCTGTGTTCACTTAACATTCATCACTTAAAATCTGTTAATCACAAGATTTGGGAACTCAGTGAAAAGCAGCATTTTCTTTTTCTTACTTACTCCTGGGGTAGTATGCTTCTTGTTCAGGGGGAAGGTCCAGTTCCTGACGAGCTTTTAAGTTCTCCTGAAGTATAGAAGTGCCAGAAAATATGCATAGTCAGCATATTTAGCTAGAGGACCATATTTAATTCAGAAGATTTTTGAACAGAAAGGGCTGCAGTCACATTACATCTCTTACCTCCACCAAAATTCACAATAGCTTATAACTGATGAGTCCAATTCAGCTCACAGCTAAAGGACACTCTATAAGGAGGTGCCAGCCCAGGTTGCCTTTGTAAAGATTTGCAGAGTCATTTCTGGGTGGAACTGGAGGAATGAGGGGACAAAGGGAGGCTGCAAAAAGTCTTCACAAATGCAAGGAGTGATGGGTGTCTCCAGTCCCACAAATGCCACGCTGCATGGCCTCAGCAATATTTGTCTCAGTAATTTCACACAGCAGTCTCCATTTCAGCAAAGCAGCTTCCTCTTACCTGGATGGCAAAAACAAATAGCAAAATTAAGTAGTCAGTTCTTGTATGTATAATTACCTAAGGATGGATTTTATAGGTGGAACCCTCTGTAGCTCCACAGGTACAAATGTGATGGCTGAAAATATCTGAATAACCCTGGTGCAAAGAGAGTATGTGACTGGGGAAGTCTATCATCAGTTCAGTCTCTTCAGGATGCCTCACTTCCCACCAGGTTTTCCTCCTTAAAAGCATCCTCCCTTTCTGCCAGACCTCATTAAGAGGCCAGAGAGCCTCTCTCCTTTGTCATTTCAACTGAAGATTAACTGAACTCTCTTTTCCTTTCAGCCTCTCAGCAGGCAGTGGGGCCACAGCCTCCAGGTCACCCCTCCCCATGCAGCAGCTTTGGGCAGGCAGAGTGAACTCCAGTGCATCCTCCATCCACACGTCTAGGGGTATGGCTTTGCTTTCTGGTGGGCTGCCTCAAGCATAGAATCATAGAATAGAATGGTAAGGTTGGAAGGGACCTCAAGGATCATCCAGTTCCAATCCCCTGCCATAGACAGGGACACCTCCCACTAGTACAGGTCACTCAAGGCCTCATCCATCCTGGCCTTGAACACCTCCAGGGAGGAAGCAGCCACAACCTCCCTGGGCAACCTGTTCCAGCCTCACCACCCTCATTGGAAAGAACTTCCTCCTGACATCTAGTCTAAATCTTCCCTCTGCCACTTTAAACCCATTGCCCCTAGTCCTGTTATTGCAAAACCTTGTAAATAGTCCCTCCCCAGCCTTCCTGTAGGCCCCCTTCAGATATTGGAAGGCTACTATAAGGTCTCCTGGAAGCCTTCTCTTCTCCAGGCTGAAGAGCCCCAACTCTCTCAGTCTGTCCTCATAGGAGAGCTGCTCCAGCCCTCTGATCATCTTTATCTTGCAGGTTCTCTGACTTCTCCAGGACCATCACATATAAAAGTATTTGGAAGGTGAGACAAGTGTGTAGTTATGGAGCTAGAGAGAGCAGGCACTTGAGCACAGCTCTGTGTTATAGGAGGTGTAGGCTGTGAGAAGAGATCAATTGTATGTCACATTATAACAGAGGAGTGTTGTCATAGGTCAGCTTAACCCTTAAAAAGATTTCCTCTCCTTCCCCAGCCTAAATGGACTCTCTTCTTTCCCCCCCCCCCCCAAAAAACATTTCTTTCTTTAAAAGCTGACNCCTCTGATCATCCTTGTGGCTCTTCTCTGGACACACTCCAGCATGTCCACATCCCTCTTGTAATAGGAGCTCCAGAACTGGATGCAGTACTCCAGATGGGGTCTCAGTGCAGAGCAGAGGGGGAGGATCACTTCCCTCAACCTGCTGGCCACACTTCTCTTCCCTCATATCAATGTCATGCCAAGCAGCAGATCTCAAGAGAAAATACTTGGCATTTCTACTCACTTTGGATGTTTTTCCCTAATACCTTATCATCCTGATTCAGTGTCTGTGGCATGGAGTGTAATTAGGGAGCAGATCAACCCCCAGGAAACTCCCTGATATGCCAGCAGCACAGCTGAGCATGGCAAGGGTGCACTGCCCTCTGGGCAGCCCAAATAGAATAACGAATATTTTCCTTCACTTTTTGTCTGCCCATTGTGGTTTGTGCTGTATGTCACCTATTTCACCATCTGTAAAGCTAAAAGCCTGCTGAGGTTACCACAAGGGACAAAGCTAAGCCATTGCTCTGTTGGAACTGACATAAACACTGTGAAATAAAGGCAGAACTAGGCAGGAAAAATGGGTTATTTGGCCTTCATTTTCAGGAGAAGATTAGCCTGATGGATTTCTGAGTAAATAAGTAGGTAAACATTAAAAAATCAGCCTAGGCTTGGGCTTCTGAGAGGAATGTAGGTAGCACTGAACTCCAGATTTAAACAAAGCTGAAAGGAATCCCACCATTTGTCTATTTTTTTCTATTAAAAATAAATCACTGCTGTGTTCACTTAACATTCATCACTTAAAATCTGTTAATCACAAGATTTGGGAACTCAGTGAAAAGCAGCATTTTCTTTTTCTTACTTACTCCTGGGGTAGTATGCTTCTTGTTCAGGGGGAAGGTCCAGTTCCTGACGAGCTTTTAAGTTCTCCTGAAGTATAGAAGTGCCAGAAAATATGCATAGTCAGCATATTTAGCTAGAGGACCATATTTAATTCAGAAGATTTTTGAACAGAAAGGGCTGCAGTCACATTACATCTCTTACCTCCACCAAAATTCACAATAGCTTATAACTGATGAGTCCAATTCAGCTCACAGCTAAAGGACACTCTATAAGGAGGTGCCAGCCCAGGTTGCCTTTGTAAAGATTTGCAGAGTCATTTCTGGGTGGAACTGGAGGAATGAGGGGACAAAGGGAGGCTGCAAAAAGTCTTCACAAATGCAAGGAGTGATGGGTGTCTCCAGTCCCACAAATGCCACGCTGCATGGCCTCAGCAATATTTGTCTCAGTAATTTCACACAGCAGTCTCCATTTCAGCAAAGCAGCTTCCTCTTACCTGGATGGCAAAAACAAATAGCAAAATTAAGTAGTCAGTTCTTGTATGTATAATTACCTAAGGATGGATTTTATAGGTGGAACCCTCTGTAGCTCCACAGGTACAAATGTGATGGCTGAAAATATCTGAATAACCCTGGTGCAAAGAGAGTATGTGACTGGGGAAGTCTATCATCAGTTCAGTCTCTTCAGGATGCCTCACTTCCCACCAGGTTTTCCTCCTTAAAAGCATCCTCCCTTTCTGCCAGACCTCATTAAGAGGCCAGAGAGCCTCTCTCCTTTGTCATTTCAACTGAAGATTAACTGAACTCTCTTTTCCTTTCAGCCTCTCAGCAGGCAGTGGGGCCACAGCCTCCAGGTCACCCCTCCCCATGCAGCAGCTTTGGGCAGGCAGAGTGAACTCCAGTGCATCCTCCATCCACACGTCTAGGGGTATGGCTTTGCTTTCTGGTGGGCTGCCTCNTCACATTATAACAGAGGAGTGTTGTCATAGGTCAGCTTAACCCTTAAAAAGATTTCCTCTCCTTCCCCAGCCTAAATGGACTCTCTTCTTTCCCCCCCCCCCCCAAAAAACATTTCTTTCTTTAAAAGCTGACATTTTTTGCACATACTGCACGAAGAAACAACGTCTCTCTGAAGGTGGCAAAAATTTGTTAGCAGCACTGAGAGCATCCTGTACCACCTGACAGGTGGACCTATTACACAGAAAATAGGTTACACACAAGAGTAGAGCTAGGCTGACTCGTTTAACTCCATGCCAAAACAAAACTCCCTGCCAGGATTGGTGTCCCCATGGCATCTATGGCACTCCAGCTTCTGAAACTGATAGCGAGCGAGGCAGCTGCCAGATGAGGCAGTTACAGTATCTTTTGGCATTTTATTCTTGTTAGGCAAACACTACTAAAGGGTGTATTATGCCTGCTCTACTTAAGGAAAAAAAATGTTTAGGAATTCTGCTTCTTGGAAATACTGCAAAAGCCACCAACTTTTCCACCTCTGACTTCTCTCTCAGGCTATCTGCAGGCATTAGTGTATTAAAACAAAAACAACCAAGACAAAACAGCAAGTGATGAAAGAGAGAAAGAGCACAAACAAGAAGCCTGCAGCACTGCCAAATTATACAACAGCGATCCCCAATGGGGACAGCTTCCACAGCTGAGGCCAGCAGTTCTGCTGAGAGCACTTGGAGGCTCCCACAGCATGACTTGGACCCGGACCCAGACCAAAAGCAGGACTAGCACCAGGACCAACACCAGGACCTGGACCAGAACCTGGACCAGGATGAGGCAGACAGCTCCTATGGGCAGCTTGCCTGCCCCCACTCTAACTTTCCCCACTGCTGCAATCCAGCCTGTGGCCACTGCTTGCACTGAAGCTGGCAGGGATGGAGTGACTTCTAGTGGGTCTCAGAATGAAGCCTTTCACTCAGTATAACCGAGACAGTCACAGTTTCCCCACAAATAATTGACAGTGGAAAGGCAGTTGCTTGCCCTTCATTTGCTTGTAAATTTTACACATCTAGGCACATCATCAGCACATACATCTATGCCATGAAAAATCCTGACTCCTGCTGCTGCAGATTGCCATGGGCTGCCATGGATTTTTTTTTCTTTGCTATTTCTCACTACAACTTGCTTACAATTTACAAGAATGAAGCCATCTCACGTGTGTGTGCTCCTTGCCCTAACTTCAGCTGACACAGCAAACACTTCGAATCACCTCCTTCTGTGCACCTTTACTGTGAAAAGCTGCTGGGTACGAACACCAGCGAGGGGAGGAAAAGAGAAAGAGGGAGAGTGAGAGAGACCCTTTAAGCTAACGGGTAAGGAATGTGCATGCAGGGTGGACGTCTGGTGTCTCCAACTATTTGTTAAAAGGCAAAAGCAATGCTTCCGACAGACGGCCCTCCCCTCGCCTGCAATAGGCTCCCAAGAATAGCAACAGCCTGTGTCACTGCAAAGGGCAAAGCCTCTGAAATAGCAACAAAGTTCTTTACAAACCACTTTTGCGGTTTGCACTCGGTTTCGGCCACCTTCAGCAACTTGTTGCCATGAGGAAAAGAACCTGCGCTTCCCTGGCCGGCCGGGGAAGGACAGCTGCCCTGTGAAGCGCTCCAGCTCCAAAGTGCAAAAAAAAGGGGTGGCCATGGTACCTGGGCAGGGCACGGAGGACCTCGACCAGCAGAGCCAGACGATGAGAGCAGGGGAGGATGAGGAAAGCAGCCGGGGCGGCCGTCGCCGCCACCTCCGCGGGCTCCCAGCTGCAGCAGGTAAAGCGGCCAGCGTCGAGTGCCAGCCTGCGGCCAGCAGCTGCCCGTGCGGGCGGCGCTCGGGGCGGGCGGCGGACAGCCCTGCCAAGCCCAAGGCTCTCGGGACACGCTCTCTCAGCTTCTAAAAGTGTGTGTGAGAGGGGGCGATGTGAGGAAGGAAGGAAGGAAGGAAACGCTGGCTTGAATTTTGAATGGCAATCTATGTGATGCTTTCCCCGAAAGGCCTCGGTCCTACTGTCAGTGCATGTCGCTGTCTGCGGTGTCAATCTTTTTCCTTTTATGAAGTTCGGTCTCCTGAAAAATCGGAGGAGCCACAACCACCCAAGGTAACGGTGGTGCTCCAGTCCTTGCAAACGTAGGAGCAATTTAGCCTTTTCCACCGCAGCGTGGGGAGGTCAGGCAAGCATTGCACCTGCTAATGCGGAGGGGAAAGGACAGGGTGGGGAGATGAGGACTCTCTCTTGTCTTTCCCCCTCCCCTAGCATTTCAGGAAGAAACAAGGTTTCTGTGCTCGTGCTGTAAAAAATCAACCGTAACATTTCTTCTGCAAAAGATTTTTGAGTGCTGAGGCTTGATTTCGTAGCTCCTCACCTTTGCTGTTTCATGTCCTGCCCAGCCAGTTTTTCTAAGTTACAGCATAGTTTTGCATCTTGAGTCCCTTCCACTGATGATAAGATCAAGGGGAAAATGACCTACAATCACGACATTTCTCACTCCCAAGACAGCCCTACCCAAACAGGAAAGCAGGTTTGTAAGCCAGAAATTACCATGTCCAAAGCAGGTTTTGTTCTCACTTGAAAATGAATGAACTGATTAACCTAGGGATGTTCAGATATCACAGGCACAAAGGCTTTGTTGGAGTGTACTAGTGATGGGCCCAGCAACATCTACTGATACCTGAAAGCAGAGATTAATCAAGAACAGAAATCCAGACAATGTGAGATATTTAACATTACCTTAGGGTATGAGGGGAGCAGTGCAGGTGGTAATAGGATAACATTATCAAAGGGAAGCGCAGCAGCTCCTATAAACAGACAACAAAATTACTATAGCACAAAGATTATGGTTACAAGGGTACATGCAAACTGCACACTTGATCTTGCCCTCAGAAATCAAAGCAGTAATTCAAGGAATTTATAATTACCTAGCTAGGAATTAAAAGGATGTGTTGATTCTTACTAGAAATAATAGTAACAAAATCCAAATCCCATTCAATGTGATGAAGAGCAGGCTGGCTGTTGACAGAATGAAAATACATGGCAGAGCAATGAGAGAGATGAAGAGATGTCCAACATGAGTCTGTCTAGGATCTGCATTCCCTGTCTTTCCATCAGTGCCAGTCACCATTTGTTCATGAAATAAGAATATTACTCACACGACACCTTCATTGGGCTTACACTACACAAAATACACAGTGCTTCCTGCCATCACTGGAATTTAGATGTGTGGAAATGTGTGATATGTTACCTTCCTTCTGCCTTCTTTTTTAGTCCATTTTACAAAATATTACTTTTGGGTTGCCTTTCTTACTTGAGGAGCCACACTTGTCAAATGGGCATGGTCCTACATGGCCTTCACACTATTTGGGGGTAAATATAGTATTTCCTGAGATTTTCTATCTCTGATTGCAACATTTGTTTCATCCTGTAGGATCTTGCTGGGTAAATGGTTTAAATGCTGTGCCAGACTTCTAGATGAAGAGTTAGATCAGGTGTATCCTAGCTAATAGGAGAAGTGCACTTCTTGAGCAGCTACTGGATCCAAAGAAATCACAGGCATTAGAACAAATCAACAGGGAAATGTGTATCTCTTTACACCAGACAACCAGATGAGACACAGAAAGTAACTGTGACAGTGCAGTAAAGATCACGACACCATGAAAAATGGAATATTTACCCCATTTTCTCAGAAAAGAGAATGCATTCTCACTTCTGAAAGGCAAAATCATGATTTAATTATGCAGCAATCCCCTACATGTGCCATTAAATATTTACTTTACAAAACCACACACTATACTCTTCAAGGAAAAAGCTCCTCTAAAGAAAATCTGGGTATTTTAAACATTGTTTCCCTGTAAAGGTAAACACTTTGTACATCAGACAGCACTTGAAGAAAGATGTTGCTAAAGAAAACTTAATTTTCAGATACAGATGCTGTAGTTTTAAGATTTATGATAAAAGTAGATATCCTCTTATGTTAGAAAAGGGAGATTTCACACTGTGAATACACATCTGTGCAATGCACTCCACTCGTGATTTTCTAACCTGTGCTTATTAACCAAGTGTTGTTAGAGTTGGATTTCACCTTTCAAATGGCTAAACAGATCAAAGAATCCCCAAGAATTTAAAGAAGATATATTTGACCTTTCAGGAAAATAACTTTCCTTCCCTGCCAAATTGAGACCTATCTCACCTCAACTTTAATTTAAAGTCCACAGAAGAAAACACCATGCTAGAAGAGACTGTCAAGTGCCCTCCTATTAAAATAGATGTATTTGCTAAGGTCAAGAAGAGCTGACCTCACTCTCCACTCCATCCCACTAGTTTTCTTTGCACACACTGCATGTGCTCTTGGGAGAAAGGAAAGAAAAAACCACATCACAAAAATCTCAGTGTTTGGACTAATGTGGAAGGTAGTGCTGCCCAGGTGAGCTGGAAAGGGCTCCCAGGCACCTTTCCCACAGCTCTCCTCCACATGAAGTGGGGGAAGAGCAGCGTTTCCCAGCTCAGCCTGCTTGCAGATCTTCCCTGGCACAGATCATCTATCCACAATGCTCATAAAATGCATGGAACAGACCGAATAATTTGCCTTTGGAATACGTCCTAAACATGTGCTTAAATGTAAGTGAAGGAGCATACCCTTACTACTTGGCCCCATCCACTCTCACCAGCAGTAGACTGTGCTGTGCTGCAACTGTGCTTGGTCTCCTTTTCAGGAACAATGCATAAACATTTCCAGTGAATGTTCTTAAAGATAAGTTTGTTTGCCAAGTAGTGCTGCTTTTGACCTGAGTAACAGTTGTGAGAAACCATTTTGTTTACATGGTGAAACTAGAGAATAGACTTCCAATCACTTGTCACATACCAGCCACATACTCCTTAGCCATGGCGTTTGCTGCAGGCAGGAGGAGAAACTTCTCTGGAAGCCATCATCAAAATATTTCACTCCCTTGGACTGCACAGTGCCATGCATTTTGCAGGCATCTCATCAAAATAAGAGGAAAATACATTTGAAGAAGCTTTTTTGTTTTAAAAAAAGGAATGCCTAAGAACTGCCAGCGACATCATCAAAAGTGACACTTAAAAGGATTGTGAGTACAACTACTGCACCAGGCTTTATCTGGAAATGTTAAAGCCAAACATATGCTGAAGTCAGAGGTAGTTTTGTCTGGAGGAGGACCATGAAGGAAAACCAGGTGGAGATTTCAGGGTTTAACTCAGCGGGCAGCACTGAGCAAGCAGGTCTCAGGTACACCAGTTACGACAAAACCTCATAGTGCTATAAGGATGTTTCTTGGCACAGTGGTGTCTGTGAGGGGCACAAGGCACTGAGTTAACTGCTGAGTTTGCTGCTGCTAGTGCAAAAAGATGATGTGTTTCCCTCTGCATCACATCAGAACCTGCTTTTCATTCATAGAATCATAGAATGGTAATGTTGGAAGGGACCTCAAGGATCATCTAGTTCCAACCCCCTGCCACAGGCAGGGACACCTCCCACTAGTACAGGTCACTCAAGGCCTCGTCCAACCTGGCCTTGAACCCCTCCAGGGAGGGAGCAGCCACAACCTCCCTGGGCAACCTGTGCCAGTGTCTCACCACCCTCACTGGAAAGAAATTCCTCCTAACATCCAGTCTAAATCTCCTCTCTGCCAGTTTAAACCCATTGCCCCTTGTCCTGTCATTACATGACCCTGTAAATAGTCCCTCCCCAGTCTTCCTGTAGGCCCCCTTCAGATACTGGAAGACTACTATAAGGTCTCCTCATAGGGGTTTGCTTTAGACAGAGTCCTCCACTATTTCTCTATGACTCCGAGTCTCTCTCACTGGACACATAAACAAGGATATTAGCTGACTCAGGGAAAAAAAAACCAAAGAAACATTAAGACATTGGTCAAGCTGCCATATTTGGAGAAGTAAGAAATACATGGGTTTGAGTGCTTCCCTAACAACTTCCCAGGTGTCCCAGTTCCACATCCAGTGTGTGCAGCCTCTTGGATTAAAAATAATCACCTTGGTTGCTCTGATCTGAGGATCGCAGGCTGAGGAGAGCACAGCCCAGATTGTAAAGAACAGTGCCGATAGTGGACTCTGTCATGATTTTTGACTTGGCACTGGCATTTTGAGTCAGAAACTGGGACCATACAAAACTGACAGTTGCACATTTAAAGAATTAAAAGCCATACAGGGCAGACCTCAAAGATCAATAGGAGACACTGACCACACTACCGTGTTTCTGCCGGAGAGCCTTAAACTCATTTTTTGCCCCTGGTTTTTATTCTCAGTTGTCTGAAAGAAGATAACAACAGATTATTTGTGGGTGATAAAAGTGATGGGTGAATAATAAATGGGACAGATCACTGGATGAATGCAATTCGTATGGCTTGGCTCGCTGACTGTGACTGAATGTGCTGTCTGGGGTTCCTCTCTTCTAACTTTAGACATCTGCATCTGAGCAAGCCACACAGATTCCTTTTATAGGCAATGGAGAGAAACAGGCATCTGACCTACTTCAAACATCTAGAAGTACCTTTTTTTCTACAAGCTGTTACAGAAGAAATCTAGAGATGCTGTAGTTCTCTCCTGGTTGTGTGAGCTGAACCCATTCTATGTGTTTTGATGTAGATAAATGTTAAGTGATCTGCATTCCCAGGTAGGATGCAGAAGGCAGGCCATAGTTAAAGGAGAGGCAGTGCCTCATAAATAACCCAGACAGAAAATAATTTGGCTGTCCTGGAGGGTAACCAGCAGAAGATGAGCTCCTGTATACACCTATGACAATTCTTAGACAAATAAACATTCAAAAGGAGCAGGATAATTATGTCAAGTCTGGCCACAATAACCCCATGCAGCAATACAGACTGGGGGATGAGTGGCTGCAGAGCAGCTCGGCAGAGAGGGACCTGGGAGCACTGGTTGACAGCTGGCTGAATGTGAGCCAGCAGTGTGCTCAGGTGGCATGGAAAGCAAATGGCATCTTGGCCTGCGTCAGGAATAGTGTGGCCAGCAGGACTAGGGAAGTCATTCTTAGAGGGGACCTTATCACTCTCTACAACTACCTAAAGGGAAGTTGTAGTCAGGTGGGGGTCAGGCTCTTCTCCCTGGCAACTTGTGACAGGCCAAGAGGGCATGGCCTGAAGCTGTTGTGCCAGGGGAGGTTTAGGCTGGATATTAGGAAGCGTTTCCTCATGGAAAGGGTGATTAGGGACTGGAATGGACTGCCCAGGGAGGTGGTGGAGTCACCATCCCTGAAGGTCTTTAAGAAAAGATTGGATGTGGCACTTGGTGGCATGGTTCAGTTGATGTCATGGTATTAGGTTATAGGCTGGACTTGATGGTCTCAGAGGTCTTTCCCAGCCTCAATGGTTCTGTGATTCTATGTGGCACTGTGCAACCACTGCAGGAGCACCGAGTCCCACTCGATATTTATTCAAGAAGAATTTATTGAGGAATTGGTAATATGGGCAGAGTTCAGAGAACAAGGCTTTGAATACTTATGGGAATGGTAAACTTGCAAAGCTTCACAGGCTAAGTAATGTATAAAGAGGACATCTGTGGGAGGAATCAATGACAGGCTATAATTTTGTACTTAGTGAACTGCAGCTAAGTGCAGGCAAATGGAGAATGGCTGGAAGCTGAAGCTGCAGAAATTAAGTATAGAAATAATTTACAGTGAATGCAAGTAACCATTGGGACAACTTACAACTTAAAGTCATTGGCTTTCACCCACTAAAAAATTTGAAATCAAAGATGAATAATTTAAATGGCCTACTTCAAATAAAATGTTATTTAAATATGTCTGAAGGGTTATGGTGTGATGTTCATCAGTGTCGGAACGGATGACCACAACGGTCTCTTTAGGCCACAATAATGCATAAATTAAGGTAAAGTCTTAGGTTAAGTCTACATAGCTTAATGATGTAAAATCCAAAGATACCCAAGAAAGCACAAGCATCAGCACTGAGCTGTAGGTGGGGCAGAGGACCACCAGATCAAATTAGCAGTGTTTCTTCTGATATTTAGGCTCATTCATTCAGCACAACATTATGTTGTTACCAGCCCTGGATTCCATGCAGGATTCACTGGAAGGATGTATTTTCCAAATCTAATAATATACAACAACTAGGTGAGTAAAAAGTGCAAAGGAGGGGAGAAATTAAATTTGCACTGACAAAGCATATATTCCATGCATTCATTGGAGGATGGAGCACATGTAGCACAAAGCAGCTTAGCTGGAGTCAGTAGTACATCCCCTGAAATGTTGCACAGAGTGTGAAGGAAGCACAGAATCACAGAAACATTCAGGTTGGAAGAGACCCTCAGGATCACCAAGTCCAATCAATAACTCTACTCTGCAAAGTTCACCCTAAACCATATCCCCAAGCATCACATCCAAACAACTTTTAAGCCCATCCAGGTTTGGTGGCTCAACCACCTCCCTGGGCAGCCCATTCCAATGCCTGACCACTTGCTGTGAAGATTTCTTTCCTAATATCCAGTCTAAACCCACCTAGTTGCAGCTTGAGGCTGTGCTCTCTTGTCCTATCACTATTTACTTGTGAGAAAAGACCAGCAACAGCCTCTCCACAACATCCTTTCAGGTAGCTGTAGACAGCCATGAGGTTTTCCCACAGCCTCCTCTTTTTCAAACAAAACAGCCCCAGCTCCTTCAGTCATTCTTCATAAGATTTATTCTCCATCCTCTTCATCAGCTTCATTGCCCTCCTCTGCACTCACTCCAGCACCTCCGCATCACTCTTGTACTGACGTGCCTAAAACTGAAGACAATACTCAAGGTGTGGCCTCACCAGAGCCAAGTACAAGGGGACAATCACCTCCCTACTCCTGCTGGATACAGCATTTCTAACCCAAGCCAGGATGCCATTGGCTTTCGTTGCCACCTGGGAAAGTGTCCAGAGAAAGGTGACTAAGCTGGTGAGGGACCTGGAGCACAGCCCTATGAAGAGAGGCTGAGGGAGCTGAGGGTGTTTAGCCTGGAGAAGAGAAGGCTCAGGTGTGACCTCATTGCTATCTACAACTACCTGAAAGAAGGTTGTAGCCAGGTGGGGTTGGTCTCTTCTCCCAGGCAACCAGCAACAGAACAAGAGGACACAGTCTCAAGCTGTGCCCGAGGAAGTATAGGCTGGATGTTAGGAGGAAGTTCTTCACAGAGAGAGTGATGGGCATTGGAATGGGCTGCCCAGGGAGGTGGTGGAGTCACTGTCCCTGGAGGTGATCAAGAAAAGCCTGGATGAGGCACTTAGTGCCATGGTCTAGTTGATTGGCTAGGGCTGGGTGATAGGTTGGATCGGATGAGCTTGGAGGTCTCTTCCAACCTGGTCAGCTCTATGATTCTATGATTCTGTGATTCAGTTGCTTATCGATTAGAACCCCCAGGTCCCTTTCCTCCAGACAGCTTTCCAGCCACACTTCCCCAAGCCTGTAGCACTGAAGTACAGCAGGATCTTGCCCTAATCATGTCCTAAGTGCAATTATCATGGATACTGCACATATAAAGGAAGAAAAAGCTCTGGACATATACAGACACGGACAACAATATGAACCAAGACTTTTCCATCACTGGAATATCTTGCAAATTTGCTTCTGTCATTTTCTTCTAGCTGCCCCATCTCCATCACAATAAATCTACCATCCACCCCCAACTTCTGAAAGTCTTCTCCCAATACCCATGTTTGCTCCAGNGAAATCCCACAACCGAGTCAGCCTTTACAGCCCACGATAACAAAACCAAGTATTTTTTCACCATCTCATGTTTGTGGCCTGCCAGCCACCTGAGCCCAGAGGCAGAGTGGGCTGATGTGATGGATAGGCTAAATAGCTCAAGGCTGCTTCCGCCTGCATTCTGCTTAGCTCAGATGGAGGGAACTGAGAACCAGGTAGGAGACCTACTTGGTGATGCTTATCTTAATAGACTTAATGGGTTTACACACCTCCCTTGACCATGGAGATACATCTTATATTCACACAATTATACACTGATAGCTTCCAAAACAAACCAGTCTCCTGTGGCCTGTTTGCAGAGCATGACGGTTGGTCCCACAGGTGAGCCAAATTGCTCCCGGAATTGTTAGGAGAGTGTAAGGTAGCTTGGGGCACAGTCGTGCCTAGGACCACACCACCAATTCAGCAGCATAAATGTCCACACGGCAGAGTCTGAGCCTGGGCTCTGACACTGTTTGTTTTGGTAGTGCAGATGCACTGCTAGGGCTTGCTCTGCTTCTCTTCACAATTTGCATTAGAAATGGAATATCCTCTGTCAAATGGGACTGATCCTCGCCACTGTGCTCAAAAGTCATTGGCAAGGAACTCCAGGCAGTCTGTGTGATCAAAGAGCCTTAATGCCTTAGAAAAATAAGCTAAAAATAAACAAAGTCTATGGATAATTTTCAATTAGACCATATACCACATTGCCAAGCAAAGCTGGAAAGTTCTTATTCCAGGAAAATTAACTGAAATACAGACCCTGTTATGCTGTGAAAGATGCCTCTCCTCAGACATGTCCCACATCTCCAACTAACTGGAGAATCAGAAGTCAATTTACTCTTTTCCTAGTTGTGTGGCAGCCAACATCGTGATGAGAGGAAAATCATGCTGGGAGAAAGAAGGCGGCCAACAATAACAAACTGATCTATTCCTCAAGGTTTAGGGTGCAAAAGGCTTCACAGTTAGCAGAACACAATCAGTCAAATCTATCTTGTAACAATAAACAGTGAGCCATAGTTGTATAAAATGAGTTTGTTTTGAAGTGGACATTAAAAGGCATATAATCTTCATTTTGTTTATGCTTTGCCATCTGTTTTTCATTCCTGACATCATGGCTGTCATAAACTATGCAAAATATTTGATCACCATATTCCAAGGAATCTTGAGATTAGTGATAAGTAAAGCCTAGAAAGTTCATGAATCTGTCCCTCAAAGACTGGTATTCGAACCTCAGCTATCTGGAGCAATCTGGTGCTCAGTGGATAAGTTTCCTTTTGGCAAAATAAAAACACTGGTACCAGTGGCCTCCAGTGCATCCTCATGTAAAACAAAAGAATTAGTGTAATCACAGAATCACAGAATGACCCAGGTTGGAAAAGACCTCTGACATCAACCTATCACCTAACCCTTTTAATTAACAAAACCATGGCACTAAGTGCCACATCCAGTCTCCTTTCAAACACCTCCAGGGAGAGTGACTCCATCACCTCCCCAGGCAGCCCATTCCAATGCCAATCACTCTTTCTGTGAAGAACTTCTTCCTAACATCCAGCCTCAACCTACCCTGGCACAGCTTGAGGCTGTGTCCTCTTCTGTCACTGGTTGCCAGGGAGAAGAGACCAACCCCCACCTGGCTACAACCTCCTTCCAGGTAGCTGTAGGGAGCAATAAGGTCTCCCCTGACCCTCCTCTTCTCCAGGCTGAACAGCCCAGGTTTAGCGCAAGAGCTAACTCAACCCATCAAAACTGGGTAAGTGGTGAGGAAAACTTGTTACTTACTCAAGTCAAGATCAATGCAATTTGGCTGAAAAATGACTGCTTTCCTTTTCCATGGTGCACTGGTTAGGTGAACAGGACTTCCTCAGACCAGTACAGGAAAAACACCAAGAACATCTCAAGGCAAAATCTGCTTTCTCATCAAAAGGTCACAGGCAACATCATTCTGATCTGGAAAGTTTCATTATTTAGGACCTGATCAGTTTGGTCTAGTGGAAATAGTAGCCTTCCAGTATCTGAAAGGGGCCTACAGGAAGGCTGGGGAGGGACTATTTACAAGGTCTTGCAATGACAGGACAAGGGGCAATGGGTTTAAACTGGCAGAGGGGAGATTTAGACTGGATGTTAGGAGGAAGTTCTTTCCAGTGAGGGTGGTGAGACACTGGAACATGTTGCCCAGGGAGGTTGTGGCTGCTCCCTCCCTGGAGATGTTCAAGGCCAGGTTGGACGAGGCCCTGAGTGACCTGTACTAGTGGGAGGTGTCCCTGCCTATGGCAGGGGGTTGCGACTAAATGAGCTTTGAGGTCTCTTCCAACCTTATCATTCTATGATTCTATGAAAGTGTCCCTGACCCTGTCCATGGCAGGCGGGTTGGAACTAGATGATCTTTAAGATACCTTCCAACCCAGCCCATTCTATAAATCTATGAAACCTTATTAACTTCTGTTCACGAACATAAGGAGCCCCAAAATAGGAAAATTAGAGAAAGTTATAAATATGTGATTATTTTTTTCTTTTCAAAACTAGCCTTTTAGGTCATTACTGCTGCTGGGTTTGTATTCACCTCACTGCTTTGCATTAAAGTTACAAAAAAGATTTTGCAGCCTGGTAAAAGAAACCTAAGCTATTATTAGTTGTTAGAACATTGCAGAAGTTACACTTTCAAGTTTCTGTGGTTTGCTTTTTGTCTTATTTCAGGCTGTGGAACATTTACATTTCTATCTTCTGCTGTTGCTGCCATAAGTGGACTTCTGATGGGCTACGAGTTGGGTCTCATCTCTGGAGCTCTTCTTCAGATGAGCAGCACATTAGCACTCTCCTGTAAAGAGCAGGAAATCGTCGTAAGCTCCCTGCTTATTGGGGCCTTATTTGCATCCCTTAGCGGTGGATTCCTAATAGACCAGTTTGGAAGGAGACTTGCTATTATTATTGCATCTTCCCTGCTTGTGCTGGGCAGTCTGGTTTTACTGCCCTGCGAATCATACGGGGTACTCATTGTGGGGCGGATTGCCATAGGCATTTCCATATCCTTGTCGTCGATCGCAACGTGCGTGTATATCGCCGAGATCGCCCCACAGCACCGAAGGGGCCTCCTCGTATCACTGAATGAACTCATGATCGTCATAGGCATTCTTTTGGCCTACATTTCAAACTACGCGTTTGCCAGGGTGCCTCACGGCTGGAAGTACATGTTTGGCTTCGTGATTCCATTAGGTGCTTTGCAGGCTGTTGCCATGTATTTCCTTCCTCCGAGCCCTCGCTTTCTTGTCATGAAAAACAACGACGAAGCCGCGAGAAAGGTTCTGGAGAGGCTACGGGAAACGTCAGACGCTACTAAAGAACTTACTGTGATCAAGTCTTCCCTGAAAGAGGAGCATCAGTATAGTTTCTTGGACCTGTTCCGTTCGAAAAACAACATGAGAGCCCGAATGCTGGTGGGCCTTGCTCTGGTCTTTTTCGTGCAAACAACTGGGCAACCCAATATTTTATTTTATGCATCAACTGTTTTGAAGTCGGTTGGGTTCCAGAGCAATGAAGCTGCCAGCTCGGCTTCTACTGGAGTTGGAGTAGTTAAAGTGATCAGCACGGTCCCAGCCACGTTTTTTGTGGATCAAGTTGGAAGTAAAACTTTTCTTTGTATTGGTTCTTCTGTTATGGCAATCTCCTTGGTCACTATGGGCTTAGTGAACCGTAACATACATGTGAATTTCACTAATGTCTGCAGAAGCCAGTCTCCTGAGGATTTCTTTCTCCAGAGACCAGGAAACCTCACTGGTGTCATCAATGGGAGTCTCAAGGAGCTTATAGTTTCACCAGAAAGATTGTCATCTGATGCACAGAGAAGCCCAGGACTGAACAGGACTGCCCTGGCAGGAGGCAAAAGCAGAACAGGGTCTCTCATGGAAAGTGAGGAGGTTCCTGTTGTCCTGAAATGGCTCTCGCTGGCCAGCCTGCTTGTATATGTTGCTGCATTTTCCATAGGTCTTGGACCAAGTAAGTGTTTCTTTTTTCTGTCTCTCTGTAATGGTTTACTTACAAGTGGATTAAATGCTGGGATGGCATGTCCAGCTTGGCATCAGATACTTCCCAAGCTGGGCAAAGCAGTATGTTCTGCTAATATGTGCCTGTATTGTCACGTACCACCTTGTGAGCCTGGGGTGCACTTCTCAGCAAGAGATCCTGTCCATTAAGGTCAGTGGCCCTAATCTCCTTTCAATTCAGTGAAATTAACTGCTCCTTTTGGGTGAAGAACTGCTGTAAGCTTTGCATGGAAAACTGACAGAGCCCCTGGCCATCTTTCCTTTTCCTTGCCTACTGTGTCCTTACATTGGGAAGGTTACCACGCAGGCATTTGCTGATGCTAACTCATAACGCCCTAGACCTCTGTATGGTATGACACTATCGAATCCATGAAATGCCAGCATGCCTGAGTCCCACTTAGGATTTGGTCCCTTGAATGTGTAACAGTCTTCAGATATACGAAAGACATTCAAGGTGTCATAGCTCATGGACAAACTGTGGTATCATCGCCACTACCTGTGCTGAATAGCACAAGTGGGAGGACACAGAAGTGTGTCACTATACAGCCAAGGTGTTGCTACAGCTGCCATCAGACTTGTGTGGTTCATGCTTGCTCCAGAGGAGAACAGTCTGCCATTCTCAGGTACTAGCAATTAAATCCTTCCATTTTGTTTGATTTTGTTTCAACAGCACTTGCATCATATTGTACTTCGAAGGGGTTGATTTTTAAAGCCACACTGCAGACCCCACATGCATGGAGCCCATTATTTATTAACTGACTTCATGTGCTTTTGTGCCCTGGCTCAGACTTGCCTCGCAAACACACCGTACTCCTGCTGCACTATTATGATAAAAAGCTTTCCACAAGAATACAACCCAACAATTGCACTAACAGCAACTCCCCTGCAGTATTTATTTGTTTTAAACATTACTCGCTGGGAGAGCAGTGCGAGATAAGCATTCATTGCCAGGGCAGCAAGCCCAACTGTGTTATTGCAGCCTTATTCCTGCCCTTGCACACCATCTTGGGGCTGGATTCCGCTTTCAATTACACAGGTTCAAGACCAGGGCTGCAGCCCTGAAAAGAAAATGTTCTTTGAGCTTTTACTTGGATGTTTTGAACACACAGCTAATGATCCTCAAGGCAGGGGCGTGCATTCGGGCTTGGCCTCCTGTTGAAAGAATCTTTCCTGCAGACCTGGCTGATCGTTTGAGTTGACCTAATGTATGAAGTTAACAGTAATGACATCTACCTCTTTGAGGGCTACAGAAACTGAGGTGTATTTGCCCAGCTAATTTGAGAAGTCTTTGAGGCCTGAGCTTATTTTCTGAACTCTTTCTTGACCAAGACCACAAATGCTTTCAGACATTAAATAGGAAAGAACATGGTACCACCTCAGCTCCAGCATGTTGAAATCACATATGATAAAGCTGTGGTGAGACACTTTCAACTGACAAATGCGTTTATGCAGCAAGTCAAGCCCCAGTCTAGGAGAGATACAGGTATTTTGAATTGCAGTTAAGCACTTCCAAAATATTTCTCTGCCTTTAAAATACGCTATTCAGTTAAAATTGACAATGTATATAAAGTACAAGGGTCATAGAATCAAGAGATTGTTGGAATCTGCAAAGGTTCTGTTGTGGTTAAACAGTCTGGGTGAGGATGCGAGGTTATGATTTGTGCCTCATATGTCACCTTCAACATCTGCTGCATGGGATCCAAATCCTTTACCATGTTTTAAAAGCCTAGCTTTTCTATCCTAAGTGTGCCTTACTTAGTGTAAAGAAAAAATCTGAGCCCCTCTGCTTATATAAAGTAAACATTTTAACATGTTTATGTTATTCATCTCTAAGTCTGGTCTGTGGTCTGTACCAGACCATTAGTCATTGTCTGATCTGTAGTGGCAGGGAGGCATGGAGGCTGTGGACAGAAGCACTGCAACCACTGCACCACTGTATTTTCAATGCAAAAATCTCATGCAAAGGTGAAGGTGGTGCTGAGGATGTGTGTAACCTGCAGATCAAATCACTCTTTTGTACAAAGGGCAGAGAGGATCTTATGCTTTTCCCTCCATCTCACAAGACCATTTTTTAAGCAAATTCACCCACTTTAGAATCATTGGATGGTTTAGGTTGGAAGAAACCTCAAAGATCATCTACTGTTAACCCCCTGCCGTAGGCCTCATCCAACCTGGCAATGAAAACCTCCAGGGAGGGAGCAGCCACAACCTCCCTGGGCAGCCTGTACCAGTGTTTCAACACCTTCACCATAGAGAACTTCTTCCTAACATTTACTTTAAATCTCCCCTCTACCAGTTTAAACCCATTATTTCNTTGTGCTTGGGATTGTGCCTACCCAGGTGCAGGACCTTACACTTGGCCTTGTTGAATTTCATGGGGTTGGCCTGGGCCCACCTCTCCAGCCTGTTCAGGTCCCTCTGGATGGATCCCTGCCCTCTAGCAATTCAACTGTGCCACACAGCTTGGTGTCATCTGCAAACCTGCTGAGGGTGCACTGATTCCTCTGTCCATGTCACTGACAAAGATGTTCAACAGCACTGGTTTATATTGAGTCCATACTGCATGATGTTCTGTGGAGGTAAAGAAGAGTCTTGTGCAGTGCCATTAGGAAGACAGTACACTCTTCATTGGGCAGATGATGCAACCTGGGCTCTATCACTTTTTAAATGTTAATTATTTTGTCCTTTCCCTGCCACCCACCCCCCCCCCACCTTTCCTTTTTTTGGGATTCTGGTCAAAGAGTTACAGTCCAGATTTGTATAGCAGGCATTTATACATGATGCATTTTTCCACAATTTCACTTTTGTCTCCACATTACATGAAGTAGATGGATTTTTTTTTTTTAAATGAACTATGCATATGCTAAATCTGTTTATTACCGTGTATCAAAGCACCCAGGCAATACAACAACGAGCACTCAAAAAGAGACACCAAGAGATAAAAGGCATTTTTGCATTATGAAATAATTCACAGCCTAGCAAGCTTTTTTTTGTTTCTGGGGTGTTCTGTATTTTGACTTTTAGGCAAGAAAAAAGGAGTATTTCTGCTGCTCTGTTTTGGATGAATTAGGTTTGAGGAACTGCAGTTCAGCTGCTCATTCACACTCAATTTCACACAATGATGAGGGCATTTTGTAGGTGCAACAAACCAGTGTTGCATCACGTCACAGAACAGCACAGGCTGTCTCTCCAGAGATGTTTGCAGAGGCGTTTCAAGGCAACTATTAGCTAAGGGGATTTACTTGACATGCATCTTTGTCTTGAGTTACCTTTGTGTATCAGAAAGGTCAAAGGAGGATCAGCTGTTCTTACCACGGAAAGATGCTTGCAGAGCCTACAAGAAACCTTTCTCTGGCTGCCATGTGGAGGGTGAAGAGCATGAGAGAGGCTCTTCAATATTTTTAGTGCATGTTTGCAAGGAGAGGTGTTTGAACCTGCCATATGTGGAGGGGGATCACGAGGAATCTGAGCCTTGCAGAAATGCTGTTATGCCTTGCACAGGGGAAAGTGACTGCAGATTAATGAGATGAGTGGAGTGTGGAGGAAGATCATTAATTCCTCAGACAAGCTAAAAGCTTATTGTGGCCCTGGAAATTAAGTTAACACAAAGGGTCTTGGTTGATGAAAAGCTCAAAGTGAGCCTGCAGTGTGCGTACAGTCCAGACAGCAACTGTGTCCTGGGCTGCATCAAGAGAAGAGTGGCCAGCAGGACAAGGGAGGGGATTTTGTCCCTTTGCTCTGCTCTCATGAGACCCCATCTGGAGTACTGTGTGCAGTTTTGGAGCCCCCAACACAAGGACATCAAACTGTTGGACTGAGTCCAGAGGAAGGCACGAAGATGCTCAGAGGGCTGGAGCAGCTCTGCTATGAGGACAGGATATGAGAGTTGGGGCTCTTCAGCCTGGAGAAGAGAAGGCTTCCAGGAGACCTTGTAGTGGCCTTCCAGTATCTGAAGGGGGGCTACAGGAAGGCTGGGGAGGGACTATTTACAAGGTCTTGTAGCGACAGGATGAGGAGTAATGGGTTTAAACTGGCAGAGGGGAGATTTAAACTAGATGGTATTTTCTTTACAGTGAAGGTCGTGAAACACTGGCACAGGTTGCCCAGCGAGGTTGTGGTTGCTCCCTCCCTGGAGGTGTTCAAGGGCAGGATGGACGAGGCCTTGAGTGACCTGTACTAGTGGGAGGTGTCCCTGCCATAGGCAGGGAGTTGGAACTAGATGATCTTTGAGGTCCCTTCCAACCTAAACCATTCTATGATTCTTTGACACACAGAAAAATCCTAGTCGGGGCCATGACCACACATGGCCACTTACCAAATGACACAAATTTAACTGAAATAGTTGCAGAGCATCTCATTGACAGATGCTCTGTTCAAACCACTTAAGGGGCAAATTACAGTGTTCCCTTCTTACAAAGAAGTGTCACCTCCTTTGCTCACCACTGCTGTGTGGTGCACCATGTTGAGATGCAGGAAGCAGGAAAGCCAAACTCGTGGAGTATCAGACTTATTTTCCAAAATAAGACTATAAATGTGTGGCTCTTGGGAGCGGATGGAACATTTGCAAGAGAGTTGTCTTGCTTAACAACTGCAGGGCAGCCCTAGCCTTTCTGAAAGAGAACAGGTGGCAACAGAGAGACAGCAGCACAATGCACACTAATACAGGGGTGCAGTGTGGTCTGGAGGCAATCTCTTTATTGAACAAAAATCAGAGGGGCTCCAACTCCTAGACTGAGAAGCAAGTAACGCAAACCTGTTATGGACCAACAATGCATCTGCCTTCCCAGTCTGAATTTGTTCAAGCAAATATAAAGCAAGTGAGAAAAAAACAGGACTCAGGCAGTATCTCTTTTCAAATTGTGAGAGGGCAGATCACTGGGATCCATGCACATTGCTGGGATTTTTTTGCTTTGGAGTGGGGAATACTGATTGAGAGAAGGATGTTAGATGCATGCATTTGGACTGCATGTATGGTATTGGTGCCTTGCACAAGAGAGTTCTTCTCTGTCACTTCTTTAAACATGTTTCTGTATAATTGCAAAGGTGTTTAGGCAATTGAACAGTAAACTCTGGGACAATCTCTTGGTGCAAGTCACATCACCTGTGCTGATGTCACAGCCACAGCAGTTTATGCTGAGCATGTGGATGCAAATCAACAAAAGCAATTTGGGATTGAGAGGCCTTTTCATCATGGGAATCGCCCTTAAAAACATTTAGAATCATAGAATAGTCCACACTGAAAGGGACCTCCAAAGGTCATCTAGCCCAACCCTCTCCCTGTCAGCAGGGACATGCTCAACTAGATCAGGTTTCCCAGAGCCCTGTCAAGCCTCACTCTGAGTATCTCCAGGGAAGGGGCCTCAACCACCTCCCTGGGCAACCTGTTTCAGTGTTCTACCACCCTCGTAGTAAAGAACTTGTTCCTAACATCCAATCTAAATCTGCTCTTCTCTAGTTTGAAGCCATTGCCCTTGTCCTTCACCACAGGCCTTTGTAAAGTCTCCTTTCATCCTTCTTGTAGGCTGCCCTCAGGTACTGGCAGATTGCTCTTAGGTCTCCCAGGAGCCTCCTCTTCTCCAGGCTGAACAACCCCAGCTCCCTAAGCTTGTCCTTGTAGCAGAAGTGCTCGAACCCCCTGAGCATTTTTGTGGCCCTCCTCTGGACCCACTCCATCAGGTGCATGTCCTTCCTATGTTGAGGGCTCCAGAGCAGGATGCAGTACTACAGGTGGTGGCTCACCAGAGCAGAGTAAATTGGCAGAATCCCCTCTCTGGATCTGCTGGCAATGCTGCTTTTGATGCAGCCCAGGATGTGACAGATGAAGTCTGAAGATATTTATGTCTCTGCCAGCCTGAGACTGAAGACATTCTATTTCTACATGTCCTGAAGCAGCCTCTAGCTTTGTGTTGCTCTCCAAAGCCAAGGCTGAACTCTCAGAGCTCTTCGCTTGGAGGGCAACACAGACTTGTCAGAGCTGCAGGGATGCCCCAGCTCCAAGCACTAGGAGCCTACTTGGCATACATGCACACGACTGTTGCTACAACACAACCAAAGCAGATCAGTATCTGCAGCTGCAGAATTATCTTCTGGGTTTCAGAGCTTGGCACAAAATAACACCACATATGCCCATCCATGTAGATATAAAATCTAAACCTTTTAAAACATATTTGTGGTTGACAAATAAGTACATAATAGGGTCTTGGAGGAGGGAATTAGAACTCAGTGCAAACGCTGCTTTCCCACATAGCTGTTGTAGTCCCACTGAAGCACAGGTCCTGTGAGTGTGTGAGACTGACAATGCTGATTAAATGTTGATTAAAACCTGTTAAACAGTGGAGTTAAATACTCAGGATAAGCCTTCTAGCTGTGGGAACACCTTGCCAGTGCCCAGGGCTGTGAAGTTCAGACCTGTGGTGGTATAGCCAAGGACCATGTACTAGGTGAGAGAAAGCACAGGACCTATAAAATGAGGAGCAGTTTGGGGACAGTGGTACCCCCTAGACTGTCTTCCCAAAGGACTCTCAGATGCTGACTCACAGCCCCTATGGACTGAAGTTCCTCCTGCATTTGGGGACCTCTCATGTCTCCCTGCTCTCTGTGTATGGGGATAGGGCACCTACAACTGCCTGGCTGAAGGTAGTAGGCACATTCAAAGCTGCTGGACCAGGCACATGAGAGAGACAGACAAATCCTCACCTGTAAGCACACAAGTTAACAAACTAGTAGTTTGTGGTTGCTACAGTCACTTTCTTCATCAGAAAACCTGCTCTCACAGCCAAGGCTCAGAAGAGCTTCCCTTATGAGTTTCCTGTTGCTTTTTGTCTCTGCTCTCCATGCAAGTTTAACTTGACCACTTAGGCTGCAGGTCTGAGCACCCATATGACCACAGAATCACAGGATGTTAGGGGTTAGAAGGGACCTCAAAAGATCATCTAGTCCAGGGAAGGGTGGCAGGCCACCAAGCCACCCTTGGGTTGCTAGTTTCATAGTGATGAAATTCTTCCCACCCGAGGCACCTGGGATTACAGCTTTGTGTCCCCCAGGCTTTACAACACAAGAGTGGGCAGTGACTGTGCTCTCCAGCAAACCTTGCTGTGATGCACCTTGCTGCAATCGGAGCTCCTTGTGTACTCTCCTGCCCCGTGAGGAGAAAAACTCATGCAAGGAAGTCAGTGAAGGTACATCCCTAGTGAGGGACCAAATTTTACTGACCAAAGACTAATTTGGGATGAGACATGTCCATTTCTAGTTTAAGCCCCATAAGGTTTGCTGTATTGAATGTATTAGAGTCAATTTTTTATCAGCTTGGATGAATGCTTTAAAACTTGGCTAATTTATACATAAAATGGAACAGATGTTTCAACATGTTTGGAAACATAACTGATGTGGGAGCCAGATTTCTCAGATAATCAACAAAGGGAAATATTCTCCCCACCTAAGAGGGGCTTTCAGACCCCTGCTCTCTGACCCCTCCTTTGGTGCAGGCCTCCTTTCTTCACTGTCTATATGGGGAATTTAGGAGGATCAAGAAGCTAAATCAGACTGGGTGATAAGATGCCATACATAACATGCTTTAAAATTTGGTGGTCAGGCAGTTGAACAGGATTATCATTGTAGGTTGCTTTCAATTGAACTATTCTATTCTATTCTCTTCTATTCCACCCTATCCCATTCCATTCCATTCCATTCCATTCCATTCTATTCTATTCCATTCCATTCCATTCCATTCTATTCTATTCTATTCTATTCTATTCTATTCTATTCTATTCTATTCTATTCTATTCTATTCCATTCTAGTCTAGTCTAGTCTAGTCTAGTCTTTATTCTATTCTACTCTATTTTCTATCCTATCCTTACCTATCCTATTCCATTCCATTCCATTCTATTCTATTCTATTCTATCCTATTCCATTCTATTCCATTCTAGTCTAGTCTAGTCTAGTCTAGTCTAGTCTAGTCTTTATTCTATTCTACTCTATTTTCTATCCTATCCTTACCTATCCTATTCCATTCCATTCCATTCTCTTAGACTCTATTCCAATCCTGTTCTGTTCTATTCCCATGTAAAAATCTACTTGCTTTCTTTACATCTGATTGTGTATTGATGAAGTAATTTAAATGCACTTTTAAACCAATATCCTGGACTGTGGGGAAGATGGGAGAAGAATCAAGCAGTAACAATCAAAGAAAGCTCAAGGATTCACAAGAAAAGTAAAAACCATGGTGGTGAGGAAGGGCATAATTCCCTCTTCCAATCCATCACTATCCCTCTATGTAGTCTGTGGGAACCTTTCTTCACATATTTTAATGGATTAAGCAAACCAAAACCCAGAGAATTACACTGGAGGCAAATTTACTCCCTTTGACTTTGCTCCTGTGATTCTCACCTTAAGTGGCTACCTGAGTTAAAGCATGATTCATTAGCCCAGTTAAATGCAGAACCTTTTCAGTGTCTTTCACCTCAGCCACTAAATGGATCTGTAAGAAATCACTGACCAGCTGGTTTCACATCTAACATGGAACAGCCCAGGGACTTGATTACAGAGGGCAGATCTTTTACCACCCTTATGATCCTGATTGAACAGGACTGCTTTTTCTCTGCCCCAAAACATTCCTTGACTTAATGTTAACCACCAAATACTCTATCAGAAAATGGAAAACCTTATGGGAAAGAGATCTGTTGGTGTGGAAATTCTGACATCCCATGCATTTCGTTGGTTGTTCCTGTATTTTGAAGTACTGTAAGCTGTATAGCCTTGCACTAGCTTGGCCTTAAATTTCAGATAAATGAGTAGCATCAGTTTTACATTGTTTTGTGGTTTCCTCTGGAAAAAAGACATGGGGATTTGGATTAAATCAAGCACTTGAAAGTAAGCAAATACTTAAATGCTTTGTTGGATCTGAACCAGAATAATAAACCTTGGATATGTGCGTGTTTCATTGTAGATCAGTACAGAAAGTCCTATTTTAGTTCATCAAAATTTTGTTTTGGATTCTCTATTTTATAACAAGGTTCCTAGTACTGATCATTGTACTGGATCACCTTTTAATGCATGCCTCCATGTGCTTTGAATGTGGCACTCTGAGTATTTATCATTGTTCTTTTGCAATTCAAATGGTGAAAGGTAAAAACGTGCAGCCATGCAACTTACTGGCACTGCTGAGGAAGGTGTAGACTGGCAGCCAAAGGGCAGAGAGCATGGCCTGAGGGTAAGTCAGTGCATGGAGTCAGGAGTCTGTTTCAGAGTTTGTCACATCTAGCTCTGAGAGGAAAGCCAGGAAGGGGATACAGTAGAGCATTCAGGTTCTGTTCCCTTTGAAAATCAAGCCTAAGTGCATAAAACTCTTCTAAAACGAGGAGAACTATCCAGCATTTTGTAGTGGGTGTACCCAGGTTCTTCACACCTTCCCCCTGGCTGACTCTCTCCAGCAGATGCCAGAGCAAAGCATGAGCAGCAGTGACCAGAAAGGGACTTAAAAAATAGATCACTGCAAGCCTCTCACAAAGTCACTGTTGTAAAAGGTTTCTTATGCTTTCCACTGGGAGTTTTGTAAAGCATATACACTAATATGGCAACCAGTGACAGAACCAGAGGACACAGCCCCAAGCTGCACCAGGGGAGGTTTAGGTTAAATGTTAGGAAGAAAAATTCTTCATAGAGTGATTGGCATTGGAATGGGCTGCCCAGGGAGGTGGTGGAGTGTTTAATCTCTGGAAGTGTTTAAAAAGAGACTGGATGTGGCACTTGGTGCCATGGTTTAGTTGATTAGGTGCTGTTAGGTAATAGGTTGGACTTGATGACCTTGAAGGTCTTTTCCAACCTGATTAATTCTGTGATTCTGTGAAATACCTATTTTGCAATAGCGAAGGTTTAAATTGCCCCCAGCTGCTGTGTCCCAACAGCTCTTTTACGTTATGCACTCCCTCAAGGACCAAGATTACCCCTTGGATACCATAAAACCAGGTTCATTTACCCCACCTATCCTGGTAATTTCTCCTTTCCAAACCTTTTAGAAGTCAAATATGTGATAATCTAAACTAATTCATGCACAACTTCCCCGTGAATTAGAGCCTCTGGCTTCTAAAGTCATTCCTCTGCAAATGCCTTGGAGGATTATCCTGGATTCAATATTCTGAACAAATAAACACCTACAAACAGTAGTACACATTTCAAGTTTTCATTAAAAGTTGTGTTTTTTTTTTTCTTTTTTTAATATCAATATATGATTTATTATAAGCACATTCTCCCTTGGAAATCTGGGGGGGGGTCTCTTGGTTTCTTTATTTGTTTGGTCTTTTTCTTTATTTGCTTGGTCTTTTTCTTATCCTTTTTCTTCTTCTTTTTCTTCTTCTTTTTCTTCTTCTTTTTCTCCTTTTTTTTCTCCTTTTCCTTTTCCTTTTCCTTTTCCTTCTTTGTCTTTTCTTTTTACTTTTTCTTTTTCTTCTTTTTCTTTTTCTTTTTTCTTTTTCTTTTTCTTTTTCTTTTT
>WBNM01015086.1:9351-98038 GCA_013399055.1 Ramphastos sulfuratus | reverse complement strand
TTTTTTTTTTTTCTTTTTTTATTTTCTTTTTCTCTTCTTTCCTTTCTGCTTGCCCTGCAAATTGTTCTGCCTTGATGGGACAGTTTGAGTGTCAGCATAAAAAGAGATGAGAGAGAGACAATGGTTCTGAAATTCAGTTGCAAACAAGACTGCCATCTCATATATCTGTTCAAATCAACTTCTGTTAGGGGATCTGAAAAGCAATAAAGACCATTACATACCTACCTAGAGCAAAGCTAGGATACAACCTACTGATATATTTGCTGCTGAGTACTGCTATTGGGCAAGATAGACCATAAATCACATTAACTAAGACAATTCTATCATTACTTGGTTTATATCTATCACTTCTTGCCCAGTAATCCTTCAGATGGGAATCACTGTTTATAAGAAAGTTCTTCTTTCAAGGTGCAAATGGACACAGTAATGAAAGATCACTGAAAATAGACTTAAGAGTATACTGAATAGGTTGCATGAAAAAAGAAAATTCATACCAGGCTTTACATTATTTTTTTCACATTCATAGAGATGAAAATTCCAATAGCAAAAGGAAAAATAAAAATAATTGTTAAAATGCAGGCTTACAGTGGTGAGAAGGTTAAGGAGGAAAGATGGCTGGGGAAAATCAAAGGTACATCTGAAGTGGCCCAGAAAACAGGGAGGGGGAAGGAAGGAGTTCATTGGTCTCACAAGTCTCTTCTGACAAACCCCTCCTGCTGCTCTGAAGTAAACTGGAGGAGGCATGAGTGAAGTGTGATTTCCACGGGGGAGGCATGAGCAAAGTGTGATTTCCATGGTGTGCTGCAAGCCTCTTTTAAAAAGCACATGTGAGTGTTCAGCCTGTCTACTAGAGAGTGATGCAAATAGTACAACACATTTTAGATACTCTGATACAGCATCAGAGAGGAAAGATTACATTCCAGTTGTCCTAACATACGTTACTTCAAGGACTGAGCCTGAAGGGGGCCTACAGGAAGGCTGGGGAGGGACTATTTACAAAGTCTTGTAATGACAGGACAAGGGGCAATGGGTTTAAACTGGCAGAGAGGAGATTTAGACTGGATGTCAGGAGGAAGTTCTTTCCAGTGAGGGTGGTGAGACACTGGCACAGGTTGCCCAGGGAGGTTGTGGCTCCTCCCTCCCTGGAGGTGTTCAAGGCCAGGTTGGACGAGGCCTTGAGTGATCTGTACTAGTGGGAGGTGTCCCTGCCTATGTCAGGGGGGTGGAACTAGATGATCCTTGAGGTCCCTTCCAACCCTGCCATTCTATGATTCTAAGATTCTATGATTCTATTAACCACTAGAAACAGAAATGCAGCGTAATGGAACAAAAGAAATACAGCTCCTTTTAGATCATCAAAGGTATTAGGTAGCTCACAACCAGTAGCCATAAATCTGCTCAGAGAAAACTGCCTTGGAAGCTGCATATTTCCTTGCCTCACAGTGATCAGGATGCAGTCAGAAGCAGCTCAGCTGAGGCTTCTCCTGACTCCCTATGGTTCTGCAATAGAGCAATTCCATTCCTTCTAATGTGCATACACAGGCTTTGATTTGACCCTCGGCAGGTTGACCTTCTGCTGGCAGTTCACACACTCTCCAAAGCAATACAGCTGCTCATTTGCTCTGTATTCACTAGTTACTGATTTTGAGCAGTCTCATATTATGGGCCAGAGCCAGAGAGGCAAATGGCTTTCATTAAGCAGAGTCATTGATTTTAACATCAGTGAAAATCATCTGCTTTGGCCTCTTGCATAAAACCGTGGGCAGAATTTCAGTCCACTTATCATGCACTGTATCTCTTTTTGCTGGCTTTGGAAAAGGGCAGATTCACTGTCCCTCTCCAAACTAAGCATTCCTCACTTCTGCCAGACTACCAGCTGGGGAATCTGCTTTACTGGAGCTGCTGCAAAGCCTTTGTGTGAGTTACCTTGTGTGGATGCTGGGAGCAGTGCAGCAAGTAGTGCTGGTGCGCTACAGCAGCAGGTCCCCCCTTGCCCCAGATCCCAGCTCTGCCCCAGTGCTGCATGCCCTCATGGGTACATACCTCACCAACAAGCAAACCACAAAGCCTTGTGTCATCCCCTGCAATGTGCCCCTTGAAATCAAGGCAAACCAGAACTGAAACTAGCCTTTAATGAGAAGTAGGTGGCCATCTGGCTATTTGTGTTAATGCCCAGCAGAACCAGAAGCCAGGTAAATGAAAAAATCTGTGGGTTTTCATAAGCATGGGGAGAATCTGGTCTTGGCAAAGCCAGTCACTAGCCATGTCTTTTGACTTCCTTCCTCTCATGGCAGTTTCACACTGGCTTGCTTGCATCCTTCCCCAACACTGAAAATCTGTTACTTATTCTTAGATGGTCTGCCTGCATTCCTGGTGGGATAATCCCATCCTTATCTTCCTTTGGACCTTGTGTTCCTAACAACCCAGTCCTCTCTTTCAAAGTCTTACATACTTCTGCTTAACTTCCCTCCTAAGCTGTAAGTCCATTTAATCTCTTTCCAGAGTTTATATCTCAGAAACTTGAATTCTTTAAGTATCGCAATGGCTGCTTTCTAAATCTCACCATAAAGAATTTGATCTCACACAATACAGATATAGGAAAGGGGGGGAAAAAATGCTAAGCAGCAAATGAATACCAAGGGAATCTAATATTTCATTAATGAGACCTGCTGAGCAGCTTCCAACTCGCTTCTGCCTCCTGGCAGGAATAAGGTCAAAGCAAGGACATTTTTCATTCGTGTACCTCACTTGAATACTGAGTATCCCCCAGCTCACAGTACTTTGCAGATTTTTCTGCTTCTCTGATGTCTGCTGTTTAAAAAATAAAAAAAAATAATTGTTGCACAGCTGTAAAATTTTTTATTTAGTGCATAGCTATAAAGTAAGGAAGAAATCACATAAAGGTTTGAGACATCTCTTTGCTTATGCCCCAAACATAAAGCTCATTAAGTCTGACATTTTGGCTCAAACAAAAGGGCTACTCAATCAATCTTTTACTCTCTCTCCAACAACTGCCAGCAGCAGATCCTAAGGGAAAACAGACAAGAAAAGGCCCATGCAGAGTGTGTCCTTCTGCCTATCCATAGTTCAGGGAACGTCAAGAAAAGTGTTGGGGCTTTATTATCGTGAAAGGTTCTTGATGAACCTTTCTCCATGTATACAGAGAAATAATGCTTCAACAATCAGCATTTAGTTGTTGTAACCCAGTAATATTTTTCATGCCTGAAGCATCTTGTGAAAATGAGTTGAAACACACAGTCTGAAAAATCCTCTTATCTTGCCTAACTGCTGTCCCTAGTAACTTCACCTGGATTTTCTTGGTTCATATCTTTAAAAATGCAGTGAAAATGTCCTCTCTCATCGTCTCCACTTCAGCTGTTTCTCTCCTCTGTACATCATCTAAACTGAGGAGTTCTTTCTTGTTTAATTGCTCTTTCTCTGTGCCTCATCTAGTTCTGAGTTGACCCAACCTTCATGCAGCACCACAAGCAGAGAGGCACAACAGGCATGACCAGTGGCACACTGAGTATCACAGTATCACACAGTATCACAGTATAGCAAGGTTGGAAGAGACCTCAAAGATCATCAAGTCCAACCCACTACCACAGACCTCAAGACTAGACCATGGCACCAAGTGCCACGTCCAAACGTGCCTTGAACACCTCCAGGGACGGTGACTCCACCACCTCCCTGGGCAGCCCATTCCAGTGGGGAATGACTCTCTCGGTGAAGAACTTTCTCCTCACCTCCAGCCTAAACTTGCCCTGGCACAGCTTGAGACTGTGTCCTCTTGTTCTGGTGCTGGTTGCCTGAGAGAAGAAAGCAACCTCCTCCTGGCCACAACCACCCTTCAGGTAGTTGTAGACAGCAAGAAGGTCTCCTCTGAGCCTCNGGTAAATGAAAAAATCTGTGGGTTTTCATAAGCATGGGGAGAATCTGGTCTTGGCAAAGCCAGTCACTAGCCATGTCTTTTGACTTCCTTCCTCTCATGGCAGTTTCACACTGGCTTGCTTGCATCCTTCCCCAACACTGAAAATCTGTTACTTATTCTTAGATGGTCTGCCTGCATTCCTGGTGGGATAATCCCATCCTTATCTTCCTTTGGACCTTGTGTTCCTAACAACCCAGTCCTCTCTTTCAAAGTCTTACATACTTCTGCTTAACTTCCCTCCTAAGCTGTAAGTCCATTTAATCTCTTTCCAGAGTTTATATCTCAGAAACTTGAATTCTTTAAGTATCGCAATGGCTGCTTTCTAAATCTCACCATAAAGAATTTGATCTCACACAATACAGATATAGGAAAGGGGGGGGAAAAATGCTAAGCAGCAAATGAATACCAAGGGAATCTAATATTTCATTAATGAGACCTGCTGAGCAGCTTCCAACTCGCTTCTGCCTCCTGGCAGGAATAAGGTCAAAGCAAGGACATTTTTCATTCGTGTACCTCACTTGAATACTGAGTATCCCCCAGCTCACAGTACTTTGCAGATTTTTCTGCTTCTCTGATGTCTGCTGTTTAAAAAATAAAAAAAAATAATTGTTGCACAGCTGTAAAATTTTTTATTTAGTGCATAGCTATAAAGTAAGGAAGAAATCACATAAAGGTTTGAGACATCTCTTTGCTTATGCCCCAAACATAAAGCTCATTAAGTCTGACATTTTGGCTCAAACAAAAGGGCTACTCAATCAATCTTTTACTCTCTCTCCAACAACTGCCAGCAGCAGATCCTAAGGGAAAACAGACAAGAAAAGGCCCATGCAGAGTGTGTCCTTCTGCCTATCCATAGTTCAGGGAACGTCAAGAAAAGTGTTGGGGCTTTATTATCGTGAAAGGTTCTTGATGAACCTTTCTCCATGTATACAGAGAAATAATGCTTCAACAATCAGCATTTAGTTGTTGTAACCCAGTAATATTTTTCATGCCTGAAGCATCTTGTGAAAATAAGTTGAAACACACAGTCTGAAAAATCCTCTTATCTTGCCTAACTGCTGTCCCTAGTAACTTCACCTGGATTTTCTTGGTTCATATCTTTAAAAATGCAGTGAAAATGTCCTCTCTCATCGTCTCCACTTCAGCTGTTTCTCTCCTCTGTACATCATCTAAACTGAGGAGTTCTTTCTTGTTTAATTGCTCTTTCTCTGTGCCTCATCTAGTTCTGAGTTGACCCAACCTTCATGCAGCACGACAAACAGAGAGGCACAACAGGCATGACCAGTGGCACACTGAGTGCTCCCTTCCTAACAACTACCAAGCCTCTGTTTGCATCCACGACCTCTTCCTTGTGGGAACTGAGGATGCCCCTGAGCTGCCCAGGGAAGCTCCAGTACTTCTGTCCTTCCAGTGCTGACGTCCTGGGGTGTGTGTACTGCTGTGTGATTTTCTCCCTGCATGTTACTTTGCATGGAATTTATGGGTCATTTTTTTCCAAAGTACTCGATACTTTGGGATCCTTTTAAAATTCTTTATGATCCTTCTTGTTACCTCAACTCGTTTTGTACCATCAGTAAGTTTTGCATGTGTGCTCATCTGCCTCTATGAATATCTTCTTATCTATCCCACAAATATCTTCTTATCTATCCCACAGCAGTTCACCAAAGATCTCTGCAAACAAAAAGCATGGTAGCTCATTCAATTTGATTCCCATGCTCCTTAGATCTTTCAAGGAGATATGTTTTTTCTCAGCAAAAACTAGACAACTCTTCCTTGAGTCACTGTACATACCCCACCTTTTCATTTTCCGACTGAGACTGCTTAGCTCAATCCTAGTTCCAGCCAGTAGCTTGGTACAGAAGTCTGCCAGGGTGATCCCTTCATGCATCACAAAGATGATGAAGGGAGTGGAACATCTCTCTTATGAGGAGAGACTGAGGGAGCTGGGGCTCTTTAGCTTGGATAGGAGGAGACTGAGGAGTGACCTCACCGATGTTTATAAAGTGTGAGTGTCAAGAGGCTGGAGCCAGGCTCTGCTCAGTGATGCCCAATGATAAGGGGCAATGCGTGGAAGTTGAGGCAGAGGAAGTTTCATGTAAACATGAGGAGGAATTTCTTCACTGTGAGGGGCAATAGAACACTGGAACAGGCTGCCCAGGGGCATTGTGGAGTCTCTCTCTTTGGAGATACTCAAAACCCACCTGGATGCGTTCCTGTGTGATGTGGTCTAGGTGATCCTGCTCTGCAGGAGAGTTGGACTGAATGATCTTTCAAGGTCACTTCCAGCCCCTGACATTCTGTGATTCTGCGATGCTGTGATCCTCATGGAACATTCTCTTCAGAGCTGGCATCTGTCACCTCCTCCATCCCTGGCCTCATCTTCTTGGCCAGTAGATTCTTAAAATACCTGTCTGCCTGATGATGCTATTGAAAGTAACTTTTCAGCAATTATAATGTGTTTTCTCTCTTTGGACACATTTACAGAAGGCATAGTTCTAACAGTCTTCTTATCCAGTTTTTTATCTGTGCTGAACTTTTTTTTTTTTTTTTTATTGCATGTGTACTTTAAGCCTCTAATCAGGTAATTTAAATATTCTCAATAAAACCACTGAAGCATTTATCCTAATTGTGCCTTTAATTTCTATACAGAAAGCAGGCTTATTCTAATATTGCTCTCCTTTCAAAACAAAATGTGGTAGGCTCTTGGCTTGTCCATTTCTACAAGAATATTGAATTTGGAATGTTATAGCAAATAACATTCCATGAATCTTATGAAGAGCAACTGAAGGAGCTGAGGCTGTTTAGTTTGAAAAAGAGGAGGCTGAGGGGAGACCTCATTGCTGTCTACAGCTACCTGAAAGGATGTTATGGAGAGGTTGGTGCTGGTCTCTTCCCACAGGTAATTAGTGATAGAATAAGAGGGAATGGCCTCAAGCTGCCACTGGGTAAGTTTAGACTGGACATTAGGAACAATTTTTTTCACAGAATGAGTGGTCAGGCATTAGAATAGGCTGACTAGGGAGGTGGCTAAGTCATCAGCCCTGAATGTGTTTGTGGTGGTGTTTGGATGTGGTGCTTGGGGATATGGTTTAGAGTGAACCTCGTAGAGTGGGGTTATTGGTTGGACTTGGTGATTCTGAGGGGCTTTTCCAAGCGGAATGCTTCTGTGATTCTGTAAATGTAACAGAGCATCTTTGTGACAGTTGTACCTTGAACCACCTCTGCTCAGCACTGAAGTAAGATTTGATTTTTAAAATCTCATTAAGTACCAGGCAAAGTGCTAAAAGAAGCCATCATCTATGGTAACTAAAATGTAGTCCCAGCACTGTGCTCCATTATGCAATTTATTCAGCCTTAATGGAAGCAGCTGAAATTGTCCATCATTACTTTGTTTTCTGCCTTTACAGCTCCTGTGACTTTGTTAAGAGGTGAATGCAACCATGCTGGTCAAGAGGCTGTTTTTATACCTGAATCCTCTTGTCCTATTTGGGCAAGGAATGTCAGGGCATTGAGTTCCTGGATACTTAATGAAACAGTTAAGCTTTTTGTGATTCAATGGAACATTTCTTCTGCACTTGCAGATTGTACCATAATGAAAGACTTTTCTCCAGATTGTACCGTAATGAAAGACTACTCAGGTGTACAATTTTTCCTAACTGTTGTCAGTATGCAACACGCTGCAGGTCAGCAAAGGTGAGTCCTTAGCCTCCGCTCTTACCCACATCTGGCCTGGAGAGCAGTAGCTCTTTCCCCATCCATTCCACAAACACCAGCCAAAGGTGGCCAGAGCAGACACTTGAAATAAACTCTGTGCAATGTGGTTACTACCACAGCATCCTTTCATAGGATCACAGGATATTAGGGTTTGGAAGGGACCTCTGGAGATCTTCAAGTCCAACTCCCTTGCGAGAGCACAACCATAATCTAGGGCAGGTCACACTGGAATGCATCCAGACAGGGCCTGAAAGTCTCTAGGGAACCTCTCTGGGGAGAGTGATAGAACAAGAGGGAATGGCCACAAGCTGCCACTGGGTAAGTTTCGACTGGACATTAGGAATAATTTTTTTTCACAGAATGAGTGGTCAGACATTGGAAAACTCTGCCCAGGGAGGTAGTTGAGTAACCAGCCTTGAATGTGTTACTCACAGTGCTCTGTGACTCTTACAGTAAAGAAGTTCTTCCTCATGTCGAGGTGGAACTTCCTGTGCTGTAGTTTATACCCATTGCCCCTTGTCCTATCACAGGGTGTGAGTGAGTAGAGTCTGTCCCTTCCTTCTTGACACCCACCCCTCAGATATTCATATACATTTATTAGATCCCCTCTCAGTCTTCTCTCCAGGCTAAACAGCCCCAGGTGTCTCAACCTTTCCTCATGGGGCAGTGCTCCAGTCCCTTCCCCATCCTTGTAGCCCTCTCAAGTAGATCCCTGTCCCTCTTGAATGGGAGAGCCCAGAACTGGAGGCAATATTCTAGGTGTAGTCGCACTAGGGCAGAATAGAGGGGGAGGAGAACCTCTCCCTTTCAAAATAATGTTAGATTACACAGCAGAAAGAGAAGTGAGGAAGAGATTATTTGGGCCCTCTTTTCAAGGACTTCACCTGCAGAATGCCACTGCTAAGGTTGGTGAAAGCAGGGCACAGAGCTGATTTTGCAGTGACTTTGGCAGGTTAAATGTCTGCAGCGCTGCGTGCAAACAGCACACAAGGTAGCAGCAGTCATTTTGAACGGGAGCCCAAACCTCGTTACTGCCTCTCCAAGAGAAAGCCACGTCCCCACTGCACCTACAGCAGCTGCTGCTTTTTGGCAAAGATACAACTCGTGGAAAACAAGCCCAGAGAGGTGCTAAAAGCAAAGATTCGATCGTTATCGCTGGTTCGGCTTGAGGAAAGGGATAAACATACTGTAACACAGATCAGGTTTCTACAACTGCTCTTTCTCCGTGGGGAATAAGCCTATCCACTCCTTGCCAGCTAAGTAGAGGTCAGGGCCATGCCAGAGGAAGTAGCTACCATTAGCAGACATGAAGAACAGATCTGGTGTGTCGGTGCGATCTGTCTGAATGAAATAACTAGTCGAAAGAAGAGTAGCTAACCACTAGTGTAGATGATGCAGATTTGTATCTTGGTTTCTTAACCTGAAGACAGTATATTTCAAACCTCCAGACAAATCATAGTTAGCCTGAAAGGGCAGGTCTGCCCTTGGAAAATGCATAGTATTGGAGCTGCTGCTGCAGTGCTGCACGTTTCAGCTGTGGTATGAGCTACCCACCAGTGCCTGTGAGGCTGTTGAAGGTTGCCTAGCTCAAGGCTCACCCAGCCTGGCAGGACTGCTGTGTCAGTGCACAGGACTAGTTCCTCCTCACTCTGTCTCTCTCTAGGCATCTACTGCAAGTTGCTCAAATGCAAGAATATTCTAGAAGAAGTAATTGCAGGCTCAAGCACCCACAGAAAAAAAGTTTACTCTTTGTATTTGGTTTATGCTGGGCAGAAAGCAGGCTTGAATTCTTTCGATCGTTATTTTAACTCTGTCTAAGGTGACTATGAACACCCCTTTTGCTAGTCTCACTTTTCCAGCCAACTTCTGGTGCTGGTTGCCAGGCTACCCTGTGGGAACAAGCTCCAAGGGTTTCACATGCACCACTCACACTTACTGGCTGCTTTGGGGTTTGGCTAGCACTCCTTTTCATGACGTATTTTATCAGCTGTGACTGGTTTCAACAGCCCTCATGTTGAGGAGTGGCAAAACACAATCATGAGATCTCTGTGCGTTGCCAGGGCCTGCTTTTGCTCAGGTGCAGGGCTAGCTGGCCTGGCAGGGTGCCACGTTACAGGTAAGATCCTGAAGTCTGCCTCTCTCAGAGTCCAAGACCTGGAACTATCTAACAAAATGAATGTTTGCCTCTCTCTTTCCAGTGCCCCAATAAGGACTTGCACTGACACAGGTTGAAAAAGTTAAAACAATCCAATTGTTTAATTTATTAAAGCAACAGATACAACGGATTTGGGATTGAGGGTGATAAAATGCAAGATGACATGTCTCAGGATTAATAAATCCTGGGCAACATCAGACAAAGTCAGAGACACAAACATTTTCAATAGCTCTAACATATAACAGTAATGCACCAAAAGTTAAGCCAAATATTGAAGGTGCAATTCTTGCCAGGAAAGGTGTCCCTGTCTTGGGGGCAGGCAAAGGAGGCCTGTCCTCCTCTCTCTCGCCTTCCCTCCCAACTGCTGCTGCTGCACCTCTTGCTGCTGGTCTTTCTGCACCTCCTGCTCCCGGTGCTGGTGCCAGTGCCCATGCACACACCTGTTGCAGCTGCTGCCCTCTAGAGAAGTTCCTTTCCTGGGTTTTATACCCTAGCCCCAGCTGTCCCTTTCTTGTAGGTGACCCCTAGCACGGTTTGGGTGGAGAGTTGAGTAATACAGTTATATATGTTTAGCATGTACTCAGTTTGAGATATGAACTTTCATATTAAAATTGCAGTTAATTAGGCAAAGGGCTTTGCTTGGGCACTTTGGCCTTCCAAGTCTGTTTTTGAAGTTAGGTGTTTATGTTATTTTAGCCTTGTTTCATCAGTTTTAGCCAAAACAGAGCTGTCTTATCTTCACAAGACTCCCTGCCTTGGCGGTTGGCAGGCCAGCTTCACAGATCTTCACTTAACACAAACTCCTGCTGATTGTAAATGACCTTGGTCCTGAAGTGTGCTAAATCAACTTGTCTCCTGTCCCAGGGTAAAGTAGGCAGTTATGCCACACAGGGGAAAGCGTCTGCTTGAGATGCCAGTTCCCTTCTCCTTAGCTCCTCCCTTGTGTGCAGACACTCCACAGAACACACCCAGGGCATTTCTTGAGAGCAATGTTTGTCTTGCCAGCAGTGAGTGTATTAAATTCTGCTGTGATCCAAGTCAGGAAGAAAAAAACCCTCTCTATGGCTGCTGTTAGACGCAGCAGCTGTGATAGGACTAAGTGCCACTTGACTATGTGCAACAGTGTTAGGCTGTTAGGCAGAGTGGTCTTGATTCGCCAGATCTAAATCACCACTCTGCCAGGTCACTCCCACTGTGCAAGTTAAGAGTTTGTTTTCAGTTTTTGTTTGGTTTTTTTGGTTTGTTGTTGTGGTGGGGTTTTTTTTTCTTTCTTAAAAAAGAAAAAAGAAAAAAAGATCTGGGCCAGCTCCATGAAACATTATTTAATTCAACTCTGGCACAAAGAAATCTAGAGTTTGCTCAATGGTAACTGAAGACTCAAGGTTTGGGGTTGGATATTTTTGTTTGTTTGTTTTGGTTGGGTTTTTTTTTTTCCCTTTTTAGTTAGTCCTTTCTAGCCTTCTTCTGGAGCACTTTTTCTTTTCTACCTTTACCAGTCACACAGGACCTACAAGTATCTGAAGGGATATTGCAGCACGACACACATTTGTACATAGAGGAGCCTCTTTCTAAAACCTGACTTTAAGACTGCCCAGTGCAAGTGTCCTAAGGCAGTTCCCATCTGTCATTTTGCAGAAACAACATCCCACAGGAGCAGTTCTTAAAGGCCATGTCTGAAGGCCTGAAGACACAGTTCAACTATGTGTACCTCTCTGCTTTTGTGCTGGTCATCTGCTAACCCACAACCCCTTCACGCAGCAACCTCTTGCTAACATGGCTTGTTTGAACAAAAGGAAGGTGGCAGGTTTTTGTTTGGGTTTTTTGCTTGGTTGGTTGTGGTTTTTAAAATAATCATTATTAATATTATTATTATTGTTGTTGTTATTGTTGCTGTTATTTTCTAATAACCAGGAACCATACAGAAATGTGCCATTTTTTTCCCTTTCAAAATTTTTTCTCTGTCAAAATGGTTACAAAGGCAGCTCTTCATCTCTGAATTTGTTTTTGTGGGCTAGCAACACCAGCACTTAGATCACCTGTGGTGTGGTGTGATATGAAGGAGCCAAAAATCAGGACCTCTCTCTTCATTTATACCTCAGCAATCTCAGTTATATGGAGCAGAGAGCTGGAATAGCAAATACACTTCAGAGTGGCAGGTTGATTTATAAGGTGACACAAACACATAGGGCCTCTCTGAGGCTGAGGATTACTTTGGTTTGCTGCCCTACTTCCATTAGTGTTATGTCACTTGAGAGTTATTTAGCCAGAGCTCCCTTTCATACACAGATGTGCAGTCAGAGCTCACTTCCCCAGTTCCATGTGCTCTGGCAGATCCAGGGAAGGGATGATGACTCTGGGCCGATGCTAACTGCTGCATATGGTGCTTGAAGATCATGGGTGGTCCTCCAGGGCTTGCACCCCCACAAACCTACTGTCCCTGAAAATTACTTTATTCTTACAGGATGGGAAGTCACCATTTTGAAGACAATATCTTTTTATTTTAATTATTATTTATTTTTATTTCAGTGTCCTGGCTGGTCCTGAGTGAAATTTTCCCTGGTGGGATCAGAGGCCGGGCCATGGCTTTGACATCTAGCATGAACTGGGGTATAAATCTCCTCATCTCCTTGACATTTTTGACTGTAACTGGTAAGATTTCTCTGTTTCCTTCCAAGTTCATAATATTCTCCTAGTGGACAAAATTAATCTTTCCCATACAAACAACACTGCTAAAACTGCAGCTATGATGCCCCAGGAGCCAAATTCAGATGTCCATTTAGGTGCTGTTTGTTACTGTTACTTCACCATTTCCACCACATCTTTCTAAGTTTGTGCTAGTAATTAAAGCCTCAGGATGATGATCTCAAAGGTGTCTTCCAACCTCAACAGTTCTATGGGTTCTATGGGTTTAAACTGGCAAAGGGAAGATTTAGACTGGATGTTAGGAGGAAGTTCTTTACAGTGAGGGTGGTGAGACACTGGCACAGGTTGCCCAGGGAGGTTGTGGCTGCTCCCTCCCTGGAGGGGTTCAAGGCCAGGGTGGATGAGGCCTTGAGACCTGTTCTAGTGGGAGATGTCCCTGCCTATGGCAGGGAGTTCAAACTAGATGATCCTTGAGGTCCCTTCCAACCTTACCATTCTATGATTCTATGATTCTATGATTCAATGATGATGCCTATCAGAACATCTTGGACATCAGCTCCACATGCTGTGAACCTCAACTCTTAAAAACCAACATTGCCTTAGTAGGTATATTTAGGATGTATTCCCGCATCTTCTGAAGTCAATGGAAATCCTGCTCTAGATCAGACAGTAGCTTTTCTGACCAAACATTTCAAAGGACAATCCCATTGAAACAATTCCTTTCCACAGGATTGTTCCTGGTTTTGAGAAATTCTCCTCTAGAAAAATGTGTCTTTGTAAGGTTAAGATGTTTCATATTTTAATGTGAGAAAGCAGACTACCACACAAAGGGGCAAAGTTAGATGCTGATGTTGAAATTCAATGATTGGCAAATGTTTTTCTAATTATGTTTCACAAAAAGTTTTGCAAATTTTAGGTTTTTTTTTTTTTAGTTTATTCTGAGGAACATAGCTGCTGGAAACCAAGGTATATAAGGGAAAATAAATTTAACATTCCCTTTAATACTGTATCACTTTCCATAGAAGCAAGCAATCGAAGTCATAGGATCATAGAATGTTTATGTTGGAAAAGATCTTTAGGATCATTGAGTCCAACTGTTAATCTAGCACTGCCAAGTCCACTGCTAAACCATGTCACTAAGTACCACATCTATTGTCTTTAAATATCTCTAGGGATGGTGACTTAGTCACTTCCCCGGGCAGCCTCTTCCAATGATTTATAACCCTATCGGTCAAGAGATATTCCCTGGCACAAATTGAGGCCATTTCCTCTAGTTAAGTGGGAGAAGAGAAAGCCCTCCACTTCCCCCTCACCCCCCCAGCCACCTTTCAGGTAGTTGTGAACAGTGGTAAAGTCTTCTCTCAGCCTACTTTCCACCATGCTAAATAACCTATTCCTTCAATCAGTCCTCATAAGACATCATCCCCAGTGGGATCAGAGGACAGGCCATGGTCTCTAGACTCTTCACCAGCTTCACTGCTCTCTCTGGACACATTCCAGTAACTCAATGTCCTTGTAGCAAGGGGCCCAAAATTGAACACAGTATTTGAGGTGTGGCTTCACCAGGGTCAATATCACTTCTCCACTCTTGCTGGCCACAGTACTCCTGATACAGGCATCACTGTTTGACCTGAATGCTCCTCCTGCTATCATGCAGCATTGCAGAATCATAAAAAACATCCAGTTGGAAGAGACCTCAAAGATCATCCAGTCCAACCCTCCACCCAGTTTAGGGTCAATCCTAAACCATGTCCCTAAGCACCAGCTCTACAGGCTGCTTAAACACCTCCAGGGATGGTGACTCCAGCACTGCCCTGGGCAGACCATTCCAGTGTTTGAGAACCCTCTCTGTGAAGAAATATTTCCTAGCATCCAGCCTGAACCTCCCCTGGCACAGCTTGAAAACATTTCCTCTAGTCCTGTCACTTGACACCAAGGAGCAGAGGCCTCCTCACTCCAACCTCCTTCAGGTAGTTGCAGAGAGCAATGAGGTCTCCCCTCAGCCTCCTCTTCTCTAGACTGAACAACCCCAGCTTCCTCAGATACTCCTCATAGGCCAAGTGCGCCAGCCTCATTTACCTTCTCTGGCCATGCTGAAGCACCTCAATATCCTCCTTGTAGTGAGGGGCCCAGAACTGAACACAGTACTGGAGTACTCACCAGTGCCAAGTACAGGGGGATGATCATCTCCCTGTTCCTGCTGGCCACTTGTTCATGCACACCCAGACATTGTTCTGGCCTGCGTTTCAAGGAATGCAAAGCTGCAGTAACTCCTTTGGCTTAGCTGGGTCTAATCTGCATTTATGAAAGTGTAACTACAAGAAAATACGTGTTCCTAGTCTATGGCAGACAGGCAGAAGTGGAAATTTTGTCTTCAAATGCATACATGTGGAAGTCATGGCAGCCAGCAGCACCTGCACTTAGGTATCTGATGCAGAAGATACCATCTAAGTTAGCTGCTTCAGTTGCAATTTCTAGCTCATGACACAACTGTCAAACGTCTCAGCTGTCTGGCTTAGTTTTAGCAGGGAAAAGGGCCAAGTGGGCTGCAGCAGCCTGTTGGGTTTGTATATGCTTTACTTTCAAGGGGCTACAGAGTGCATCACTCAGCCTTTGTTCCTGGAGTGCAGGTCGCCAGAAAACCATTTGTCCTTGGCTGCCTTGGACGTCTTTGTAGCCCAAGTTCCATGACTTGCAGAGGTAATGCTGGAAATTGAAAGGGGTTGGATTTAGCTGTAGACAGCTGCAGCAGTGTGGAAAATGCTTAGTTTTGCTTCATTGAAGAATGTTTAACAAAACCAGACATGAGTGAAAATTCAAGGCACTTGTGATCTTCAAGTGCCTGTGCACAAACAAGCAGCAATGGCTTCTTGCTGTTTTCATAGAATCATAGAATCAAGCAGGTTGGAAGAGACCTCCAAGATCATCCAATCCAACCTATCACCCAGACCTATCCAATCAACTAGACCACAGCACTAAGTGCCTCATCCAGTCTTCTCTTTAACATCTCCAGCGACGGTGACTCCACCACCTCCCTGAGCAGCCCATTCCAATGCCAATCACTCTCTCTCTGAAGAAGTTCCTCCTAATATCCAGCCTAGACCTCCTCTGACACAACTTGAGACTGTGTCCCCTCGTTCTGTTGCTGGTTGCCTGGTAGAAGAGACCAACCCCACCTGGCTACAACCTCCTTTCAGGTAGTTGTAGACAGCAATGAGGTCACTCCTGAGCCTCCTCTTCTCCAGGCTGCACACCCCCAGCTCCCTCAGCCTCTCCTCACAGTGTTGTGCTCCAGGGCTGTTCATCGTCCTTATTTGGACATGTTCCAGCACTTCAACATCTCTCTTGAATTGAGGGGCCCAGAACTGGACACAGGACTCAAGGTCTGGCCTGACCAGTGCTGAGTCCAGGGGCAGAATAACCTCTCTTGTCCTACTGGTCACACTGTTCCTGATGCAGGCCAGGATGCCATTGGCTCTCCTGGCCATCTGGGCACACTGCTGGCTCATATTCAGCTACTCTCTACCAGCACCCCCAGGTCCCTTTCTGCCTGGCTGCTCTCCAGCCAGTCTGTCCCCAGCCTGTAGCACTGCTTGGGGTTGTTGTGGCCAAAGTGTAGAACTCTGCACTTAGCCTTGTTAAATCTCATCCCATTGGCCTCTGCCCACCCATGCAGCTTGTCCAAGTCCCTCTGCAGAGCCCTCCTACCCTCCAGCAGATCCAAACCTGCTCCTAACTTGGTGTCATCTGCAAACTTACTGATGCTGGACTCAATCTCCTGGTCCAAATCATCAATAAAGATATTGAACATGACCGGGCCCAGCACTAATCCCTGGGGGACACCACTGGTGACAGCTGCCAACTGGATGTGTGTTTTTAAGGGCTGTTTCCAAGTTAGTTCCTTAAATAAGCCGAAGCCTGCCCTTTGGGAGTCCAGCGTGGAGGTTTTGTGGATGCCCCTCCTGGTTTCACTGTAGATTGAAAACTCTCCAATTTCATGGTCACTGGACCCCAGGCAGCCTCCGACCACCACATCTCCCACCAGACCTTCTCTATTTGCGAACAGTAGGTCAAGCAGGGCTGCATCCCTGGTAGGCTCACATAACAGCTGAGAGAAGAAGTTGTCCTTCATGCACTCTAGGAACCTCCTAGACTGCCTCTTCTCTGCAGTGTTAAGAGTCCCAGCAGAAGAGTCCCAGGTTAAAGTTGCCCACAAGAAGAAGGGCAAGTGATCTTGAGGCAGCCTCCAGCTGCTTAAAGAATAATAACCTGTTCTTCCTGGTTGGGTGGTCTATAACACACTCCAACCAGGATGTCAGCCTTGTTGGCCTTCCCCCTAATTCTTACCCGTAGGGACTCAACCTGATTATCCTTAACCTCTATTTCCATGACATCCAGATCATCCCTAATATACAAGGCCATTCATCTAGCCCTTCTGCCTCGCCTGTCTCTCCTGAAGAGTCTGAAGCCATTGATTACATCACTCCAGCTGTGTGAGCCATCCCACCACGTCTCTGTGATGTTGTCAACACCATAGTTTTCCTCTTGTACCAAGGCTTCCAGCTCCTCTTGTTTATTACCCATACTGCATGCATTAGTGTACATATATTTCATCCAGAGTAACCACAAGCAAAACAAATCAATAGGTCCCTGCTAGATGGGTCAATATGGGCTCATCAATTTTATTTCATAAGGAATATTTGAAAAAGCAAACCCACTCTTCTTTTTCAAATCACAGCCAGGCACAAATAACTGGGCCAAGAATAACAGGCAAACTTCTTTCTGAATTCTCCTGTGCATTAGGGGCTGTATTCTATAAAAAATACATCGCTGGAAAAAAATATGTTTAAAAATTAAGTAAGAGATGTTTTCTTCCTTTGTAGAGCTCATTGGCTTGTCCTGGGTGTGCTTCATTTACACAATAATGAGCCTAGCATCCCTGGCTTTTGTCATTGTGTTTATACCAGAGACCAAAGGATGCTCTTTGGAGCAAATATCCATGGAACTAGCTAAACAGTAAGTACCAAAGGTGTGACTGCACCCACCAGGTGCCAGAGGGACAAAACCTTTCAATGCTGCATGCAAACAGAAAAGGAAACTGTGCTAATTTTTCTATGGAAAAATCAGATTGTCTCAAAGCTTCAGTATGCACGTTGATTTCAGTAGCCAAGAACATATTTTGGTGGTGCTGAAGGACTGGCCCTAAAGGGATGGTGGTTTCCAGCATCCCTGTGAGGAATCCCTGCAGCAAGATCTATTTTCCCAGCACTTTTGCTGGCTGGTGTTCCCAGACGGGAGGGAAGCTGTGTTCCCACACTTAGAGCTATGTGTCTTGGCTCACATGCAGAAAAAGGTCTGTAGTGAGCCCTATCTCAAATGCTTCAAGGCTCCATATGCATTTTGATAGCTCTTCTAGATAGGGCATTTTTGGGTGCATTTACTAAGTTCCGTGTCTCTGTAGACTCTATGAGATCATACTGAAAAAAATAAAACATTTTTCCAGCATGAGCTTATATCCTAGATTCACAGGATCACAGGATGTTAGGGGTTGGAAGGGACCTCCACAGATCATTGAGTCCAACCCACCCTGCCAGAGCAGGACCATATAATCTAGCACAGGTCACACAGGAATGCATCCAGATGGGTCGTGAAAGTCTCCAGAGAAGGAAACTCCACAACCTCTCTGGGGAGCCTGTTCCAGTGCTCCGTGACCCTTACAGTAAAGAAGTTCTTCCTCATGTTTAGGTGAAACTTCCTGTGCTGTAATTTATATCTGTTGCCCCTTGTCCTATCACAGGGTATAAGTGAGAAGAGTTTGTCCCCTCCCTTTTAACACCCAGCCCTCAGATATTTATAAACATTTTCTAGATCCCCTCTAAGTCTTCTTTTCTCCAGACCAAAAAGCCCCAGGTCCCTCAGCCTCTCCTCATAGGGCAGTGCTCCAGCCCCTTAATTAGCCCACTTCCAAAACATAAAAAGGGCAGAAGGGCAATGAGAGGGATAGAGTGTTGGTGTAACGAATGCCATGTGGCTGCCCCTTTCATACAATCTCTTTTGACTGGGTTTGTGTCTTTTGACTCTACCTGTCTTTTGTCACCCCTCAGAAACAGAGTGGCCCTTGGAACTATGTATGTTCAACAGAAGTAGCACATCAGTTTGGAGAACAGCATTAAATGGTCTGCTGATACACTTGCTTATGATCTTTAAACACAGGTGTCATTGACCATAAATTAACTGGCAATTTTTGTTGTCAATTTACTACTGCCCACATTCTTTTCAGTTGTTTTTCTGCCATTAAAAAATACAGGGAAAAAAACCTAAGCAGTAAGGTTTTATAAAATGCAGTACTCTCTTGATCTGTTCAAGAGCTACTTGCATTTCATAGAATCACAGAAACATCCAGGTTGGAAAAGCCCCTCAGGATCACCAAGTCCAACCTAGAACCCTACTCTACAAGATTCGCCTTAAACTATATCCCTAAGCACCACATCCAAACGACCCTTAAACACATCCAGGGTGGGTGACTCCACTACCTCCCTGGAAAGCTCATTCCAGTCCCTGACTACTCTCTCCATGAAAACCTTTTTCCTAATGTCCGATCTAAGCTTACGCAGCCTCAGCTTGAGGCCATTCCCCTTTGTTCTGTCTCCAGTTATGTGAGACTTTCAGACTCACCTCTGAAGCTATCAGCGTAACGAATAAAAGAATAAAGAAATTATCAGGAAAATAATTCAGTGGTCCAAATTTTCACAAGGCTGATGGCCTGGGGTGAGAGTCAGGCCTCGGCACAGCTGGTGGCATGTTGCTACTGGGCAGGCAGCCTCCCAAAGTTCAGCCACGCAGTGGGCGACGAGGGCTCCCTCAGCCTCTCCCTGCTGACAGCCTGCCAGCTCGGCAAGACAGAGAGCAGCCAGAGAAGGCAGGCAGGGTGGGAATATTCAAACTGAAAACAAGAGACAGAGAACCGTCGAATGGTTTGGGTTGGAAGGGACCTCCGAAGGTCATCTAGTTCCAACCGCCTCTGCAGTCAGCAGGGACATCCTCAACCAGATCAGGCTGCCCAGAGACCTGTCGAGCCTCACCTTGAATTATCTCCAAGAATGGGACCCCAACCACCTCCCCAAGCAACCTGTTCCACCTTCCCCCACCCTCATAGCACAGAACCTGTCCCTAACAGCCAGTCTACATCTGCTCCTCTCTAGTTAACTTCTGGAGAGTGGAAGCGATGGACGCGCGGCCAGCCTAGTGTGATGAGCCATCCTCTGCTGGGGTTTTTACATTAGCCGAGAATACACTTTCCACACGGAACAGCGCAATGCAGCCCCGCTTGAAAGAGATTGCTTAGGGGCTAATCAAGAGCAATTATCCGACTGCTGCAAGCCCGGAGCTAACTGCGCCCCCCAGGCCCTCCCTCGCAGAGCTCAGCTTCATGGGCTGAGAAACAGACATTTCCGGGCACCCTCTGCTGTCTCCCACCGGGCAGCCTCTCCCCTTTCCTCCTTAAAGGCAGGCGGAAAACCACCTGGGAGCCGGAGCGGCCCGGTAGAAAGCAGCAGGGCCCGGCGCGGACAGCCGGAGCCAGCAGGGGGAGCTGGGGCCAGCACGGGGAGCCGGGACCAGGACGGGAAGCCAGCCTCAGCACGGGGAACCAGCCCCAGAAGGGCGAGCCGGGGCCAGCACGGGCAGCCGGGGCCAGCAGGGGGAGCCGGCCCCAGGAAAGGCAGCCGGACCCCCAGAGGGAGTCGGAGGGGCCGGGTCCGGCGGCGTCCGCCCCCGCGCGGTGAGGCGGAGAAACGCCGCGGTCTCGGGAGCATCCCCGGGCCGTTCCGGCAGCCCGGCGCGGGGCGCCCAGCCCGCCCAGCCGTCGTGCTGTGTGCCCTTAGAAGCAGGCGTGAGCGGCAAGGAGAGCGGTCTGCCGGCGGCGTTGGGTGGTAAAGCTGTGTGGCCTTTGTGATTCTCTAGGAAATACGGGAAGAGCCCCTTGTGCTGGGTGAGCCAGAACCAGCGCAGAGAGAAACTGGTGCCGGTGGAACTTGGCAAGAGAGAGAAAGAGCAGCTCTACTAGACACCGGGCAATCAAAACAGCCTTCCCCGACAAAGAAAAACTTCAACGATGTTCATGCTCTGATGGGACACATGCTATCTTTGTTATACACGAGTTATTATTTCTTTCATTTCTTAGTAGATCTTCTTTCAGTGGCACTTTACAGCCAACATTAAAGATTGTTGTAGTTTATAATTGTTTTGAAATCCAGGCTCTGTCTCTTTCAAACCAGTATCCTGCACTGCCAGTGAGGTTACTCACCTCTTACATACAGGAGGTGAGCATAAATTGCACAGAATTCCAGTTATTAACATTGCAGNCCTGGAGGTGTTCAAGGCCAGGTTGGACGGGGCCTTGAGTGAGCTGTACTAGTGGGAGGTGTCCCTGCCTATGGCAGGGTGTTGGAACTGGATGATCCTTGAGGTCCCTTCCAACCTTACCATTCTATGATTCTATGATTCTGTAAGTAGAGTTCAGCCTGGAAAAGGTGCAAAGAACAATTGGGGTGCCAAGGAGAAGGAGTAGACTCACCGCAGCCCACCAAAGACAGATCTGTTCAGTCTAGCAAAAAAAAAAAAGGGGGGGGGGGGGGCAGGGGGGCTGAAAAGAGTTAACAACTCTGTACCTTTGGGAGAAAAATGGACAGTGATGGAATGTAAAGGACAGCTGATGCAGAATCAGGTATGAACTACTCATAGTTTAAGCTTCAGCTTAACGAGACATGAAAAAGGATCTTATTCATCAGAACTTAATTATTTGTAACACAGAGCATGCTCAGCTTATGAAAGAAACTTTACAATACAGTAAATTATGGGTCAGAATTCAGTGACCTAGAAAATACTCAGAAAACAGATTTTTAAATTTTTTTTTTAATGAGGAGGCATTTGCATAATTAGTTACTCTGAACTGAGGATGGTCTTACAGAAGCGATAGGATCTCTGTGGCTCTCGAGGAGAGTCGGGCACTGGAGGTGCCAGAGTTGATGCCAAAGTAATTTTATTTCTCAACACAGGGCACACTAGACTGACTTTTGGATTCAGAAAGCAAGAACTGTGTGCTACAGGGCAGCACAAAGGAAGTTCAGACGCCGTGGTCACTGCAAATCATAAATTATGTCAAATTCTTGGTTACTGCTGAGCAAGTGTTTCCTGAAGTACTCAGCAAGCCTCTACAAAGAATTATCTATATTGCTCCCATAAAAGAACATGGGTGTTTTTTCTTAGAAGGTTAATAGATTTTGTTAGAATGATCAGTAGATAAATATTTATTAGCAGATAAATAAATGGTTCTTTGTTTAAAGGAAAAAAAACCACACCATTCTTTGAAAGCATGCTGGCTATCTCAGCAGCCACACAGTGGCATTTCTTTGAGCATGTAATTGAGATTGACACTGTCAGCTGGAGTGCAGATACTACTCCTCACTAAGCACATGATCTCTTTTTTATTTGCTGTCTCATAACATTAAAACCACATGACTGTGTCCTGCACTGAAGGAGCAGTAGCTTACAGATCCAGATGAAGTTTTACTTCTGAGTGCAGATCACAGAATCACACAGAAATATTCAAGTTGGAAAAGACCCTCAGCATCACCAACTCCAACTGATACCCCACTCTACAAGGTCCACCCTAAACCATATCCCCAAGCACCACATCTAAATGATTTTTAAACACATCCAGGGCTAGTGATCCCACCACCTCCCTGGCCAGCCCATTCCAATGCCTGACCACTCTTGCTGTGAAGATATTTTTCCTAATATACAGTCTAAACCTACCTAGTTGCAGCTTGAGGCCCCTCTCTCTTGTTCTATCACTAATTACCTAGAATCATAGAATGGTAAGGTTGGAAGGGACCTCAAGGATCATCTAGTTCCAACCCCCTGACATAGGCAGGGACACCTCCCACTAGTACAGGTCACTCAAGGCCTCATCCAATCTGGCCTTGAACACCTCCAGGGAGGGAGCAGCCACAACCTCCCTGGGCAACCTGTTCCAGTGCCTCACCACCCTCACTGGAAAGAACTTCCTCCTAACATCCAGTCTAAATCTTCCCTCTGCCAGTTTAAACCCATTGCCCCTTGTCCTGTCATTGCAAGACCCTCCCCAGCCTTCCTGTAGGCCCCCTTCAGATATTGGAAGGCTATTATAAGGTCTCCTTGAAGCCTTCTATTCTCCAGGCTGAAGAGCCCTGTGAGAAGAAACCACCACCAACTTCTCCACAACATCCTTTTAGGTAGCTGTAGACAACCCTGAGGTCTTGCCCCAGCCTCCTCTTCTTCAAACTAAACAGCCCCAGCTCCTTCGGTCGCTCTTCGTAAGATTTATTCTCCACCTCCTTCATCAGTTTCATTGCCCTCCTCTGCACTGACTGCAGCACCTCCACATCCCTCTTGTACTGAGGTACCCCAAAATAAACACAATATTCAAGGTGTGGCCTCACCAGAGCCAAGTATAAGAGGACGATCACCTCCCTACTCCTGCTGGACACAGCATTTTTAATACAAGCCAGGATGCCATCAGCTTTCTTTGAACCTGGGCGCAGTGCTTGCTCATATTCCATCCTGGTCAGATTCTGACGTGGTCAGACATCTAGATACTGACACTGCAAATTTATATGAGTGAGTCTGTTTGGACAGTAAGCATGTGTTCAAACCTCAAAAGGAACTGTTGAGCCTAAGGATATGATTTGCCAGAAGTCAGTGGAAATGTAGCTATCTCAGGATTGAAGTCTACTGAGTAACTCTGTACCACAACATTCCTGCAGTGCAAGCTTTAAAAGAACCTATATAAAAGATCCTGTTGGACTTTTGGTACAAAGGTCAGGTGAGTAGCTATCACAATGCAGGATTGTTTAACTATGCAGATCTCGTGCCACCTATAAAGCTCTAAATTGCTAGGCCACTGGCTTCTGCCTGCACTCTTTTTTCTGTCCTGGTCCTACAGCCAGTAGTTCTCACAGTAACCCATGAGATCAGGCTACTTTCAGGGATGCTTATGGTAGGGATGCATAAGGCTCAGCAAGATATAGTTTTTGGCATACACAACTATTAAAGCAAAATCTTCTCCTAAGGGACTACATGAGTCCTTTTTGTCTCTAAGCAATAAGAGACCAAGTACACTCAGGACACATGGAGAAACAGTGGACCTGTGTACCTGGGACAAAGATGACTCAGTGGCCCCAATCAGTAAGCCTGAAAGCGTTTTGCTTTCATTTCCTATGGCAAATTGGCAGGTTCCCATCCCAAGCTAAAATTCCACACTGGATTTCAGGTGCTTCCACAGACATGGAAGAGTTTTGTTCATTTTGCTTTGAATTTTACACTAAAAATTGAAGAGCAGCTTAGAATTTTGTTTGAGGTCCACCAGAAGAGGCTAGAAGAGGTCGCTGTGCCACTGCATGGGCGAAAGTCCTTGCTCCTCGAGTTTCCCTGACCTCAGCAGCAACAGTTTACTCCAGGCTGCAGCAGCAGCAATTGACAAAGGTAAAAGCAATCCTGTAACTTCTGCAAACAGAAAAAGAATGCAAAATGCTTTAGAGCCCAGCTACATGGAAGTTGCTTAGCAGTGTGAAATGGGGAGAGCTAGAGAGCTGAGTTTGGAGTGGTGGTGGTGGTGGGAGAGAAGCCATGGATGAGGAAGGCACACAGAATGCAAAGAAGGTGAAGTCAGAGATTGGCTCTGACGGGGGTGGGGAAAGGGGCTGAAGTTTCCAAGCCTAGATGCTTCATGCACAGAAAGTTGAATTTGTTACCTTAAGTTTTCACACTTGGAGGCGTGAGGAAATCAAGAACATGGCCAAAACTGACAAGATTTGGTGAGGTTTGGGGTTTATTTTTGGGTTTTGTGATTTTTTTTTTTTGCACTTTGGGGATCTGCTTTTATTGTGAAAGAGATGGATTTTTTTTCTTTTTTTTTTTTTTTTTTTAATCAGAGGATGCTCAAGCAAGAAATAGTTTTGAAAAATATCAATTCCTTCTTACTAGAGAAAACAACACATTCTGTTACTGAAATGGAAAGAAAAATAAAATATAGGATACATGGTCAGTCCCATGTGCTGCTTAATGAATATGTGTCAAGCCTGGAAACCTGGCAAGCATTCATTGAAGAAATGCAAAAGATTTAGAACTTCTCTAAGTGCCAGCAAAAGGCTGCAGGCTGTACCTCATACAGTTAAGAGCACTTGTAAAACAATCTTGTCAAAGAAACAGAGCCTGAGCTCACCATTTCCCAGGCTCCTGCATGTTAGTATCTTCCTCAGTTTTTCAGCATAGCTGTCGACTGAACTCTCACCACTGGCTTCATGTCTGGGCTGCAGGACAGTTACCTGTACCGCACGTTCTACTAATTGAGCTTCAGAACAAGAAATAGGAAGGTGACTGAGTTTTCCAAGTATATTGTTATCAACATCATTCTTATACTAACAAGTGCCTGAGATGAAATCTAACAATGTAATGTATTTCCAGTAGGATTATGTTACAGGAAATGTATTCATTTCCTGCTCTATGATGTTAACCAGGGAGTGGATTACCTGCATGCCAAATGGCATCCCCATTTGTGGGTACTGGTTTCTGATAGTTGCCTCTAAGTAGCAGATCTTTGCAAGTGCAAGCCAAGATCATACTGGCTTACAATTATAATTCCACCACGTTTAGTGAAAAGGGCTTCTGAAAAATCTTTTCTCAGCATTGCAATTCTACAAACCAACCTCTGCTGTAATGAACTTTGCGAGTGTTCTTACAAAAAAAAAAAAAATAGTTCATATAAATACCACAGAAATTGTCTCTCCACCTTACAGGTTTGAGGTTAATTGTTGAGCTCTTCTAAGCTTCCCCCCATCTATTTAGTGCAGAAGTAAAAGTGTCATCTTTCCAGAGAAGCCATAGTTTCAATGCTGGTTTAGCTGCAGAGACCTTATTAGCTTCAGATATGTCCAAAAAGCGATGCTGTAGTCAAAGGCTTTTAAAAATATAGCTATAGTTTTAATTATAGTCCTACAGATTTAACCCTCTAAAGGCAGTCCTGATTGTACTGATACAACAAGGCCTGCACATCTGATGACACACAACTGGCACTCACAAGCTCAACTGAAAATCCAAGAAGAAACAAGGACATCTCTTACAAGTCACATTCCTGGATCTCTGAAGCATTCCACAAAACAATTTGTGCCAGATTTAAAATTATTCAGAGTGTCTTCATTAATGGACTGGATTACAGAACAGAATATGCTTATTAAATTTGCAGGCAATACTAAACTGGGAGAGATTGGGCTGGAGTTCAGAGCTTTGCAAATCCATGAGCCTGAAAAAAGCAGGATGCAATTCTGCAAGTGCAAATTTTTTTGGAAACACTAATTACAAGTCAGAGAGTGATTTAAAAAATGGGGCTAGAAAACTGCAGGAAAAGATCTAGCAGCTGTGATAACTCACAAGCTAGCAATGAGTCAGAGTTATCATCCTGCTGGAAAAAGGAGCTCTTAGTAGGTTGTATAAATAGAACCAACTCTTCAAGGAACATGAACTTTTTAGGGCACTGCTAGTGCCACAGCTGTGCATGGGTCCACCAGGGACAGATGAACAATGCTCTAGAAAACATGGCCATTGAGGAAGACCACACTGACAGGGAAGTTTAATCCAAACCACTGCTCCTCACACTGCAGGTGAGAGCCAGCAAGCTGGGGCATGATGCCTGCCCTAGAGTCTAAATGACGACTAAACAAGTTGACAGCTGAAGCCTAGGTGAAGGCAGCACAGCATGGCAAAGAAGTGCAGACTAACATCTGAAGATGGGGAAGAGTGTGTGTGTGCATGCAAAAATTATCACCAGCAGCAAGGCTTATTTCAGACTGAGGTGGGGACCTACTGATGTAGAGCAGCGATAAGAAATAAGAGTGATATCCCTAAGTGTACACTGCCAAATGCCTTTCCTCATCAGAGGTTTTAAAGTGTATTTGTCACCAACAGTTTGAGGTCCTCTTGGAGCTAGGATAGATGAGCACATAGAATAACAGCAAATAAAAGATTCCTTGAACTTTCTCAATACTCCCCTGCAAGTTTAGTATTGTGCCATTTTTGTTCCCTTACAGGCTATTACAAAGGTCTCAAACTGCTAGCACGGACCTAACCAGCACTTCAAAAGAAACAGTTCTGATTTTAATACACTGCAGCTTATTATTACCTTTCATTTTTGTTGTAACAGGCACATTTCATGCTCAGTGACAGTGCTAATGAAAAAGCAAAATGTTCCTCTTTCTCCATGGATAAATTTAGGAGACATATGCTTTATAAAAGCTCCAGAATTTCACTGGTAGCACTCAACTACTTTGTCAATTTGATACAAAAGAAAAAGGGGCACGTCTAATCTAAGACACCTAATGTAGTTGTAATGGCCAAGCCCTCATTCATTTAGGACTACATTTTGTTCCTGCAAAACCCATTACGACTTGTTTCAAATACCTTCTGCTTTTTCCTTTCTTAAATAGTGTTCTCTAATGGTGGTCTACCCATTGCTTTCTCTGACTTCAAAAAAAAATCTGAGGTCCACATTCTCTTCCATACAAACTGGAAAGCTTGCACATTAACAATCCCTGTTCTTTATCATGAATTCCATGACTCTTGAACTCAACTTAGTAGTTTCCTAGTTGTATGTTCTCTCTTCCCTACACTGCCTACACTTAGCTTAAAAGGCCTTTTATGAATTTATCACTTAAGGATTGTGGCAAATTGCTGCTTCTTTTTGCTCTGAGAGATTTGAACCATTACATCAGATAGGTCAAATACATTATCATAGGCATCTGCTTCTTCAGGATGTTCTTTCACCTTTCTCTTCCAGCTATGACTTCTGGTACAGTAACAGCTCATGGTTTACTATTTTTATGCTCACTAAATTACACAGCACACAATAAAAGTGTAACATTTCTCTTCAGTGAGATAGGGGAAAAAAAAGACATACATACATTTATACATATTTATTGTAACTTTTTAAAAGTATCATTTGCAGTTATTTTTAAGCATTCACCTCTCTTCTTGCTTCAAATGTGCACTTACTTAGAGAAACATCTACTGGCTTCTGAGTCCAAGGTTAATACCAATAATAATACATGCCACAACCAAGCTTCATTGCTTGTTGGCAGCTCCTGTCATGAAAATATACAGTAAGAAGAGTGTAGAAAAGGTCTGTGTTAATCATTCAGCAATAGGCTGGGGCTGGATTAGTGTGACCGCACCATCTTCTTGAGCTGAAGCACACCACCACCTTCCTGAAAACCGAAGCTTACACAGTAACTTGTTCCGTTTTGCATCCAGTAGGTGGACAAGGCAGTTGTTTTTTTCCTACAGCAGCTTCTTTAGCTGATAAGGTTTCCTCATCACCTACAGGAAAACACTTGCTGTAGATCTTTACATTTAGAAATGTCTTCTCATCGTGTAACAGCAAGAAAATACTTGAAGTCTGGCAAGTAGTTAGGAGAACTGGGAACAAACCAAATTTCATCCTTGGATAAACATACTTAACTACTAGAGATCTCTAACCCACACACAAAATTTTACACAGACTACAAACAGAAACAGAAGTTATCAGCAAAAGACTATTCTTACATTGTTTCAAATTAATTTGCAACTATACAATTTTAATTGTAATAGAAAAAGGGAAAAGGAATATAACGGGTATGAAGAGAAATATTTTCCAAACTTTTATTTGTGCACATTCATCAGGTGAAAAAGATAACTTTTACAGCTTCTTTGGTGCCCAATATTCAGCATACAAAAATGTAAAAGACTATTCACAACAAAACACAAGCTCAAACTAAAAAAAAAAAGAAAAAAAAGAAAAAAACCAATGTTTTAAAGGTAGTGCACATCGTGATAGCTCTGCTTATGAATACACAGAAATTACTGCAAAAATAAATAGAATGTCTTTTTTTAAAAGCAGCAATTTCATATCTTGTAAACTTCCATTTTTACAATACAGCACTGTTAAAGAGTAAAATCCAAAAGAACTGGAGTCTACACTGTGGCCATGAGCAAGTAAAAGTCCTTATTCGTCTGCTATGATTGGTCCAGTTTTCCTTTTTTTTGCTTTTAGTCCAATGTGCAGCAGTCTTTAAAGGTGCTTGGTTAGGGAACCTAACCATCAAGTGGTGAATTATAAAATTTATTTCCTGCTTTCAAACACGAATGGGTAAATCTGTTCCACGGCACTGGCAACAGCCTTTACGTTTGGCCCTGAGACATAGTAAAAATAATAAAAGAAGTGGGAAGAGAAAAATCAGGGAAACAGAAATTAAAACAATAGCATCTTCAAAATAACATTAACATTTTTAACTACTTTATACTGTAGACAAAAAAAAATTCTCCCCCACTTCTCCCAACTTGAAGTGTTCCTCTAATCACTTTTACTTCCAAGAAAAGATGCTGGCATGGAATATGCAAGAGGTTCTACACCAGTCAATTAGACTAAAAAATAAGTAATAATATAATTTAATTTCATAACAACCTGGGGGCTTTTTGATTTACTGGCTTGAACAGTCAGCCCAGAAGGCAGAGGCTGAGTGGCAGAGGTAAAATAAATACTTAAGCTAATCTTCTAGGAATTTTTATTACTGACAGTCTAGCCATTTTTGTGTCTTATTTTAGAAGCCTACCAACGAAAACTACTACTAAATACTTCCTGATTTAACCCAAGTATGTTTCAAGCCAGACTATACTATTTTTCCCAAGTACAGACTCTACATTTTAGTCTAGATTTTGCAAATAGATTCACCATTGATCTTAGGGTAAAAACCTGCAAGTCAGGGAATGGTTATTGTCTCAGGATGAAGCATCTGAAGGTTATCTAACATGATCTACAAGCATTTGGGGAAAGAAAAAGAAGAATGAACTTACTAGAGCATTTTAAGCAATGAACAATTATGATTGTGAATAAGCAAGCAGTAACATGCCAGAAATTCATCCTGGATAGAAGTTTGGTGATGCAGATAAATGAAAACAGCAGTCTCTCATGTGCTTTGATGCCTGTGAACTCAGGGATCTTTTTTGCCTCACCCTAACACTTCAAAAACTTCCAAAGTTCCTTCTGAGTATAGAGAACTGTTCTAAATGGTTTCCAAAAATCATAAATAAGTTATAAATTGCTTTAAGTAATTACAAGAGTATTGCTTTAATTTACATGCTCAGTCAGAAAATGGAATGGCATAGGATTCTTCCTATATTTTCAAACCTTTCAAGTTGAGTTAAACTGGCCTAAAACAAGCCTGGTGATAGATATCTGCCTTCTACACATGTACTGCACCTTCCTTAAATGTCACTGCTATTATAGAAATGCAAGTGTTAGAGGAAGATAGAGTTATAGAAATATATGAGGTGATGGGGTTTGCTCCATATCATTTTAACAGTTACTCTACTCTATAAAAAATCTGATTTTTCATATCTGGAAACCTCTGGTGGACAGCTCCACATAGCAAAGAGTGGAAAATGAAAATTAAGAAGAGAAGGGAAAAACATGGCATGGCATCTTCGAGACCCAGGACAACCTAGTCTCTCATTACTTGGAACTAGATGATCCCTTTCAAGTAGTAGGTCCTTTCCAACCTAAACCATTCAATGATTACATGGGAAAAATCACTGATGTCTAGAATTTGGATGGTGGTTCTCTTTCAGTAGACTCTTAACAGAAGAGAGAGCAAAATTCTGAAGAACTGCAAGCATTAATTAACCTCATTTATGACAAAATGCTGTGCTACCCTAAAAATTTTCATGAATCTCCAGTTAGGAGAAATGTATTTATGAAAGGTATGTAAATGCTACAGGCAGTGTAGTTTACAGCTCTGTGAAGCCAAAAAAAGAAAGACAATTCTAATATTTAAATAAACAATAAATATTTGCATTCCCAAGTCCTATATCACTTTTTTTTTTTAAAATAGAAAAGAGACTATGTACATTCAATACAATTTTTGAACTTACCAATAACAACACTTTCTCTACAACTCTTCCAGAGCTGAGAACTTGCATTCAAAAACAAACTAAGTGCTAGCACTGGGAAACAAAATCTCTTCAACATATCCATTTTAAATATCAGCCCTTCCTCAACCTAATGGCCCTAAAGTTAAATATTCCCAACAAGTTAAATATTTATTTTTGACATCAAAATACCTGTAACTGTGATACTGCCTGTGGAAAAAATCTGTAAGGTAGCTCGGAGAGTTTTTATTCTGTAACATACGGCAGGATGAAGTTCTGGTTCATAACTAGAAAACAAAATAAAAGATAAAAAAGAGAGATCTAGAACTGAAAAAGAAAAGCTTATCAAGTATACCAAGACAGTAAAATCCTACCGTACCTCGCGTGAGGTCTGTTATTCTTCGTAAATTCTGGCAATCTGATCTCAAAGGGCATGTTGCACACTGCTAAAACATTCACAACTTTAAAATCTGTGAAAATTACCTTTTCAAAAGAGAGGGGAAAAAAAAAAAGACATTAGAACTTCGGTTTATAGCAAGGCAGAGATATGGGCTGCCAAAAAAACCAAAAAAGTGAGTTTGAAGAGTAGTAATTAGAATTATTTTGATGACACTTCAAAATGAAAATCTCAACACTACTTAACAGACTCCAACTGCTTCCTTTATGCTTCTATGGTGCAGTTACTGTTGAAGTAGATGTTACATAGTTGTGTTATATGGTTATATTACAGCCTGAGGGAGAAATAGCTCACATTGCTGTACTAAACACCTTCAAATTGAAAACAAACTAAATTAAATAGCTCATGGAACACTGAAATAAGCAGAGAAAAAGCTTAAGTTTCACTGTTACAAGAATTACATGCAATTTGAAAACTTCTTTAATGCCTTATTGCTACATAGCATTTTTATCAAAGCCAAAATTAAGGGTGATAATTGGTTTGTTTTAAATTTCCAGTGGCTAGTACAGTAAGCTGTCTACTCCATGACTTTCTGAAACCCAGCTCAAACTACTAGCTTTCAGTTATTCTTTACCACAACCATTTCAGATGACAATAAAACAGCCAACAGACAATTCCTAAACCAACAAATAAAGAGTGTTGAGAAGTCAGTGCTGGAGACAGCATCAAAGAAACTTTTGTTCATTTTCTGAGATTCAGTATTCCTCAGTCAAAACTTTTTAGAGGGATACTAGCAATAGAAGCAATTTATCCTTATAAAAGGTCAACTTAATCTTCAGAATATACTCCACTTAAGCCATTCACTTTGTAATAAAACTCTGTGCATCCAAAGCAAAGCACTGTTCAGCTCACTGATTTAATGTTCCCTTCCATCTTCGAGAGACTGAGTTTCACGTACACATTCATAACAGCATCCAACTTCTGCTTGACTCTGATGCAGCACTACCAGAATGCCTGTCACCACTGCCTTTATTTACTACAACCACAGCTAGCCCCTGCCTGCCAAAGGACAGGCACTGTGTCTATTTAACTACCTGTCCATAAACAGTTAGGTAAACAGCACAACTGATTGCCAGGAAGTTTCAGAGTACTAAAATCTGTCATTTTCAAGTCATTCATTTTGCTGTTTTTCAGCCTGCAAATGGTGGCGTGTGCTTGGTAATGTCAACCCAAAATCAGAAAAAAATAGAGGTTTCATGTCCAAAGTATTTTATTTGGTTTCCTTCCTGCTTTGCAACCTGACAGTGCAGAAGCATTTTCTTCCCTTTTTAATTACAGAAGCTCAAACTTGCTCTTAATACAATGGACATGTATCTGCTATTCCACCAGGTATGAGGAAAATTACGTTTAAATGACAGTTAGGATTTATGCCATGCAGCACTTATTCCGAATAAATCTTTCAAGATTTATTGCTGTCCAAGAAACATCTGTAGGTGGTTCATTTATTAAACAAGTTTTGTTGTTCATTAGCCAGTGAAGAGGCACTGCTCTGAGCTGCCAAATGAAACTCAAATCTGCAAAATAAATCATCTCCTCTTTAACTGGCATCTAGAAAATGCATGCAGACACAAAAGGGGCATCTGAGGGGAAACATGTTCAGTGCTAAATAATTATGATCCATCTTTTTTCTTTCTTTCTATTAAACATACTACCAGCCTTGCACAAGTCACACAAGTCCTTTTTCATTAGAATTACCTGAAAACCTAGTTTCTGTAGACTACGAGCTAATCGTCTGGCACCAAATTTAGCTTCTTCTTCACTATAAAGGAGAGAGAAAAGAGTCTAGCATTAACAGAAACAGACTGTATATTTGTGCACACACATACCACAACAGCTACTCAGACTACAAAACAAACAGCTTGTAGTGCATGAACCACAATTGCATGGACAGCCTTCCTTTCATCACATTTGAACTATCCAGATGGGGTTCTTTATGCCCTGTTTGAACACTATTGTCACACTTGGCCCCAGCTGAAGTGGGAGACGTATTCTGATCATCCGTGACACTTAAATACTCTGAGAAGACAAATATGATCATGGGTAGTCTGGAGTTAACATTCTGAAAATCATCTTCTATTTTGAAACAAAGATCATGAACAGAAAGTATGCAAGTTGACTACTGTACCTTACTCTTACTCTGCAACGCAGACATAACTTAAAGGAATTCAGCTGTTAAGAGTTTAGCAAGTCTCAGGTGCATGTGACCTGACAGTCTGCATTTGCATCTTTCCAGTCCCTCAATACTGTGTAACTCAATTAAATTCAGGTGGGTTTTCAAGAAAGAGTAAAAGATATCTATCCTTCAAAAAAGGTCATCCCTTCCCAAGCGTCAAGTTCTGGCCAAAACCAGAATTCTTAAGAGAGATGTCAAATAAAGTTTCTAGGATTTTCTTCGTAAAATAGTTTTCACTGCTAGTCTCTCAGAAGGCTTGAACTGATGTTGCTTAAGATTTCAACTCAGTCCGAGGTAGACATTTCACATAAAAAATTTCCTGCTAACCACGCAGCTTGCCAAGGATCTATGTGTAACCCAGTGTGAGTGAAATCTCAGCAGTGGCAAGGACTGCCTCTTGCCATCTTTTTCATTACTTTAAAAGAGGCAAGCATTTACAGCTAAAGAAATAATCTTCATAAACTCACCTTGTGGCTCCTGTGCAAATAACTTTTCCTGAGGACCAAATGGTGGCCGTAATCCTAGGTTTCCTAAGCTTCATTAATACTTTCTAAAAAGAAAAATAGAAATGGAAGAGCTGGGAATTAGTAGCAGTTCAATTTCATACTGGAAAATAAATAAACAAACTGTTAGACAAATCAACTGTTACACCAATACTTCCTCTATTTTTGATAGCCCTGAACTGTCCCTTCATCTCTTTCAGTAATTAAAAAAACAAACAAACAAAACAAACAAATAAAACACCACAAAAAAAACAAACTAAACCAAAGCCATCTCCTGAGANGCTGTCTGGGCTGCATGCGCACACTGCAGGCTCATGTTGAGCTTTTCATCAATGCAGACCCCAAGGTCCTTTTCCTCAGAACTGCTCCCAGCCATTCACCACGCAGCCTGGATTTGTGCTTGGGATTGTGCCTACCCAGGTGCAGGACCTTACACTTGGCCTTGTTGAATTTCATGGGGTTGGCCTGGGCCCACCTCTGCAGCCTGTCCAGGTCCCTCTGGATAGCATCTCTGCTCTCTAGCAAGTTGACTGTGCCACACAGCTTGGTGTCGTCTGCAGACTTGCTGAGGGTGCACTCAACTCCTCTGTCCACGTCACTGACAAAGATGTTAAACAGCACTGGTCCCAGCACTGACCCCTGAGGGACGCCACTTGTCACTCGTCAATATAAGCCAGTTTAACATTCACAAAACAGGTAAAATGAAACTATTATCCTCTGAATAAAATGCTGAAAGCCAGTGACTCCCATGTTGCTGACTTCTCATCAGGATCTATTCTCTTGACAAAATTAACAAAAGGGAGGCAATGCTGACCCTGAGGCGTAAGAGTTCTCATCTCATCTTATACTAGATACTCACCTCACCATTTGCAGTCTTTTGAGACACTATTTACCCACTCCTACTCTATGTTTAGTATACAACACACCAAATGTCTATCATGACAGAAATTCTGAAATAAACCCATGCTTTCCTCTATCCAGCACACACAGGTATCAGCAGAAAGAAGGTTTATCTTAAAGAACGTTCTTAAAACCAGATAAATGAGGTATGTTGAATCTCTTACCCCAACATCACGCTTGTAAATCACGTTTGCTCCCTCTAGCGCGATCTTCCTCAAGTTTAAATGACATCTTGTTCTAAAAACACACACTACATTTGTGATTAAAATGTCCAATGCAACATCACTGTCCGCATCCATTGGGGTGATTTACAACTCAGTTTTCCCACCAGCTCACCATGAAGATCACATCCTGAGAAATGGAAATTATAAAGTTAAACACACCGGCAGAAAGTGGCCTACTAATGCCACTGTATACATCCTTCCTTTAAATGAGACAAAAAACAGAAGTGATTACACTCTGACTCATCTAAGTTAACTGTGTGTGGGGAGGGTAGGTGTCTGTATGCTATTAAATAGGTTACTTGTTTAAAGCCATGTTGCCAGACTTAACAGAAATAAAGTGTGTATACATATATACAATATTTAAACTTGCCAGTTAAATATGTTACAACTCTTACCAACTATATTAGGACACAGTGAAGATTACTGAAACGTTTTCCATAGCTCCAGTGGATAATCTTTCCTCAGCTCATTTGAGGATGTCATTAGACACCTCAGGAAAATGCATTTCTCTGACTGCTCAAGTTGATAATTCTGAACAGCTTGACATTTGTGTTGGAATGGATGAGCCTGCTGAGTAACTTTGAACTAACATAGGTTACACAAACTGCAGCCTGCAGATAGCCTGCTATCACAGCTTTCCCATCTTCATCCAGCACTCTTGGCCTATCTCTCCCAGTGTAATAGCATAATGCAAACTATACAAAATGTCCTGGTGGCAGCAACCGCCTGCCTGAGCTGCAGTGGCCTCTCATCCCCATCTGCACTGCCTACAGGAACTGCACAGAATGAGGGTATTGTACGTGCAGGGCAAAGCCAAGTGGTTTGGAGGAAAAGGAGGACTTAATCATTAAAGCACAGGATGGCTGTCCAGTGCATGCACAGCATACCTAAGGCAACAGGAAGTGTCAAGTCTACCTGTGCACATTGAAGGTGACACTCCTGACACACCTTAACTGGGGAGAAGAATCATGAGAAGAAGAGTTGGGCTACCATTCAGCCCAGCCTGAGACTGCTTGACATCCCAAATCTCAAAGTGAAGTATTTGGGGAAAGGAGGGGAGAGAAGAGGAAGATTGGTATACAGTGAAAAGGACTTCTATCAAAATAGTTCATTCTTTGTAGAACAATATAAAACTCTTAGTTTTACTCCAGGAGAAGTAGAGCATAGCCTAAGAGACAGAGGCAATATTATCTTGATCCATTCAGCTAAAATTTTAGTAGCATTTCATCCAAAGGAACACAACAGAAAGCAAAGATTAAAAAAAAAAAAAAAAAAAANAAAAAAAAAAAAAAAAAAAATTACCCAGATATATGAGATGCTCTGTATGGTTACTGCCATGTAGGGAGTAGGTGACTGCATCAAGAACAGCAATATATGTAAACGGACTGCAATGTATTTATCACTTCAACTGTTTTGGCCTTACATTCTATATCAGAAATCTTCAAGATACAATATTAGTGTTAACAATTAGTGCTTTCATCTGACTATGACTTCCTGAACATCGTGCCATAGTCTCTAATTGAAACCTCACTCCAAGTGCACCTTTGACTACAATTCACTGACAACATAGAAGTAATGAACTACAAGGCAGGTGTGCATAACTGCTGTGACAGTTACTGCTTCTACTGTGCAGCTTGTTCCCAGCTGAAATAATTATTATGTAATTGTTGGCTTGTCCAATGTGAGAAAAAGAAGAGACATGAAAACACAGAAATGAGCTGAAGAAGCAGCAAGAGAAAAGCAGAAAAACCAAAGGGTATGTGTAGGGGTTGGGGGGAAAGCAGGCGAAGAGAACAAACAGTAACTAATTAGTATTCCTGGATCCTTCTTTTTAAATGAAAAATTATATAAATTCTCGCAGTTAGAAATGAGTTACCCCATCTGGTTTTGACGGACTACTACAGATTGGGTTAGCAATTTATGGCACCAGATCCAAAGATAGCACATGTGCAGATTTTGAATGGCATGCAGGCAGGGCCAGCACAGAGCTGGAACCCTTGGCATCCTCAGAGAGGCATTTGTTTTCACCCTGGCTCCAACTCTTGGCTCTCACTGAGTTCACTTACTGGAACCCAGGAATGATTGCTATACATGAAAACAAGGTACCTCAGATCGGCAGTGTCTCCCAATTATCAGCAGGTTTCTGCTGGCACCCTCCATCTCTACACTTTGAATTAATATCAATGCCATACATAACACCTTTGAAAGGTTGCTAACTGCTAAGCAAACTCTAATACTGTATGACAACGTCCTCATAAAATTCTGATGGCTTGTCTTACATCAGGGGAGAGAAGTCATGTGCTCATTCAGAACAAAGGGAAAGGTGGTTGAAAGAGAGGAAAATTACAATTTAGAAGGAAAAGATCTCTCCTTAAACAGGGATCTACAGGAGAAGAGAGAAAAAAAAAAGAACATCAGTATGCTGTGAAGCTGTCAGTAAGGATGTTTTCAGCAATGATGGTGTACCTTGGTTAAAAGTACAGCCTACTCTCACAGATTTTAATGGGAGAAAAATAACACAATTTTACGGTAGTGTGTCCCCTTTTTCATTACCATGTTCTGAAGGCTCAAGACAACTAAATTTGAGCTGTAGCTAATATGTTTTGTGATATTCACTTAAAAAGGGACATTATTTCTTATAGAATCTGTATCTAAACACAGCATAAAAATACTGAAAACTGCCTTTACTTTAATGTTATTTGACCTAGTAGAAAGATTTAATTGTTAAACTCACTTGAACATTGAACATTTCAAATATTAATTGCCAAGTTTTTCTAATCTGTCCTGAGAAACCTTTTTATTTGCTGCTGCTAAACACTACCAGTGTTGTTGGAGAACCTGAATCCAAGTGTTAACAATTTTGAATGCACCCATTCCATTTAGCATAGAAACACAGTATTAACCTCTTCCAAGGCATAGGTAAATCAAAACACCTCTAGACTGGGATACTTCTGTTCAAGCAGTGAGTTGAGCACAATCCATTACAACCTCTGTCTTGAAAATATAGTTTAATGTCTCACACTGCACAACAACAAAGAAAAAAAAAACAAAACAAAAAAAAACCCAGATACAAGATATCCTGCTACCTTTCTTTTGGAAGCCTCCAAGAAATACAAATCCATAGAAACCATGGGAACAGAAGCAAGCTAAACTTCCACTATAGGAAAAAAAACAACCCACAACCTATTCTGAAGAGCATGTTTATAAAAAAAGGTATAAAACTATTCTCTCTTAAAGGAAACCAAGAAATAAAAAATATATGGAGTTCCTATGCATGCATATGTCCAGTAGCATGACTACGTGGAGCCCAGAAGTCCTAAACAACATTCTTCTCTTCCTCAGTTTTCTCTTGTCTTTGTGCTATTGATGCACATTACTGTATCCCTGCTGCATAGCCATGATTCATTATGTCATACCTCAAATCTGCATTTCTGTCCCCTATCTGCAAAATGGGTAGGGAAATGCTCCCATGCTTTTTACAAATACACTTTGAGGCACACAACAGCCTGACACAAGCCTGTTACTATTCCATATTTATGCATTACATTTGCAGAACAGAGACTCAGGAGAAACCAAGTATCTTGTTCTTTTCAGTTCTGGATTTGCAAATGCCTAAGTTGATTTCATTAAGCTCAGCCCAGGTTTCGTTGATTAATTTTGTTCAAAGAGTCTTCCATCCGAACCTTAGAATTTTGGCACCTTAAATCTCATTTCTAAAATTATCTTTTGCCAGTTAATGCTAACTTAGTAACAGGCTAAAACTGAAAATAATGTATGAGTCTATATGTCTTTTAAATTATGCACTTCACTCAGCTTTCTCCAGCACAAGAAACAAGCCTACTTTGATTTCAAAAATCTCTTACGTGAGCATAACACAACTACCCCAACAAATTAAAAAAGTTAAATACACCTTTGCAGAATTTTGCACAATTTTATTAAGCAATTTTTTTAAAAAGTTTGTTCTTTTCAAAACAGATCTCAACATAAATTTCAGGGATACTGCTGGAATGTCACCTCAAGAATAAAAAAAAGGAGGAAAGAAAAAAGCTAGGTAAGTAAAGCCTGATAAACATAAAACCAACAAAACCTAACTCAAGGTTATTTGACACTGTAAAGTAATGTATTCTGCACTGAAACATGAGAAACTTCCCAGAATAAGCAATACTTTGGAGGAAGGAATGAGCACTCAAGTTCTTAAACAAAGCATTAACCACGCATCCCCAGTTAGGACACAGCCACACTATTTTAGATACTATATAAAAACACATGAAGACAATCATCCTGCACTGAAAGCTTACAATCTAAAAAAAGGCCAGCACTCTCTGCCTTCAAAAGTTCCAAAACAACCACACTATCATCATCAAAGAGAGAGGAAAGGCACTTGGGACGGAGTATGTAAACAAAGTATTTTAAGCTTTTGGCTACCTTTGATCCAAGAAACTCAGAGCTGTAAAGGTAGATGAGGGGTATCTAACAATGGTTACGTTAGTGTCAGAACAGTTTAATAAACACCTTTTTACCAGCAGTCCAAGTATAAGCAACTTCCAGTGGTTATTTTTAACTTTGCTCCAAAGCAGTTCACCAACTGACCAACTCCACAAACAGCTCCAAAAGCCCAGCTGAAGGGATATCTATCACTGCTGCACCACAGGCATTCATCAAACTAATGCTTGAAGAACATTTTAGAAAAAGCTAGCCAGAATCTTCACAAGAAGATTCCTTATGAGAACAGAGTGTGCACAAAATAAAGCCCATCAGGAACAAGAAGAGTCGATTTACATCCATCCACTGAAAGTGCATTTTTTTTAAGATGTGTTCAGCCCCTCAGGAAGCAGGTCCATATGAAATGCTAGAGGTGGCAAATTCCTGAAGTTTGCTTGAATTCATAGATAAGAAATGGTCAGGGTAGCAGGTGAATGCCTCTTCAGACCTGTGAGCAACACAGCTACTACTATTTTTATAGAAAATCCTCTGGTCCAAACAACTTTCTAGTTACAGCTAATGAGCAAGTGGGACACGCTTTCATCACTTCTTGTCTCTAGTGGCAAGTTAAGTTGTCTCTAAAGCAAAAGGCCATCTTGAAGTTAATATTCTCACCTTTCGAGATTTGCACTGTCATGACAACTTCCTACAGAATGAAACAAGTATTGGGGGAAAGGAGAAAAATTCCAAGTGCACATAAAACCAGTACCAAAGTCTGTCCAATTAGCCCAATGCAAAGAATGATGATACCAGCCATTATCATAAGCAAGTAGGGCACAAATGCCCAATCCTGCTGTCAAACCTCTCAGATAAGCCTACTGCATTCCCATGGAGCTGGGATCTTCCAGTACAAATCTAGTGGCAGGCATAAAGTCAGTTTATAGAACAAGATCAAGAAGCATATTTTAAATAATTCATAAAGATTTTCCTCAGATCAAAAAAAGGTATATTCATATTCAAAGCAAGATTCACTTGCATCCCATTTAGTGCCATCTTTCCCTTACAACATCCAGTTACAGCCAAATGTGAACGATTAAAAACAATCCTTAAGATCTTTATGATGTGTAGAAGACTGTTGTAAGTATGACAAAAGTATGACTCGATGGATTAGGTGGCCACTCCAACTAGATAAACTAATGCAGATAAAGCGAAGAAATAAAAATTTGGTTTGCTGTTACAAAATATTATAACACAACAGGTAAGCCTCTAGTCCCTCTCTCAAACATCTACCATTTCCGTGTCTCGACGGAGGAAATTTTAAGTACTGCTCCTATTCACACAACTGGGAATCTCACTCAAAGCTCTACACGAACCAGTGTCACAAGACTCAGGTTAACAAATAATTTTTTTTTTTCCCCTTTAACCCCAACCAGAAACTTCTCCGGCCACCCCTGCTAAAACAAAGCGCATGAAGAGGCGGCCTAGCCACGCCGGTCTCCGCCGCTCGGCAGCGCTGGTTTATGAAGCGCTTCGTTACCTGGAGCGGCGCCGGCAGCCGCTGTAGGGGACGGGGCTGTTACAAAGCCCCCAGGGCCGCGCACGCTATTTCGGGGACTCGGACGAGGGGGCAACCGGCGGAAACCCTATGGAAACCTCGCCGGCTGCTGGAGAACGACCCGTTTTCCGTGGAAGATGCTCTGCCCCCTTGCTCTCTCCGACGCAGCGGCCCCAGCCACGCACCTCCCGCCGCAGGGGACAACGGACCGCGGCGGAAGGAGCCAGCAGGGCCGCGGCGAGGCGGTGGAGCAGGAGGAGGCCACATGCGGCCTCTCTCACCTCAGCTGGGAAGGGACGGGTGGGAGCGGGGCGGTTGGGGGTGTGCACGCGGGGACCCGACGGCCGCGTCGGCCGAGGCGGTGGCGAGGAGAAGCGCGGCCCGTCGGCGGGCGGCAGCCGTTACCGTGCGGGCAGGCGGGCAGCTGGGCAGGTGGCGGAGGTCGGGGCGGAGCGGGGTGCCGGTTGCTAGGCGCCCCGCCGCTGGCGCCCGGCGGCGTTCCGGGTTCTGGGCCGACTCCCCCCGACAATAAACATCCCCCAACGCCGCGGGCATAGACACGGCGCCGGCTAGAGCGGCCGCCGGAAGTCACGACGGCGGGAGGGGAGGAAGGGGGCCGCGCTAGCAGCGCACTTCCGCTTTCGTCTGCCGCCCCCTGAGGCGCTGCTGGCTGAGAGCGCCAGCACCGCCCGAGGCGGGGAGGGTGAGCAGGCGGCTCCGGGCCGCCCCGCTGTGGCCTAATCGGGCAGTTACCACGCCGGCCCTTGCTCCGGGGCGCTGAAACTCGCCAGCGCTCGCCGCCTGTTGTAGTGTTGGCGCTTCACTCAGCGCCCCAGTTAGGGAGCAGGGAGACTTTGAATCTCAGCTGTGCCAGGGCATCTGTCGTGTACTGCTCTTGAGCAACCGCTTTGCCTCGACTCATTCGGGAGCTGGCGAGGCCGCGCAGCAGGCGGGGAATTGTTTGGGTTTTTTTTGTTTTGGTTTGGTTTTTTGTTGGGTTTTTTTTTTTGGTGGCTGTGCAGCAGGAAGGCTGGCCTTGCGCCACCCTGGAAATACCTGTCTGCAGCGGGCTCGTGGGATGCTGGTTTTGCCAACTGATCCAGGCTTTATCCCTAACACATTGCCTGCGGTAGCATCTTTGGCAGCAAACCAGCAGGAGATCTGATTGAGTTTGCATATCGGATGGTGGCACATCCCTGTTTTTTCTTTGAAGCTACTTGCCCTTAGACCACTTGAGCTTGCTGCAACTTGGCAGCTATGTGCACTCTGACCAAAACAAGTGGTCAGCGCTGGTCTTGACCCAATCCAGCAATCATTGCTTAGGATTGATGCTTTGATGGGAGACAGGTGATGTGAGGACTCAGTGAGGGTGCCTGGGATAACACTGTTTCTGTCCAGGGCAGTCCTCCAAATTCAGCGCTGTCTCACCTGTCTTAAAGGTGCCTTACAGCTATACTTACCTTTTGTTTTGGAAAAGCCGTTTGTTCTCTTGGGAACCCAGAAATGAATGTGACCGCAGTGTGGCCAATTAAGGACTCACCATCCAAAGTGAAGAATTAAATAGTCAGGTTGATTTTAGGCATATAAAGTTACATCAGACATGAAAAGTATTTATGTGTGCATATATATTTGTTTGTATAGTGGAGAGTATTCATTTGTATTGACAAATTTCTGAAACTGAGGTTCTGTAATGTAGTTTCTGTGTGTAAAGTGATGGCAGAAGAGCTTTAATTAGGTTAGAGGGAACAGTATGACATATAAACGTTGGAGTCTTCAGATCTGGGATGCTTTCCTCTGCAAGCTTCAGTTAAATCCTCGAAATGCTTTACTGGGTTGACTCGTCAAGAATAGTTATTTCGGATTCCCACATCACATCGGCCGCGAGTAGATCGGTGACGGAGCTGCTTGCTGATGTAGGGTTCGCCTGCCGGCTGCAGGCTGGCTTCACGGCAGCGAGCGGCTCCGCTGCCTCCCCGCGGCTTCTCGCAGAAACAGATCTGCCGCACCTAGCTAAAAGTGGTCAAGTCGAGCGAGCTTTTGGAAAGAGGGAAAGCGAACTCAGAGCAACTCTTACCGCAGTTCAGTAACTACTCAGGAGTGCCTTGAGGCTGTTTTGTTCTGGGCTTCAGCGTAATGGCTCTGAGTCATCACAATTAACACTGCTACTGGGTGGTAGATTGTTATGATGTCTTCTTGACAGTTCTTCTGAGGTTCTGTATAGCTGTATCACAACAGATGCTAGTGGTTGCTTTTTTTTTTCCCCTGAATGTTAATCACATCGACAAGTTATTAAGAAAAGATTTATAAACCTTGATTTTGCTTGAATTCTCACTGATTCGATGGGTTTTTTAGCATGCTCATAAAAGTCCACATAAATTCAACACAAAAAAATGTGTTCTAGCAAATACACATCCACTGCCTATCCACTTGATTGCTCTTTTCAGGATATAACTTTTTTTTTTCGTTTTTTTTTCTTTTTTTTTTATTGATAAATAATTTCAAACTCTTGTGTGCTTTAAAAAAGACTGAGCATTTCCATTTTACACATGATCCAAAGATTGCATCTTTAAATTTGTATTTGCAAAATGTTAAAATCTGTGCAAGTAGTTATGATCCCATTGACATGGAATGCAAATAAAGTACTTGGTCTCCTACCTGATTTGACAAGGAAGTTTATCAGTTATGCTTGCAATTTTATTCCACATGTATATAGCTACAAAACTGTTGTTCCTGTCTTTATGTTCTCCCCCTTCTGGTCTACATCACTCTGTGTAATTCTGATGTGGCTCTCTGGCTTCCTCCACTAATATGACTGAGATGTTAAGGATTTCCCACCTACAGGAACTGTGTCCTCATCTGCCTCTTGCTATTGCTTGTTCTAACTTACCAGATGCTGTTGTGATATCAAGCAGGGAAGGCACACATAGGCCATTTCTGGCACTGTTGCTTCCTTACTATGTGATTTCATTTTCCTATGCCTTTGTTTTTCAATCCATTGTTTGGGGAGTGAAGAGGAGATGGAGCTGTGAGGAGGATGTTTCCTGTGCTTGGACATTTTGCAGTGTAGAATTGTGGGCTGCTTGGGACCATTGGTACTGGTATAGTAAAACCAAGGATAATCAAACTTTAGGACACAGAACATATTTTCGTTCTGTAATTACACCAGTAAGCATGAATAAAGATGCAGTTTCATTATGTTGTTCTCACTCATCAAACTGAAGCATATAGAATCATAGAATGGTAAAGTTGGAAGGGACCTCAAGGATCATCTAGTTCCAACCCTCTGTCATAGGCAGGGCCACCTCCCACTAGTACAGGTCACTCAAGGCCTCGTCCAACCTGGCCTTGAACCCCTCCAGGGAGGGAACATCCACAACCTCCCTGGGCAACCTGTTCTGCTTTGTTATCTGTATTTTTTCTATTTTTACAGGGCTAATTTTCTATCAGATAAGATCCAGTGCAAGGTAGACTGTAGAAAAGTGTAGTGGGGCAAGTAGAAAGCTGTGTGCCCCCTTGAGGCATGCTACAATGAAGGCTAGATGAAGAGTTTTATACAGCTGTATCTTAAGAACTGTGGGCTCTGTGCAGAAGACTATTGAAGTACTTGTGTTCAGAGAGGTGCAGCCTGTCTCTCAGGCAGTCCATAGAAATGACACTGTGTGGAATGGTCATCACCTATATGCATACAACATCTCCCAAGCATGTGCCCAAGGATTGAGCTTAAACCTGTGCCAGGAGATCAGTCAAGGAGGGGCTCCTTCACCTCAGTGCTTACTTTATCAGGTGAGACTGTAAACTCAGCTGTGCCTCCACACACTTTTCTGATGATGTATGGTATGGTAGCTCATGCCAGCACTGCTACACTGTTGCCTCCCTGCCATAAGTGGTGCTTCGACCAGCTCCACAATATTCAAACATTCTGTTACATTTTGTAATAGATCTTATTTTATATATTTGTATTTGTATAAAAATAAATATAGATAATCACTAGTATTTGATTACTTATGCCACAATTCTGATACAGTGTGTATATATTACATCACGTTTGTGTATATTTTGTACTATCTATACCTGGATATACTATTTAATATAATATAAAAATATGAAGAAAATGACAGTCGAGTACCCCATAATAAAAGTCAAATGATCAGGATGAGGTTTTAATTTATTAAACTGTACAATAATTTAATACACATCTGTAATTTAAACCTCTACAAAAAGGCATTTACAGATTATGCCTACTGATCTTTGTTGGCAGTTAGCAAAGAAACATGGTGGAAGTAAAATCAGAAGATGGAGTGCAAGTGGAATCAAGAAGTTTGCAGGAAGATGATACTGTTGGCTTCTCAGCAGTCTCCCTGCTGTGCTATGTGTAGCTATAGCCAAACAGTTGGGGGTGCTGGCCTTGGCTCACTTTGCCAGCTAGCTCCCTACTGCAGCAGAAAGAAGTTAGCATGCACAAACAACAGCATCTGCTGACTTGTCTCAAGCCTTCCCATGCACTTAAGTAGGGGAATATCTCAATTTTGGATCTCAGCACAAGTTTAACATGATGCTGCTTGACAGTGGCAAAAAAAAAAAAGATACTCTGAGGGCATATGGCAAATTTTGATATCAGGGAACTTGTGACTTAAGTAGAAAGGGAACTGCAAAGCTTACTAGAGTTGGGCAACAACTGAACATGGTTTAGGATATAATATTGTTTAAATCGTGTATTATGTTTGTTCCTGAACTTGGCCTCTTGGTTCTAGTGACCTCTAGTCTTAATGTATGAGTTATGGAATAAAAATACCAAAGAGGGTACCCACTAAGAATTTTTGACACATAAAAGAAGGTAGCAGGTTGATCTAGAAAACGAGTGAGAAGAGTATGAGACTAGAGTGAGACAAAGGCATCAAGTACATTTGTCACTATGGCTTCTAAGGCTGAAGTGATACTGATAAGTAAAACGGGGCCAAGGCTTATTTTACTTAGTGCTTGGTTATTAGCACAGTCCTTGGCACACCTTTGCACCTGTATGACTTCCTTCTAGAAAGTATCTAAGCATGGTTTGGGAATAACATGTGCTGGAGTGCTGGAGAATGATCTCATCCTTTGGTGACAGTGGAATAAAATGTAAGGATGTGTGTATGTGGATATATATATATCGAGAGAGAGAGGACCCTTCCCATGCTGGGAAAGAACTCTTCACATTCTGGTCAGCTTGACCATCAACAAGCATCACAAGACACAAGATGCTGAAGCAAGAGGCTGTGTTAACACTCGGATTGCTTGTCACACACAATGGTCTTTGCCTCATCCCCGATGGAGAAGGGAAGTGCTGCAGCAGCAGCCTGGGAAGCCATCCAGTGGGAGAGTTATCTGCGTTGAGCGCATCCCTGGGAACGCTTGCTGCCTGTGTCTGTTCCTCCTCCCCTCCTGCTGCTGCGCAGGATTTTGCAGATGTTCCTCCCAGAGAAGGCAGCTGCAGCTCTCAGCCTCCTGGTTTCCATCTCCCCGGTGGTCTGGCTCCACCCGGCTATGATGGAGCTGCTGATAGTTGCTCTTTTCCCTAGCTCATCCCTTCACAAGGACTAAGCAGTAGTAGTTAGAGGAAAAGGGATTGTTCTGCTCTTCCTCCCCCTCCCTCCCCCTCCTTGTTTCCTGGATGTGTAGCTGTAGCCTTCCCTGGTTTTCCCCCTAGAGTTTCTCATCCCCTTTCTTAACCAGCATGTAAACAACCACGAGAAAATTTGAGTTTGCAGATAATCTATATTTACAGTTGGATATGGTCTTATAGTTTACATAGCAGCCTGGGATGTAAATAAGTGAGGTTTTTTTCTCCTTGCTTAAGAAAAATGGCCTCGTAGAATTTAAAGTGAAGGAAAGGTTTACATTGGGTTTTATTCTCATGCTTTTGTTACAATTTTATTGGTTTTTTTTTTTTTTTCCATGCAAGGAGGTTTGGATCTCTCCATTCCCCACGCAAGGACAGTGTGGCTGTGTGCTAGCATGCACTTCATCTTGAAAATGCATTTCATCTGTTTACAAGTTTCATTTTAAGGGCGCAATTTTATTGGTAGAAAATGCGTCATCTCAGGACTGCTGTGACCCTAGAGTTTGTCCATGCCGCAGTTGGGAAATGTGATGACTGCATGTCTCGGCCTACTCAAAGTTGTTTTTATACAGTTAGCTGAAATACATTAGTGTCTAAAGTGAACTGAGGAAAAAGCAGTTACTTGCAGGACTTTGCTGGGTTTGGAGTCTGCTGGCAGCAGTCCTCACAAAGGTAACATGGAGTTTTTTTTTTCCCCATCCCTCCCAAAGCATAACTCTAAGGTCAGACTTATGACATCTTCTCGGGGTTGCAGAAATTCACCAAGCCGTAGCACACCGGTAGCTTTGCAGCACTAGAGACAAGAAAATTTACTTTGTTGTTTTGGTTGTGCTACTTCCCATCAATAGAGCATGCTGGGCTGAAGAACATGAAACAGTCCATGATTGAACAGTCAGCACAAAGCTGTTTTTACACTGAGGGTCTGCATTTGGCAGTACAGCCTTAATATGAAAATAGCCAATGTTACATGGCTGGCAATGAACAGGGACAATTCAAATCACTGGTTTGGGGAGAAATTCTTTATGGGGGCTTTTCTAGGTGTGTGTATATGTGGAAATTACAGAATGCTGTTTTTTGCTGCCACAAATTTCAATTTAATTGAGATTCAGTGTCATTTCAACGTCCTTAAAATTTCTTTTTTTTGGAAGGCAAAATCTAATAATCTACATTCAGATATCCACACAGAAATTAGAAATACTCCAGATTTTTACCAGGTTATGCCCTCCACTTGTACACTAGATATATGCAAGCTTTGCTCTCTTTTAGACAGCTTATTACTTGCAGTTAGCTAATGTCCTCTGCATATTTTATTTTATCTTATTTTATTGCAAATAATAATGAATGGCAATGACAACTTAGTTTTGGGAAAGATTACCTTTTAAAAAATAGATATGATTCATTTGCAATGAAGCATGTTTCTCCAGGCAGGCACAGCTGGTGGGATCACCAATACAAACACTTCAAGCAAACCTGTGCTTGTGATCCTGTCATTGTATCTGGGATTCAAACCAGCTTCCCTGCAGAAGAAACCACACAGAATTTCTGTGTCTATTAATTTCTGAGGTAAGCTTGGAATTGTGACCTTGGAGCCTCTTTTATTTCTAGCTTTTATTCCTCTTGTACTTCTTGCATCTTGAGGGCATGACCATTGCTGTAGCCTCACTGTGGCCAGGACTGTGAGGCATTATGCAAGTGCCTGCAAAGTGGCTTTCCTGCTGTGCTGATATTTCAAGCTGGAAGATTTCCATCCTAGCGAAAGGATAAGATAAGCCTAAAATGTATTTTCTGTAAGGGATGGAAAAATGCTTGCCCCTAAAGACCTTATGGACTGTAAAAACTGCTGCTGAGCACTACAACATAAGCACCAAACCCAGAAGCATGGAATGAGGCTCTGCAAGCAAAGGGTAGTTTTAGTCTCTAGCTGAACTTGAAAGCAGTCATGAAGTAGTTGGGTGGAACCGGGTTTCCTAAAAAAAAAAAAAAAAAAAAAAAAAAAAAAAAGAAAGAAAAAAAAAAAAAGTATTGAAATCAGATGAGACTGAACTATTTTAACTATTTTTTAAGAGAGTTTTTATCTTACAGTACATAGTCCATAAGCAGGTTTTCTATGAACTCGTATCCTGTGACTGATGCAACATGTGAAGCTTTATCTACAGCTGGCACTCCGCTCTGTAAGCTCTTGTGTCTGATCAGGGCTGAGTTCATGCTGAAACCTTTCCTTTAATTGCAAAATTGGAAGATCTTTTCTCTATTCACTCTCTCTACTTGCTGGCTGTTTTCACACACGTACAAAATTTAAAAGAATTAGAGCAATTTAGTTATCTTTGAGACCTCTGTCAAATTCACTTGGAATCAGGCAATGAGTTCAAACATTATTAGGAGGGAATGTATACAGACACTCATGCAGCTGCATCTACATCCATGTAGATACAAAAGATAAATCAAGTCAGCTTTGTTTCCACGTGGTGAAGGGGTACATTTCAGTAAATATTAAAATGTCACTTTGTACAGAAAAGCAAGGGAAAAAAAAAAAACTAACAAAAAAATTCTTTTAAATCATTGATATAACTCCTTAAACCTGTTCCACTTTCCCTTACCCTATTTACAACTTCCTTTTGAAATCATCAATTGCTTTAGCCAGACTAAACATACATTTTCTGTTTGCAAATATTTTTTTCTGTAAGATTGCACTCAGCAGTAGGGAAGAATGATTTCACTCATTGTTATCCTGAGATACACGGACTCTTAATTCATCTGAGGAACTTATGCTGTCGAAGCTAACTGCCAATATTGTCAGGACTGTGCCCTTACTCAAGAAACAAGAAAACCAAGAATTTCAAGCCTCATAAACACCTCTGGAAAATATGTCCATTACCTTCAAAATGGAGATAAAGTCACTAATTGTTTTACAGTTAGAGTAAAGCTGTTATTTACCTTTATGTGTAGTGCTGGTTGCTTTTCTGAATTGACTGTTGCTTTTTGCATTTTCGTTTGTTGATGAACTGTGGCTCAGAGGAAAGAACAGAGGAAAGTGGAGGATGCTTCAGGAATAGTTTAGTCCCCAAGAGGCTTGCAGTCTTGACTGCTGGATAAAGTGAATAGCAGCATAAGAAATAATGGTGTCTATGGCCTCCCCTTACCGTTTTGCTTTACATTGCAGGGTTTGGCACCTGGTTATGCCTGTATTTCTCACATTGCATAAGGGACTATGGCATTTCTCTGTCCTCTTTCTCCATGCTGTGTTTGAGGTGACAAATGAACACTGAACATGGCTAACTCAAAAGGGTAGGAAGGATGCTGAGTGCAGTTGGTAAGCATTGCAGAGCAGGGTGACAAAGAAGCGCATGTGAGAATTTCTACTTTCTAGAGAGCACCTTGCCATGAGTCTCTGCTTGAACAGACATTAGTTAAGTATGGATTTAAATCGAGATTTTTTGAGTGATTAAATTGAATGGTTAATTTTAACTCAGTGGGTAAATTCAGTGGTTAAAGTGGTATTTGTGTGTTTGCACTTAGCTTAAGGTAGGAGGGCTCTATTCTGTCTCCCTTTAAGAGAGTAACAATTCCCCTTGGATTTTCCAGTGCCTGTGGTGAAGAGATCAGCACTTTCTGCGGCACTTACTGAAGCTGCTCTCACTTCAGCAGGAGCTGTGGCTGTTCAAGGTGATGCATTTGGCAGTAAAGTCAGTCAAGCCCTTCTGTGTCACTTTGTTTCTCAGATGGCAAGGTCCCTCTCACAATGGCGAAGTTGCACATAGTTAAGGCCAGGCTCGGAGCTCTGTTTCTAATTGTGCAGAATGGAGATAAAGCTGTGAAAAAGTGAAATTAAACAGCTCTCCTCTTTCAGAACCATTAGGATGATACAGCAGGTCCTGGCCCTTTCCCTAACGAGAGCCAAGATATTTGCACAGCCCTCGGCTCACAGCGAGCTGCTTTAATTAAACGTAGCCCACGCATGAACCCGACTGGTGAATTTGGGTCGCCTGGAGGACGCGCTACCTCACCCAGTTATCTCGGGGGGAAGGGGAGTATGAGAACATTATCTAGCCTGCCGAGCTGCCCGGAGCGGCTCAGCGCCCGCCTGCGGGGGATACCCGGGTTGGGGGCGCAGCTCCCGGGAGGGTCCATGGCTCCCGCGCTGCCAGTGATAGCTCTCCGGGCCCCGCTGCCGACCCCCGAAACCAGTCCGGGACGGAGTTGGCTTAACGCTGCCCCTCTCCGGCAGTAACTGCTTTCGGCTTGAAAGTGCCCAGGTATCAAACGGAACCCGGGGACGGCATTGAAAGAGCAAGTGAAGCGGAAATTTAAAGCCCCTCTGCTAATAATAACAGTATAAATAACCGAAGACGTCTTGTAAACAGTGCGGTCATAACCCTGGAACATTAAACAGCGCGGTGGGATCTGGCGCATCAGCTGCCGGCGGCCGCTGCCGGTGCAGGGGGAGCGCCCCGCAGTCCTGTTTATCTCAGCCTCATCTCCCGCTGGCGCGCTGATCGATAGAGGGGAGATAAGTTTAAGCTAGAAATTCCCAGCACCAAGGACTGGGGCCAGAGGGAGATCCTCCGTCCGACTGCACTTCATCAATACATCACTGCTCCCGTTCCCGCGGAGCGGCGAAAGCAGCTCCCGCAGCGCCCGGGCGCCTGGCTGCGGGGCCGGGACGTGTTCCCGTGGCGAGGACAGGTCCCGGCCCGGCCACCACTCTCATCCCCCAACCCCACCACCCCTCCACCCGGAGATTTGCTCCGAATCTTTAGCTCCGGAGAAACAGTCCTCCCGTGGCTGGAAGCGGAGAGGCGGGTTCCCCTCAGCGCGGCGGGCAGGCGCGGCCGGAGGCCGACGGGGGAGAGGTCCTGTACCTCCGCCGAGCCCGAGAGTCGGGAACGAACAGCACACCGCGCCGTGGTCGGTGGAAAGGAAGGTTTATTCACAGAAATAGAGCAAAACCTGCTTGAAGAAAATATATCTATATATCTTTAGGGTGAATTGCTTCATAGAGATGACTGTCAAAGTCAGTTTTTCTAGGCATCTACATATCTCACAGGTCTCAGACAAAAGATACGCGCGTGGTAGGTTTTGTTTGATCTCTGTCTCTTCTCTAGTAGCGCTTGAACCAGCAAGGCTGTTGTTGCAGGACACTCGACTGTACACAGTTTAATAAAGTTAAATAGCGTCGGGATCTCTCAGGGTGGAGTCTTTGCTAGGACACATTTGGTCTCCTCTGCGCCGAGAGAGCGGCTCTCCTTATCGCTCTGCCCGGGGCCCGGAACGGCGGCGGGGCCGCGGCGTGTCCCTGCCTGTCCCGCCGCCCGCTCTGCGGTCGCGCCGGGACGCTGCTGACCCGGCCGCCGGGGCTCAGGATGCCGTCGGACCGCACAAGCGGTTTGTGTTCACCACTTCTTTCAGGTCACTCTCGGGTTTGCCGGCTACCATAAAAGGCCAAGTCTGTAGCCAGGAAAAGACACGAGTGGGAAAGGGGTTACATAGGGGAAAACGCACATTGCAATGCTGATTTCGCCAGCGGGTCCAGCTCGGAAGCGCCTCAGGGCATGGAGCTGCCACCCACCGCTTGAGCCCTTGTTCGGCAGCGTTCAGCGGGGCTCGGGATGGGGCAGTCGCCGCTGGCTCCGGCCCGGGCCTTTTGCCTTTAGCCGGCGGCTGATACCGCTTCGGTTCCCAGCCGCTGCGTGTTGCTCCCTGGAGTCCCCGGGGCGGCGGGGCCCGTCTGAACCGTAGCAGCTCGGGCACCTACTCGTCCCCCTAGCACAGCCGCCACCACCTTCCTGCCTTGGCCATGACCAACGTGGGGCCTCTGCCCCGCGGAGTCTGCCTCACACCCCACCGCCGCTGCGCTATTCGGGCACAGGGGCCGCCTGGGTCCCTCGGCATCCCCCGGTCACCCTCCCCGGGCTCTGCCGGCTCGGAGAGCAAGGTTTGCTGTGTCTCTGTGAGAGGCAGGAGTTGTATTTGAATTGGGTGTTGGCCTTGTTTTACTTCATTTTTTCCCCCCATGTTTTTGTGCTGAGTAATTTGGTTTTAGCCAAAAAAGTATCTCCCAGGCCCTTCTGAGCTAGCACAGCAGGCAATGTCCTTTCCCCCAGAATTTAGAGCTCAAAAGGCAGTGACAGAAGGCGATGAAATGTACCGATGGATCCTCTGCCATTCCTTTATCCAGCAAGGTCTGAGCATGTGGGCAGTGCAAAGGCTGTATGTTTGAAAGGAGCCCAAGAGGATCTTGCCCACACCCAGGTTATATTAGCTGCGTGCATTTTTAGAGTTGGAAACTGGGTGTTTCTGGTGGCTGGGTATAGAGATCCTGGGCTGCTGGGGAAAACTTCCTGTGGATGGTGGGAACAGCTGATGGGATGCCATGCTGCCTAGGGAGACTTTGTGGAGTGCAACTGGGGCAGACACCCCTCCTTGGGGGTGCACACTGGTATTCATTTCTCTTTTGCCATTTTACACAGATAGAAGAAGTGTCCAGGACCCAGAAAACCTGAGCGGCTGAGCACAGAGCCCCAAGAACTCTGTCTTAAAAAAGCTGGGACTTCAGTGAACTAGTATGGAAGGAAACATTAAGGTAGAGAGAAGGAATAGGAATAAATCCTGATTCCATCCTAAGGCGTACTTTTCTCTACCAAAATTCCTATATCCGTCTGCTTGCAGGTAGAAAGCTGCCATCAACCTGCTGAGGTTTCTTATATGTTTCTGGGACAGTAAAGCCTGTCCCTACCTATCTGTGGCTTTGTGGCCCCTGCCTGTCTTCCGAAAGTGATTGTCAGAAGCAGTATATGGGGCCTGGCAGCAGGGCACAGGGTAAGAGGGCAACTGGAAGCCTGTTCCTTCACAGAGTACCCCTTGCCACCCCACTGGCACCATGCACTCTGTGAGAAGCACAGTGAGGATTTCTTCCCGCGAGTGCCCCATCTTAGCTCCTCACCCGCCTCTCCCCCTGCATACACACACACAGAGTGCCTGGCCTTGGCAGGCTGGGACTTACCAAGTTGACTGGGTGGATGTAGCCATTCTCATACTTGTCATTGGCCAGGATCTGCCGCAGGTGAGCGATGTAGCTGGAGGCCAATCTCAAGGTGTCCAGTTTGGAAAGCTTGGTGTCGGGGGGCACCCAGGGTAGGGTGGTTTTAAGCCTGGAGAAGGCTTTACTAAGGACCCTCATCCTTGCCCTCTCCCTGGCGTTGGCAGCATTTCTCTGGACCTGCTTTCCCTCCTGGCTCACTCCATTTAAAGGGCTCTTCTTGGGGGGAGCTTTTTTCCTCTTGCCCGAGGCCCCTCTCCCCTTCAGAGGGGAGCCATTCTCGCCATTGGATCCCTCCTCGTTGCTCTCGGTGGACGCCCCAAACTCTTTGTTAGTATCCATTTTCAGGCCATCGCACTCCAGCATCTCCACCTCCTGCAGATCTTCCACATCACTGAGGGACCCAGTGGACATGGTCTGGAAGATGCCAAAGGACCAGCGGGAAAGGGGGAGGGGGAAGGAGGAAGGGCAGCTCCTCAATTCTACTTCAAGACGGCAGAGGAGAGAAGGGGTACCAGTATTTTCCTCCTCTTCCCTCCCTCCCCCAGCGCTAAGGCACGATACCAGTCCAGAGAGGATCCCCGCCCTCCCACCCCCCAACTCTGCTTTGCCCGTGTTTGAGGGAGGGAGTGAGTGTGTGTGTGAGAGAGAGAGAGGGAGAGGGAGAAGGAGAGAGAGAGAGAGAGAGAGACGAGGAATTTAGTGAGGACACTAGTAATTTATCTGGGGGATAAGAGAGGCGGATCCAGCCCAGGGGAGGGGCCCTGCCCGCTGAGCACACCACATCCCCAATCACAGACCTTTGCACAGGACAGGGAATGAGATACCCCGGCAAGCCTTTGCTGAGAGCTCGGAACTGGGATTCAAATCTTCACAACTGGAGCAAAGCAACTCCCTCTGTCTCTCCCCCGGCTCTGTCTTTCTAAGCTCCCCCTTCCTCCTCCTCCTCCTCCTCTTCTCCTTCCCCATTTCCCTTTCCAGCACAGGGCTGCTCTCCCCCTTCCTGCCTCCTAGATGACCCAGGCATCTGGTGTCATGATTCTTGATGAAAGCCAAAATGGGTCATGAGCAGAGAGTGCAGCAGATCCACCAGCCGAGCCTTCCAGGGAGCTTTGTAATGCTTGCCATCAAAACGCTGTCCTGTAACCTAATCTGGAGGAGATTTGTGGATGATTATATTTGCAAACACATCCTGTCCAGCTACTAGTGTATTCCAGGAAGGGAGCGCTCTGCTGCCCAGCCAGCCCTGAGGACCTCGCCATCGCAGTCCAGGGGCTGGAGGCAGGAGAAGCTGACTTCTTCCAGCCTTCCCGTGTCACCTCCAACAAGTCACAGTCCTTTCCTCCTCTTTGAGTCCCCTCAGTTGCTGCCCAGTTCACAGGTGTGGTGGGCAGCTGAGATCCCAGCGGTCCGCCGAGCCTCACTGCGCCAAAGAAGAGCACCGCCCTGCTGCGGAGGGTCAACAGGGCTGTGGATGAGGCAGCAAGGGTAGGCACTGAAATGAAGGAAAAGGGAGAAGGCTATTGGGTGGTCGACATCACACAAGAATCCCCCCTTTCTTGGCATGTGGTTGCAGTGCAGATGTTGTTCTGCTGTACTTAAAGAGCATTTTGTCCACTGATTCATGCATACTCAGAAGTCAGGGAATTTTGTCTGAATAAAGAGGCAAGATAAGGCCCCTTCCCTGGGAGCAGTGGGAGTGAGGGCATTGGGTCATACTCTGCAATCACTGAAGCCAAACATTCCGAATCATTTTACCACTGGTGTGAATGAGTAGGTTGCTGTGTGGTTTGAATGACCAGACATACATGCAGTTACAAGATGTAGCTGCAATTACAGACTGTATGCACAAGAGTATTCAGTCTTCATGGAGAAGGCTTTTAAAAGCACTTAACCTTGGCCTAATTCTTCTTCCCCTTCAGGTAATATCTTCTCCTAAACCCACATGTGGAGCACAGAGAGGCTGGTGAAGGATGAACTTGCTCCCATAGATCCCTTACTCCTCACATGCTTCCTGCAATTTCATAGGTCCTCTGGCAGCCTGGGTTTTCAACACAAGAAGCTAAAGAGCTGGCCACAATCTGTGTGCAAGACTTTTATGGACTCAATGACTGATCTGATTGCAGGAGCTACTGCACTTGCTCAGCTGCTTACCTGAGGATTTATATGGCTCTGGCCAAAAATGTACAGACTGAGAAATCACCATGGCATGGCTTCAGAGTTAATCCAAGATCACTGGAGCAAGAGAAGAGTCTCTTATGGGCATCACACTGGGTTTTCTGCATACATGAAACAGAAAAACACACAAACATAAACTCTGGAAGGCCAAAGAGGTACATCTGCCAAGCGCAATGTACTGTCTGCAGATGAATGTTTCAGTAGGAGGCAGAATGTCGTCTTTCATAATGAAGGAAGTCCTTCCTGTCTCTTGATCCATCTTGTTTCCTTGGCTCACATTAGCCAGAAGAAAAAGGGCAGGTCTAAATGTTACACCAGCTCTTCACTGTTTGGCTGGAAGATAACACCTTCCCACTCACAACAAGAGAAGTACATTAAGATATCCTATCTCCAACCCTAGGCTCTTGGGAATTCACTAACTTCTAACATCATGTTATGTTAACTCTGCCCTGTTTGTGTTTTCTCTGTGTGTAAACTAAACACATTGTCAGCATATCAGTCCTAATTAATGAATTAACTTTGATTTTTTTTCCCCTTATAACATCCGTGTTGCAGATCCAAAAATATTACTAATCACCAGTGCAGAGATTTATGAGCGTCCTTATTTTCTAGGACTGATTGTTGTTTGTGCAGGTGGAGATTTAAATGGCCATATCCATTGCAGAGATTTATAGTCCAAGTGATTGATGTTAGAAATGAGCTACAAGAGTCTTACTGGAGCAAGGATGACAGAAAACCAAGTTGAAGCCACTTGTGTCTCTAAGCATGAATGACCGGAGATCAAAATATCCCACACAGACTCACATCCTTTCTATTATTTGTTTTAATCTTTACCTGAGTAATTTCTAAAAATTTTCTCTAAAAACAAATGAACTGGCCTCTTAAAAATGCCTTTAGTATGCTGCTACATGTGCATTCTGAAGATCAGGGTATGCATACATGTGTGTTATGAACCTTTAGCTACACATTTGAAGTTTTACTGACTCCCATGTATTTGCGAGTCCTCAGAGCCAGTAAAACTGATCTGAGACTGACCATGCACTTTTGTGGAGATGCAAGTCACATTCTTGTGTCCATTTTGTGGAGATGATTGTGTGTGTGATGTATACTCACATCTAATATAGTGTATGTTGAGTCCTTTTGCATACAAATTATTACACTCTCATTTTAACAACATGATTGCTACTTTTTCCCATTCCAAGGTGCCAGCATGGGCAGACTTAAAAACTGTGTCCTCTCACCTCCAGGTAACTCCTGGTTCCTTGCTTGTTTGTTGCATGAGTCAGACCTCTCCCTTTTCAACCTTTCTGCTCCCTATGTCTCTCCTGGCAAACTCAGGGCTTGTGCCCCTACTCTGGCAGTCAGTTTTGATCCCTATCCTCTCAATTACCTTGCCCAGTCCTCCTGATTCTTGTTCCAAGTGGCAATTACAGTTGGAGGTAGAGAACAATGGGGCAGAGACCAGCTCAATCCAAGGTAAAGCTGGCATGACTGCAGCCATCACGGTATGGTATGGCCACTTACTTCTCCAGTGAAATGGGACCACAGATCAACCACCAGGTTAATAACTGGCTGGGAAAGACAGATGGAGCTAAAGTCCTTTTGGCCTTTCTAGTAGTTTCACATCTTCATTTGTGTTTTAAAAAGGATGCTGAAATACTGGCATGGAGAATATCAGTACAAATCTGTGGGTTTTCCTTGGAGGTGACTTTCTCCTCTGCTTTGCTTTGGCTACACAGGAAAATGGATTTCTTTTTCACTTCTAATGAAGACCCACTATTCCACAAGATCATTTAGGACATGGCAGGAGTGCTGCCTAGTCTGAAGGGTGTGAGATGTGGGACATGTCACACAAAGGCTTATGCTGGTCTATGGCAGGTTACAGATTTCCCTCTGGGGAAAAAAAAACAACCAAAATTCCCAACGCTTTTTATGCTTCCAACCTTCCCTCCCCTGAGCTGGAATAACACAGTAATTCGAGAATGGCTTTGGAACATGAGGCCAAGTTTTCTGCAAGTGTCTCATGATTTTGTGTGGCATGGTTTGGGCTTTGTTTTTTTTTTTTTGTTTGTTTGGGGGGGGTTTATTTAATGTTCTGTGTCATTTATCAAGGCACCATATTTTTACTTTGCATTGAACAGTCATCCAAGAAAAATTTCAGATCACCCACAGCTGAGAAAAACATAATCAGTAGCTGGTTTTAAAACTCTTCACCCAAATACAATACAGGTGTTTTCCTGCCTTTGGAGAATAACCAAAGAAGTCCCCCCCAGGCAGCCAGCTGATCATGAATCACATTCAGTCAGGTTTGAGAACAATCAGGAAGAGAAGTACAACTGGATTAGTGTTTTCAAGCTGCAGTTAAAAGAAAATCAATCTGCCTGTGCTTTCTCCCACTTACTCTTAGTCTACCCAGAAACTAAGTAAAATGGTGGAGAGATTTCAGAACCCTATACATATATTGAGTGAAATAATACTAATAGTATAGTATTATAATTGAATAATACTACTATTAACTAACACTGCTAATAAAATACTAATACTATTATTAATATAATAAACCCTGTGGCATTTTTGTGGTAGGATTCTGTCTTGTCCATTGACAGACTGAGAGAATTGGGGCTGTTCATTCTGGAGAAGAGACCTTATTGTGGCCTTCCAGCATCTGAAGGGGGCCTACAGGAAAGCTGCTGAAGGAGTTTTTAGGATGTCTGGTAGTGATAGGACTAGGGAGAATGGAGCAAAAATTGAAGTGGGTAGATTCAGATTGGATGTTAGGAAAAAATTCTTCACCGTGAGGGTGGTGAGACACGGGAACAGGTTGCTCAGGGAGGTGGTTGAAGCCCCATTCTAGAGGTCTTTAAGGCCAGGCTGGATGTGGCTCTGAGCAACCCGATGTAGTATGGGGTGTCTCTGGAACTAGATGATCCTTGGGCACCTTTCCATCCCTGACAATTCTATGATTGTAGAGGATGGAATGTGCTGAAAAAAATGTTCAAAGTTGTTCGTAACAATGAGATAGGCTTTTGGAAAGACCAGGACATGGAAACCCTCCTGTGGCTCCTTTACAGTGCTGTGTATCTGTTTCTGGTCACAGTTTTGGTTTGAAAGATAGAAGACATTGCAATATATAACATAAGGCATTATAGAAAGNTCCTTGAGGTCCCTTCCAACCTTACCATTCTATGATTCTATGAAAAAGTAAGATCATTACTAAGACATTGCTAAGACATTGCTAAGACATTACTAAGACAAGACTGTCCCGAAGAACCGGCTCAAGAGGCACATATTTGCATCACTACCCTTCCCCAGGAAATCCAAGTGTTGTACTTTAAAACCTTGAGAAATCAGAGCTTTTTGAGAAACCATTTTCTAGGAAAGTTTATTGTGGACACCTCCCACCCCCTGCCCCAACAATATTTATTTCTCTTCTCATTTAGAAATATCTAAGTTTTGCTGATACCAAGGACGGGAAAATTACAACCTGGCTGATTACAGCTTAGGACATTTAAAAGGAAATAAACTGCAGTTTCAAGAAAATTTATGTAGAAATTTATGCAGTAGCTGTAATTCCATTTCATGTCACTTTTTTAAAACCTTGGGATGTTACAGACCCCAAACCATTGAAACTCTGGGAAATGGAGTTCTAAAAATTTCTTTATTGAAAACACATTTTACGAAACTCAAACTATTGAAATTCTGACTTTATATTTCAGTCTTTTTTTTTTTTTTGGTTTTTTTTCACACTGAAGACAAAATCTGTGACGTGTAAGTAGTGCTCTTGTCTGCTGCAGGGAGTACATGACAGGTAATAACTGGATAATTTCTACCACCCTGACTTATGCCATCTGGTGTTTTTTCCTTTGAGTAGCTTCACAAAAATCAGCAGGAGGAAAACAGGCTGTGTGAACAAGAATGGCAAAGGCTGTGTCTGTAGAAATGAAGTTGTGGTTAAATATCCTGGTGGCTAAAAGTGATACTGACAAGGAGGCCAGTGTCCTAATTGCGAAGGATGCATCAAATACCTCTGTGACTCATTTCCCCCCTCCTATGCCAGATCTCTGGTGAGGGTTTCTGGTGCTGCTGCTTTGTTAAGCAATGTCTTGCAAAGGATTTGTCAGCTGGAAGCTGGGTGTAACAGAAACAAGAATCATGTAAACTGTAGAAGTTACTGAAACAGAAATGAGACAGATAATTCTCAACATGAGTGCTAGGCCCAAAATTTTAATTAGCTTTTCACAAACACATAAGTGAATCTCCTTCTGCTGGTATCCTGCAGGAAGCAAGCCTAAGTGGCTGAGTCATGCTTGGTTTATAATGCACGTTTATTCCCATGAAAAAGGAGACTCAGAGACAGTGAAGGGATGTATCCATTCCCATCTCTGCTGCAGAGACTATTACTATCCACTGCTTCCAGGATGCACCTCTGAAATATTACTACATAGTTAACATTGTAAACTGCAGACTCTTTTATGAAATGGTCAGAAGAGAAATATGCAAAAAAGCCAATATATCTAATGCAAAATTATCACTGAGGATTAAAGTGCAGACATAACTGTTTTATTTTGAATATCTCTTTCTGTGATGTTCCTTTGTTGGCTAATCCTTTGCGTTTTTGTGGCTTTAAGACATGATGAAGCCTGTCGATAAGAAGCAAATTCTCTTTTGCCTTCCAATAATTAGCACATGGGATAAAGTTTTGGAAAATAAAAAAAGATTTTTTGCTTCACAGGGAAATTTGGAAAAGGAGAACAGGGGAGTGGCAGAAAGAATGTCAACTATTGTGGTGAGGTTTTATTGCCTGTCTGGTTTCTGGCATGATGCGCACACATGTAGACACAGGGTTTCTGAAATTCTCATTCATTTAAAGTGCTCACAGCTTCTGAAAGTTGACTTCTCACAGCATCCATCACTGAATGTAGTAGGTCAGCCTGTGTTGTCTGCTCCCATCCAAATGAAGCATCACATGCTGGGACTCAGGCTCTTTGTGGACTATTTTACACTATTACATATGGAGTTGGACACAGTTTGAGCTGTTGAACTCCCTGCACTCCATTTGCCATGGGAGATTTGCATGTTACCAGCTCTGCTAGGTGATCACATTAAAACTTTAAATACAGATGTGCAGTGAGGGAGCTGACTAACTGAGGCAGCTGAGGTTGTTCAGCCTGGAGAAGCTAAGGCTCTGGGGAGACCTAATAGCAACCTTCCAGTACCTGAAGGGGGCCTACAGGAAGGATGGAGAAAGGCTGTTTACAAAGGCCTGTGGTGATAGGATGAGGGGCAATGGCTTCAAACTAGAGAGGAGTAGATTGAGATTGGATGCTAGGAGCAAGTTCTTTACTGTGAAGGTGGTGGAACACTGGAATGGGTTGCCCAGGGAGGTGATTGTGGCCCCATCCCTGGAGATATTCATGGTGAGGCTTGACAGGACTCTGGGCAACCTGATCTGATTGAGGATGTCCCTGCTGACTGCAGAGGGCGTTGGACTGGATGACCTTTAGAGGTCCCTTCTGACCCAAATCATTCTGTGATTCTATGACATCAAAAGGAGTTGCTGCACATAGCTGGAAAAATATTTGTGTGCAAAATACTGACATAATAAAAGAGGAAATTGTCAGTATTCAGGTACCCATATGTACAACTGCACACAGGGATGCACCCAACACAGTAGTTAGCTGCAGATGTCTTGTAGATGAGTCTTAAATAGGAATGCTAGCTGGCAAGGTGGAGGAGAAAGCAGATTACACCTCCTACTCAAGTGACACAGAATGACCTGTGTCGCTGTGTGTTTCTGCTAACTCTGACAGGTCTTACACATACCTCACAAACTGTGACTCTCAGAGCTCCTGGAACATCCCCAAAGTGGGGTCATAGCCCTTTGTAACAGCTGTTTTATGCTGCGTGTTGTAGTCCATAATACTAAGTATAGAAAATGGCGGTGTTTTAGAAAGTGGCATTGCAAAAGCACATGGTGAAAGTCTACATAAGTGATTTGGAGGAAATAGGTAGTGTTCAAAATGAACCAGAGGACAAGCACACCATAAATGTTTTGCTCTCTTTCCCATCCCTGCTCCTCTCTTTTCCTTTGTGTATACAGAGCTGGGATGATGCTCAGACTACCCAGTGTTCGCTTCCTAGCAGCGGTGTGACTAACCCAGAAGAAGGGCTGGTTAGAGGAGGAAAACAGAGAGATGAACCATCAGGACTCAGGCCTTGCATGCTTGTTCAGTTCAGTGAGAGGAGATGGAAAACACCTAAGGGCTGCTCTGAATTAAACAAAAGCAGAAACACCAAGTTTTTAAAATCTGGCAAGATAAGGCCCTTGTTCCAAGAGACCAACCATTAAAGCAGCCTGGGTTTAGGAAGAATGTGGGACTCAGGTGTGTATCTGCTCATCACAGAATCACAGAAACACTCCAGACCTCCAAGATCACCAAGTCCAACCAATAACCCTACTCTACAAAGTTCACCCTTAAACCATACTCTCAAGTACCACATCCAAATAACTTTTAAACACATCCAGAACTGGTGACTTCACCGCCTCCCTGAGCAGTCCATTCCAATGCCTGACCACTCTTGCTCTGAAAAAAGGTTTCCTAATGTCCAGTCTAAACCCACCCAGTGACAGCTTGAGGCCATTCCCTCTTGTTCTATCGCTATTTACCTGTGAGAAGAAACCAGCACCAGCCTCTCCACAACATCCTTATGCTTTAAGATCAAATGGGATGATGTCTGAGAGTGATGTGAAGGGAAGCTATCCAGAACCTCCTCATTTAAAACCAGAAAGAAGGATTTTGTAGCTAGCCGAAGGATTTTTTGGTTTGATGCCTTATTTCAATCTCCACGTCGCTCCAGCTTCTTCTACCCTGCACAACAGACCTCTGTTAACTGAATTTTGCACTAAAATGAGGCAGGTGACATGGGCCATTTGGATTACATAGCACATTTGGCAGAGGTTGCATGCCATGCCATTTACCTTACACAGAGACTCGATGGCAGAAATATCTTGCTACCTTCTCTGCAAGGACTGAACAAAGCTGTCCACATGATCACTGTGACCTACATTGACTGCAGTTTGCACAGAGTGGAAAAGATGATGCACCTGTGTGACACAACCTCAAGTTTTCTCTCAATGCTGTGAGTAAATCCCTCAGAAAGAATTTGTACATATGCAAAACCCTTACTGATCTGCTGCTTAGCCAATCTCTTCAAGCACAGGGGCTTTAAGGGCAGTCATAATGCAAACTTACATAGGGTGCTAATACACACTGTATGTCTGGGGCCAGCTTGGGCTTCCCATAACAAGAACTGTATTCTGTCCTGAGTGTGATTAGTAGGTTGAGAGAGGTTCTCATGCCCCTCTACTCTGCCCCAGCAAGGCCACATGTGGAGGACTGCGTTCAGTTCTTGGACCCCCACTTCAAGAGGGACATAGAAGTGCTTGAGAGATTCCAGCACAGAACCACAAAGATGCTGAAGGGAATGGAACATCTCTCTTATGAGGAGAGACTGAGGGGGCTGGGGCTGTGCTGCTTGGAGAAGAGGAGACTGAGAGGTGACCTCATCAATGTTTATAAATATGTAAAGGGTGAGAGCCAGGAGGATGGAGTCAGGCTCTGCTCAGTGATGCCCAATGACAATACAAAGGGCAATGGGTGGAAGTTGAGGCATAGGAAGTTTCATTTAAACATGAGGAGGAATTTTTTCCCTATGAGGGTGACAGAAGCCTGGAAGAGGTTGCCCAGAGGGGTTGTGGAGTCTCCCTCTCTGGAGATACTCAAGAGCTGCCTGGATGCATTCCTGTGTGATCAGGTCTAGGTGATCCTGCTCTGACAGGGGGGTTGGACTGGATGATCTTTCGAGGTCCCTTCCAGCCCCTGACCTTCTGTGATTCTAGGAAATTCCAGGGAAAGCCTCTGTGAACTCCTCAGTGCAGCATCCATAGCAATACACCAAGTCATCTTTCCTTTTCTCCTCACATCGTGCCCCGGCTCACTGTCGACAGTTTATAGAGCAGAGAGAGACTTACTCTATTTTACTTTTAAAAGAAGACAGTAAAATAGTAACACTCTTACTGAATTGGAGAGAAATACAGAAAAAGTCGCATTTAAAGATGTGCAGGAAAAGATACAGCATGCACGAATCCTTAACACTTAATACAGATACAGGGTACATGAGAATTCCCCCAAACCCTTCCCCCCAACCAGGCTAAACCACCAAGCCCCAGTGCTTGTTTTCTCTTCCCACATTGTCTCCCATTAGGCCCATCTCGAAATTCACTGCGGCTTTGGCCTTGAAGGCTGCAGGCAGGTTACACTGCCATTAGTAACCCAGATAAGAGTCCCTCTGGAGATCATAGAATCATAGAATGGTAAGATTGGAAGGGACCTCAAAGACCATCTAGTTCCAACCCACTGCCATAGGCAGTGACACCCCCCACTAGATCTGAAAGGAAGGGGAAAAAAAAGCAAGATTTGCCTTTTCTGCTCTCTTATAAAGTGATAGCAGGATTATGGGATTGAATAACAATATTACGATTGCCAGGGACGACCAGGTCTGTCCCCTGGGTTGGGACTTTCTCTGTGGTCTTCATAAGGGGATCCAGGACCCCCCAAAACCACCATGCTCACTCTAATCCTTTGCCTCTCCTTGGCAGCTTGTAGCCAGAGTCCTTTTTGGGATGCAAGCTCCGTATTTCTGAGTGTCATAGGAATTAGTTTTACAGAATCACAGAATTAATGAGGTTGGAAGAGACCTCTGAGATCATCCAGTGTTGTGGAAGGGGCAATTAATTACTGCGAGATGATATTTTTAAAATATTAATATATAGTTTATTAATATTAAATATTNGATAGCCAATCAAATGGCAGTTAGCCAAGATTTGGCCATATTGGGTGAAGCCATAGGCTTGCTTTGCCCTTTTTTGGGCAGAACACAGCCTTGCACAAGGCAACCGTCTGCACCTTGTTTACCGCAGTTGCTGGGCAGGCCACAGACTCCAGACTCAGTGGCTCCAGGTTCTTTGTCCTCTTTCCCATGGTTGCTCTCCCCAAAACAGAAGGAGGGAGAGCAGAAAAACATGCCTGGGCAAGCCAGGACGTGTACAAGCCTAATTTGGCCTGTTTAGGCCTACCACGACATCCAGTCCAACCTGTTGCCTAACACCATCTAATCAACTAAACCATGGCACTAAGTGCCACCTCCAGTCTCTTTTCAAACACTTCCAGGGATGGTGACTCCACCACCTCCCAAGGCAGCCCATTCCAATGCCAACCACTCTTACTGGGGAAGAACTTCCTAACATCAAGCCTAAACCTGCCCTGGCACAGCTTGAGACTGTGTTCTCTCCTTCTGTCACTGATTGCTTGGGAGAAGAGACCAAATTTATGGCTAATTGCTCTGTTCTATGTGTAACACAGCCTTGCTTAGACAATTTATGGTGCATGTCAATGGACTGCAAACTGGGCTAAAATTAAAGAGACAAATTCTCCTTTAAGGTGCTGGCCAGAGACCTGGGATATATAGATTGGTTTTTCTGCTCCTTTATAGGCTTTCTAGGTGGCCATAAAAGGGGGATCCTTTCTCTTCCAGTTTCTTAGTGGTAAAAAAGGGATGAAAACGCTTCCCTGCTCTACAGAAACATTATGAGGGGCTTAGGCACTGTGGTAATGGACACCGAGGGTAGCTAAGATAAATAACCTGATAGTTGCAAGAAAATGATTGATGTTAGAATACTACAAATATGTTGAAAGCCTAAAATATCTTTGTGATGTCGCCCCATTTCTTGAAATGCCAATTAACATTTTTCACTCAGATACCTGATGTTTACATTGGCACATTTTTATGCTCACACGTCTTACAAAATGGATATTTGCCTGACTTTGATTTTAGATGAAAGCACTCATCCCTCAACCTCGTAGTAATTCTGAAGGATAGAAAAGTTGCTTTTATAGGAAGAACAACAATGAGTTTTGATCCTGTTAGTGATGAGTGACAAGCCAAAAGTTTAATAAACAGACCATGAGTACCATCACCGGTAACACTATAGCACAAGTAGCAAATCACCATTGACTAAATTACTCCAAAATCCCCAAGCTCTCTGTGAAGAAAAATAAAGTGTTACTTTGGTTTCCTGTAATCCTTCCTCAGTAAAAACATGAGATTCCCTTAGGAGACTTAAAATCCTTTACTAGGCTTCTTTATGCTTTTTTTGGTAACTAATTGTCTCTTCCATGAAGTGTCTAACTTCCTTGAATCATGAGCTAATGCAGATTCTCAGAGTGCAGTGGGGCCGTGGAGAAATCAGCTCTACATCCATCTTCTTTTGGTGTCCTCTTTTTGAGTTCTCCTGCCCCACCACAGGAGTTTCTAAGCCCCTCAGTCCTTACCTGTGCACTAGCCATATGCCAAATAATGTGCTTTGAAGCACCTCTTCATACAGGTGTGGGAAGCAGCCAGACAGGCTCAGCCCCTAAAGCTGAATACTTTGTACCAAAAGCAGCATGAGGCTGGATTTGTTAGAAGGAGGAGTGCAGCTTCAGTTGCCTCTCAGATAGCAGAGCGTAGATGTAGCTGATCAGAGCCAGCCTAGCTATTTCTTCTTGCTGGAGGCACTGCTTTTTCCTATGGCTTTATATCCAAACCACTTTTGTTTCCCATCTTTGTATGTCACCCTTCCCCTCTTTGGTCTGCTTGTTTCACAGCAGATCTGTCATTTGTGCGGTTTGTTCCACATGGGGTTGTTTCTCAGTCATTTGAATAGCTGCTTTAACTCAAGCTGTTAAAAGAACTTTTCAAATAATATTCTCCATTTTCCACAGCTGAATGGTAAAAGCACACGTTCACAGAATCACAGAATCACACAGAAACATTCAGGTTGGAAAAGCCTCACAGGATCACCAAGTCAAACTGACAACCCCACTCTACAAGGTGCACCCTAAATCATATCCTCAGGCACCACATCCAAACGACCTTTAAACACATCCAGGGTTGGTGACTTCACCACCTCCCTAGGCAGCCCATTCCAATGTCTCACCACTCTTCCCATGAAAAAAATTTTCCTAGAATCCAGCCTAAACCTACCCAGTGGCAGCTTGAGGCCATTCCCTCTTGTTCTATGACTAATTACCTCTGAGAAGAAACCAGCACCAACCTCTCGTGTAAAGTTCATAAGTTGCATTTGAGCTGAGTCTGAGCTCCTCAATACTCAAAAACTAATGTGGTTTTTTTTTTTGTTCATTTTATTTTGTCTTTTTAATGAACAGCTAAATTGGTTTACAAGCATAACTGTAAAAGCAGGACTTAAAAAAAAAAAAACAAACCAACAAAGAAAAACCAACCACCAAAAAGAGGTCTTTTGATATTACACTTAAATATAAGTGAATATAAGTGGCATGTGATGGTAGATGTGTTGAATATAGCAACTGTAATAGCAGCCAAGTAATTTCTTTATTGACCTAACTCTGAACTATCTTAATTACAGGAAAGTTATAAAATATGTATCTTGCTACTTGAAAGTCTTTGTTTTCCTGTTAAGAAATGGATGAGGAAAATTAACTAGCTGCAGGGTATACAACCCTATGCAAGGTGTTGAAGAGGGGGGAGGGTGGCTCAGTGATGAATGACCAGTCGTTCAATTGTTTTCTTTCTTGCAGAAATCAGAGACAGAGTACAGTTTATCTTACCCTGACTTTTAGCAAGACAGATTGCCAGGCAAAACCCCCGGGTTGAAGTCATCCAACCACCAAGTAGAGTAAAGAAACTATTGCTGTTACCTTTCCAGGACCCATCCCCACCCCCCAGTGCCTTTTAAAAGTCTGTCGTGTTTCTTTCTGAGGTTGTAACATGAACTTTAGCTACCTTCATGCAATTTTCATGCTAAACACAACCTGAAATGATAAATTCAGCCCTGAATCCTTTGCTGTTAGACAGGCTGAGAACAGCTCATCCCTGTGCATCCCTTGCAGATGACAGTTACTGCTGCAGAATTCCCCCTTGCACTGTTTTTAATCCTCCTGATGCTTTTTTTCTGCTGCCACTGAAATTGGTTTCCTCCAGTTTGAACATTTCAGGGCTGCACTATTTTACTGGCAAGAGCCAAACCTCTCTTTCACCGCATAGGTGTGAGCAGGGAGAGCTGTGCTGCCAAGAGCATGAAATCTCTAAGTAACAGCAACCTAACTCTAAGGCAGGCTGGTGTTCTCTCAGTTTTTCCCTGGACTTCCTTTCAGTTGTATTTTTATCACCCCTGTCCTAGTAATTTAGAACAATGCTCCCAGACTGAATTTATTCCATCTCCATGCGAGAGGCAGCGTAGATCATAAGTGGCCTTAATCATGCCCTCAAGGTGCTTATTTCACCGTGACATCTATAAATGGATCAGTAGCTTAAGTCAGCTCCAAAGAAACTGGGCCAAAGTGCCCATTATTGAACTGTTAGATAAAATTCAGAGGAGTACGAAAGGCAAGGCAGACAGAAAGAGTTAAAAAGAAAAGATGGATGTAGTTGGAGTATCTATTACTTGCAAGTGACCATAATGTGTTTATACAGCTCTCAACCAGGCTAGCGGATAATTAAAGGGAAGAACTGACACTAGACACTACACCACCTTATATGCTACAGCATGGGGAAAGTCACACAAGTGGGATTATAAGTAAACAGCAGCAGATTCCCTCCTCCCTTTTTCCCCATCCCCCCCCGTGTTCAATCTCTTGTATTTAGCAGTTAGAAGGATGCCTGCATTGCTAGGAGGGAGTTAAAGTGTACAGTTAAATTCAGGGTCCAAATTGATACTGTTGTGTTGCAGTCAAGTATTTTATGGATCCTGATCACAGCAGGACAAACGTCTTTCCCAGGCTCCAGTTCAGCAGGACATACCCTCACCAGCCTAAATCTGCCTCCTGAGCTCTTTGTTACTTGCCTGTTCCTACAATTATGGACTATACTTTTGACTCAGACTTCCTTTTTTTTGGTGCAGTCGAACATAGATTTCAGCCAGGGCTGCCCAGCTTCTGGGCACATAGAGAATTCTTGGCAGTGATGTGGTTTCTGTGTGTGTTTGTGACTGGGGGAGTGATTACCTGTTCTCTGGCCATGTGAGGGGTCAGAGGAGACCATCCTCCCTCTGGACTGCACAGACCACTCGGCCAATTTGTCAAGAATCCCATAGGATAAATAGCTGTCTCCAGAGACCTTTATAGTGACAAATCCAAATAAATCAGAGTCACTTTTACTGAGCACTTCAGCAGACAGCTCAGATTTAATGAATCAGCCTTCAGACCCCCAAGGAAGATTTTCTTTCCTGAGCTCAAGGGGAACAAATCAGTGACAAAAAAAATCACTTGTGGGTTAAAACTCTGTCAATCCAACGTGTGAAATTTTGTGGTTGGTGTTTCCAATACCACTAATAGTGTTTTAAAATGTGTTGGGAATGCAGCAAAGAGCTTTCAGGATCAGCTGTATGGTCAGTGTGTCCAGTGCAGAGAAAAGGAGGCTGCTATAGATCAGATGATTTTCCTCATCGGTGACCGAGGATGGATTTTGCATTTCTTTATTAGTGCCCTTCTGTGCACTTTTGGCTGGAACATCTCAACAACATTGAAAAGAAAACAAAAGGAAGGGAAAAAAGGAAAATTATAAAAATCACCTCTAAACCTCACCATTGCCAGAAGTCACCATCCAGACAAAGCATTGCAGGTTAGTCATTGTGGGTCATTCAAACAGTTTTAAGGCTTAACGTCTTGATCCCCTCTAAAAACTTGCATCTCCATTTCCTTCCCCCTTTGGGATCCATCCAGATGCCTACTTAAATACCTGCTGGCGCCAGAGGAAATTCTCTTGTAACAGATACCCTGTGATGCAAAACCAATATTTTGTTTCCAGGGTCATCCCTTTCACATCCCCACAGATCCTCTTGCTTCACCAACCTGCTTTTTGGTCAAGCCAAAACATGAGAAATTGTGAATCTGAGGGGTGGGATTTTGAAGCAGTTTAATAGGCTTGGTGATTGCTAACCCACACATTTCCTCTCCCTTCTCCTCCATTGTGGTAGCCTTGTCTAAAAATTTATTTTGGGTTAGCAGGCTGCTGGGCAGGATACCTCTGTCACAGTTCAGCAAAGGGAGAGGAAGAGTAATTTAACCTGACACAAAACATTTGTGATGATCAGACTGGTGGCACCTTTACAGATAGGCTAATACTTAATTCAAAGGTCTGGTAAAGCTAAGAGACATCTTTCAGTAGTAGAGTGTAAGCAAGTGCATCAGGATCTGCACTCAGGTAAAATGGTTGATTAAAAAGCAGTTTTCTGTGTCATTCATGTGCAAACAAAAAGGCAAAACCATGTCATTCGTGCAGGTTCCTCAACTTTTGTTTAGAGAATTGCGATAGAAATAAGAAGTGAAACAGAGTTTGGAATTTGGTCGGGAACTTCTTGGTTTGACACTTCATCCTGTTCTACTTTTGGATCTTTCTTGTGCTCTGTGGCCCTTCATACACTTTATGTGATAAACAGCAAATGATCTTTGTTAACTGGCATATGGGACACGTGAGAAGGAATTCTTCAGAAATGGTGAAAAGAAACACTTTTTTAGAGTGACATTTTAGGTGCTCATTTCACCATTTATACTTAAAATACGTAACATGGACAGTACCTCCAGGATGATAACTGAAGAAAACAGTTAAGATTGTTTACCTGTAAAAAAAAAACTCAGATAATCCAGCCTTTTATGTAAGTTTAATGAAGCTAAGTACAAGGATAAAATAATCAAGGACTCTCTTTGGATTCCTATAATTGGCTTGCAACTGAATTTCATTTAAGAAACTTTATCCTTTTACATTTTCCTCATGGGCAGAAACAAACAAAATAGCTGAGTTTGTTTCTCCTTCCAATCTCTTAAATAAAAAAATAATATACTGAGAATGTCAGGAAATAAATACTCTTTTGTCCATGACTGAAAGAAAAGAACTCATAAAATAATTTTTTTACAAAATGGATACATGTAAGGTTTTAAGACTTTGCTATAGAGAGGGCAATTTATTGCACCAGAAATTAGTCATCCAAAAGCCTGCAGAATATGCTGGAATGCTTGCTCACATCTTTTAAAAAGCCTTCCATTCCAAGATAATATATTGCATAAAGTGCAGGAGAACAAGAGTAAAAATGTGTTTTTTTAATGATTAAGGACTGATCTTGTTCCAATTGAGTCAATGGCAAAACTCCACGGAATTGAGCTGAATATATGGGTATAGATAAGACGTTGTTTACTGTGCTCTCGCTTTTTCTGAGAGCAAAATGTAAATGAAATATACCCCTCGCACAAATTAGATTATCCCAAGTCATCTGCTGACTCCTGCTTAAAAGAGAACACAGGGATCTCTCCATGTTCTCCAGGAGCTGCAAGCCCTCATATCCCCGCAGCCTTAAGGACACTCTGGCCAATGTATGAATTGGCTGTTGCATTGAAGGAATGAACGCAGTCATGGAACAAAGGTTCACGAGATTTAGCTCGTGTGTGTAAAGGAATGTAACATCAGTAAGCTCTCCCAGCCTTTCTTCTGTTGCAGTTGCATTTCTTTTAGAAGCAGCACATGTCTTTGTGCAGAGTCATGCTGCTTTTGGCACAATCCCGAGCAGGGAGAGAGCAAGGTTTCTCCTCGGCATACCACATCTGAACTGGCAAATGAGCAGAGGGAGCATGACCTGCTTCATTTATGCCAGAGCTCACCNTCCAGGCTGAAAAGCCCCAACTCTCTCAGTCTGTCCTCATAGCAGAGCTGGTGCAGCCCTCTGAGCATCTTCGTGTCCCTCCTCTGGACCCGCTCCAACAGTTCCATGTCCTTCCTGTGCTGGGGGCTCCAGAACTGCACACAGTAGAAGTAGAAGTAACAGTGTTATGTCAGGTTCTGTGACCATCAGACAGGTAATTAATGTGACAGAGATGGTTGGAGATTGTGCCAGTAGCGGAAATTATTCCTTCTGGGGAAGGAATAATTCTGCAAGTCCTCTATTTCCTCCAAGCAGTTCTTCGGGAGGTAAAACTTCCAATTTGCGTGTCTTGGGAGTTAAGACTCTGCGAGTCCCTCATAACATGCTGAAGAATTTGTCAAGAGAGGCCTCTCATTTTTGTTAACAAAACCTTTGGAAGACAAACAAATAATCTGATAAGTTCTACTTAATTGCTTCAGTGGCACAGAACATTCGTCAGCTTGTGCAACGCCTTAGTGGTAGAGGCAGACCTGCATGAAAAAACATAATTACCTCTAAAACAGGAGGTGGGGAAGAGTGCTCTGACTGCTGCAGGGCAATGTTATTAGGAAGTGTGAAGGAGTAGAAGGGAGTTGTTTGAGATAAACTGACCAAATGATTCCCATGTTCTCGGCTGTGTGATTCATCAGCCCATCAGGTAAAAAGTGCAAGGCAAAGTGAATTAAGACAGTTGCCTCCTTCCTTCTCTGGCCCATCCTGGTGGGTTGCAGAGCATAAAAGTGTTGGTTTTGACATTATTAGGTTATCCTGGAAATGAATCACTTTTGAAAAGGTGAATAATTGGACAGAGCTTAGTGCTGACAAGCAAAAGATTGGAGGCGGAGAGAACGGTGGTGAGGGGGAGAGGGAAGGGGGGATGGTGGTGTTGGAGATGCAAACCCATTCCAGGAGGCCACCAGTATGTGAGGAGCTGTAAGTCTCATTCTACTTTCCACTTTGGCAAACGAGTGCAGTTTTGGATCTGATAAGGATCAAACTTCATTTATGGTTTCTGAAACTATTTGTGATCCAGCAGAGAAATGAGACGTACCTTTTTCATGTAATCTAAACTGTGCAAGGTATACCCCTGCCCAATAAAATTAGAAGGTAGTAAATTTTGTCCCTATAAAGGGAAATCTCCACTTTTCCCAACATTTAGCTACTCTGTGGGGTTCACTGCCGTAAGTGGTCATCAAGATAATATATTGTGGCTGGACCCTTAAAATGAGAGAGATAATTTTCTGATCATCAGCAACATCTGTAACTCTGCAAACAAAGATCATGATAACAGTAATCCAGCCTCATATTTTACAGGATAGAATAAATCCCCTTTGGGTGACAGGAGAGGCTGTATAATTGACTAGTTGTCTGATAAGCAATAGGTGTCTTCTCCTGACACCTAAGAAACAAGGCACCATGAAGCACATCTTACCAGACTATTCACTTGTGTCTACTCCCACCAAAGACCACGGCAGTATTTCAAGTGCTTAATGTGAACTCAAACTTCATGTAGACATGTCTGATGGTTTGGTTCTCATAGTGGGTTGTAATTTGTCATTTTTTACAATGAAAACGTAACAAGGTCAATCTACCATTCCTGGAAAGTTTTCTGAATGTGAATGATGTGGTTCTGGCACTCTGTTGGGATTTAAGGAATAGAGGTTCATGTCCTAATGCCCAGACATTTGCAACCTGATCATAAGTAAACCATGCATAGCTGCATTAAGCAAAGTAAGTGTAAAAATAGGTTTCCTTTTATCCAGTGTCTTTCTGTCCCATCCATTCCATCTTAGCTTGCCTAGATGGGGACTCTTACAGTAATTTTATACTATATCTAATAATGGAATCATAGAATGATCTGGATTGGAAGGGAGCTCCAAAGGTCATCTAGTCCAATCCCCTCTGCAGTCAGCAGGGACATCCTCAACTAGATCAGGCTGCCCAGAGCCCTGTTGAGCCTCACTTTGAATATCTCCAGGGCCCCCACCACCTCCCTGGGCAGCCTGTACAAATACAAAGACACAGCTTGCATCCTGAATTTCTTTGGAGTTTATTCACACAAAACTCCATTGCAATTAATTGATTTGATTTTTATCTTTGCAAGACTTTCAAAGGTATGATCATACAGTTTTGGGCACCAATCTGTTAAGCTTCTTCATTGCTGGAGGAATCCAGTGTGTTTGGGGATTGAAATTGTGGGAAAAGATCCTGAAAATGTAGTTCCAAGTACAGTAAAATTCTCTCTCCTTTTTCCTATCTTCTAGCAGGTGCTTAAGGGACACTCAGAAATCTGTCTTCCAGGAGCTACCCCTTCTAAACTCCTTCATAAGTCTCATGGTTCCTTACTGTGCATGCTGGTGCTGTGGAGATGGAGACAGAAGGGGCAAAACAATTGATGCCATCAGGGAGCTGGATTAAACAGTTGCATCATTTTCTGGCCTTTTTAACATCTGTGAGCAAGTCCTTCTCATTCCTGACTGGAAATTTGCTGCAGGAAAACACCAACAAAAGAAATAGGCCATAAGCCATGAGCTTTTAAGGCTCCATAAAAGTCCAAAATGAGCCCTCCTAGAATGNAATTAGCCTCGAACCAGCACATGACCCTTATGAAACAGTCCATTTTGCTACCCTGGGCATGGTTATTCCACATGTCAAACCCTGTAGTGGTGGCTCCACTCAAAGAGTCCTCACCACTCTCTTTGTCTTTGCTGCTCCTTCCCATCCTGCACCCTGTGGTGGTGGAGTCCCTGGTCTGTTCTGCTGTGAGGAGTCAACTGTTTGGGTGGCTGTGCTCCCAACAAGATTTATCCTAGTCCCTGCTTTCAAAACAAGAGAAAATTGTCTCTTTCATGGCTTTTTATCAAAAAATCAGACCATTCCCTAGGTCTGTTTTGGTGTTCATCCATCGAATTGGCACGACTGAGGGGAAGTAAACCTTATCAAGCAAGGAAGGAATCCCTTAACACTTCTCTGTTTTTAAAGAACTTGTGCCCTGGAAAAACACCCTCCTGTTAGATAAGAGTCTACCCAGGAAAGCCACTATCCATGAAAAGGGGAGGGACCTCTTTCAGACCACACTGCTCTTCTAATAAAGCTATTCAAATTCATTATCACTGCCTGATACAACCAGTCCTATATAGTTATCAGGATTTGGGGCTGTTTTCTTTTTCTGCCACTGACAAATAGTCCAAAATACACTAGATCACTGATAAGACAGACCCCTGGGAAGTTGTTCTGCCATGCTTGATGCATGGGCAGGGCTCTTTGTTCATCACTTGAATGATTTTTGTCTTGCAGCATCTGTTTATTTTCCCTCTTCTTTCATTGCCCAAGTTTGAAAGCAGCCTGAAATAGAATAGGATTTATGCTATGATCTGCAAACTCTGAACTTTTTATTTAGGAGGCTCAAGCCTATAAGGATGAGAGAGAGGTCTTTGGTATCCTCTTGTCTGACCTTTGCTATGACCCAGGCCATTAGCTTTCTCTGACTTAATTCTTGTTTGGTCTATCTAGTGGAAAAACATCCAGTCCTGATTTAAGAATTATGAGAGATGGAGAGAATTCACCACAACTCTCCATGAACCGTTCTTATGGTCAGTTACCCTGTCTGTTAGAAAATTTCCATTGTACTTCAGTTCAGATTTGCTGAGCTTCAGTTTCCAACCATTGGCTCTTGTCCTTGCTGCACCTTTGTAACCCTTGTTTTCCATCAAGAGTCAGCTCAGAAAATGGGGTGATAATTAGACACATATATATCACTTAGAGATATTTTCAGTCAGGTTGCCCCCTGAGCAGAAATGGGATCTCAAGGGTCACATAAAAGCTTTCTAAGAAGTAAATTCTGATTTGTTATCATTCCAAATACAAATATATTTGCTCTCATTTGAATTACAGGCATAAGACTTTCCAATACCTGTGGAACTTCCACTGGATGCTTTTAAGAATCCCTGGGTAAATTTTCAAATGAGAAACGGCCTGTCAGCCAGAATTGCAGAGGGCCCACATTTGCCGCTGTTATCAACTGCATTAAACCAAAATATTTTATTTGGAAAGAGAATCCAGCTAGTATGAGAAGCCAAAGTGAATTCAGATAACATGCATTTGCTGTTGCAAACTTATGAATTGCAGTTGATAAATGGACTTGAGAACTGTTTCTGAAAGGTGATTTCATGATAGTAAAAGATCTTTCTTTGATGTGATAACCTCTTTCCTGAGAATGCTCAGCCAAACACTGCAGACCCAGGGAAGCATGAAGAGATGGCAGAGCTGAATTGGGATGATAAAGCACAGCCAAGTACCCATGATTTGCCTTTTTAATTACTCTCTCTAACAGTATTATATAACTTTACCTCTTCTGGGGGAACATCTACCGACACTGAACCACATTTAATTTTCTGATCTGATTACCTGTGTTTTTGTTGTTTAATTATTGTTATGTTCCTTGGCATCTGCTCTTTAGCCATGAATTTGGCTACTGGAAACCTCTTNTGCTCACTTGCTCCCTGGGATAGGACAAGGAGCAATGGATGGAAGCTGCAGCACAGGAGGTTCCACCTCAACACAAGGGGGAACTTCTTTACTGGAAGGGTCACGGAACACTGGAACAGGCTCCCCAGAGAGGTTGTGGAGTCTCCTTCTCTGGAGACTTTCAAGCCCCATTTGGATGTGTTCCTCTGTGACCTGAGCTAGATTGTCTGGTCCTGCTCTGGCAGGGCAGGTAGGACTCGATGATCTCTTTGGGTCCCTTCCAAGCCCTGACATCCTGTGATCCTGTGATCTTGTACACCAGTGACTCTTCTCCTGAGCCTCATCCACTTTTATCATAAATATACTGCCCTTTCTTTCCTGTCATCTGGCATGTATGATTTTTCTAGCCCTCCACTGGATAATATCCTATGTGGAAAGGTTTCCTTCCTTCTGGCCTCAAATGAGGTGAAGACAAGAACAGAGTGTTTTGAGCCAGAAGTGTGTCATTCTTGTAATAGAAATGGAACTGGCAAAGAGGAGACTCTCTTGAGTATTTCTTGAGACTTAATTCTTAAGAGATGGGAAGATCTTGACAAATCTGAAAAGAGAGGGAATCAAAGAGCAAAGACCAGGAGAAAGAGCAAAGAGTGCATGGTTAATTCATAGAATCATAGAATGGTAAGGTTGGAAGGGACCTCAAGGATCATCTAGTTCCAACCCCCTGCCATAGGCAGGGACACCTCCCACTAGTACAGGTCACTCAAGGCCTCGTCCAACCTGGCCTTGAACACCTCCAGGGAGGGAGCAGCCACAACCTCCCTGGGCAACCTGTGCCAGTGTTTCACCACCCTCACTGGAAAGAACTTCCTCCAGACATCCAGTCTAAATCTTCCCTCTGCCACTTTAAACCCATTGCCCCTTGTCCTGTCATTACAAGACCTTGTAAATAGTCCCTCCCCAGCCTTCCTGTAGGCCCCCTTCAGATACTGGAAGGCTACTATAAGGTCTCCTGGAAGCCTTCTCTTCTCTAGGCTCAAGAGCCCCAACTCTTTCAGTCTGTTTTCATAGGAGAGCTGCTCCAGCCCTCAATTCCTAAAATGGTTCTGCTATAGGCATTTGGTACATCTTCCACTGGGAGAGGCTGGTCTGGGAGTTGAAGACAGGTTTTCAAAGAACTTTGTGGTAAAGAAGGAAAAGTGGGAATATTTAAATGATGAAACATAACTCCACAACCTTTTATAGAAAGTACCTCTTCTCCTGGTCTATTTTTCCTAATTCAAAAACCACAGCATTGTGAGGGACAAAGTGGGGACAAAAGAGCTGTCAGGTATCAGTTGCCTTGCCTTGGTTGCTGCACCTATGGGGACCTAACCTGCAGGGTAAATAGGATGTTTGGTGGCAGATGCAGGAGCAGGAATTCAGACCTCTTCACTCCCATGTTTAGCTGTCTCCAGGCAGGAGGAGCTGCTTTTCACATTGCCCTCCTATGGTGCTTTGTCCTGCTAGCTCTCGAGGCCAGCACAAATTAAGAGTTGGATCAATAAAATTTTCTGCAGTACATTATGCCACAAGACAGTGAAGAATTGGCAAGGCATGACAAAATGCTCTGTGCCATGTGTCCTATCTCAAGCAGAGCAAGAAGAGCATCTGTCCAGGGAATGAGCTGTGCTGGGTCGATGCCAACTGGGAGTTTTCCTTTCCGGAAAGTGAATTCTTGTTACCTATTTAAGACCAGCCCAGATTGGGGGCAGGAAGGGGAGAACCTGGCCTGATGGATCATGTTGACACTTCCATGCAGATAACCTCAGCATACTGGAGCCAATCTACCAGCATAACTGAACAGACAGACTGTCAAAAAGGGCTAAATCCACATCCAAGTAAAGACAGCAGTGAAAAACCTATTGTCACTTCCGAGACTCAAATGTAGTCGGTCTTTTCTTAGCAGTTCTTTCAGTGGCATTTGACAGGAGCTTGGTGCTGGAGAGTGAGAATATTTAAATAAGAAGCACATTTAAATTTAGCTAATGTGATGAAACCCTCTAGAAGTTCCAATTAATGATGCTAGGTCATTCACTGAGAAATGCTGTACTGCTTTCCATGTGACAGGGAGTCTGTTTTCATTTACTTTTTGAGGTTACATCGGGATGGTTTGGGCTTGGTTTTGTCAGTCGTGTTGATGCAGTAGGAATTAATACTACATGGGAACAAGCAATAATTATCACTCTGCTCTGCAGTTAGAATTTCCAGTGGTTTATTTTTTGTTTATTTAATATTTTGTCTGCAATACTTCGTAGACATTGGCTCCAAATATTTCATTTGGATCCAGCTTTATAGCTGTCCTGCAACGTAGCTGGTCATCTGGCTGAAAACAGAAGACAGCCAATTAAATTCACAGGAAAACATTAATCTGAGCTGAAGAATTCACAGCACATGTGTGCAATCATTTCTCCTTTTACGTATGCTTTCTGTTCTTCCCCTGCTCCTGCTCCCCCAGCTTCCACCCCCTGCTTCTTGCTTCACCGGTCAGAGGAGAATGTGCCAACTCTAACAGCACTGTCCAAGGGAAAGGAAAATTAACACCAGCTTTGCTTTTGTGCGTTCAGGATCTGGTCCAAGAAGGCCACTAGTGTGAATGTGAGTTTTCCTCCTGCTTTTACCAGGCCCAGGATCTGACCCAAGCATTGCATGGCTAACATGGGTGAGAGTAAAAAGGAGGCAGGAGCCAGCCAGGGCAGGAACTGGAAAGGAGAAGAGGGGAAGCAGATGCCTGGGACCATGAGGACATGGTCTGTTTTGGGCTGGGAGCTGAGGCTGGTCTCCTTACTCTTCTGCTGTCAGTAAACATCTGTGAACAACCACTGATGATGTGTGTTTCTTGTCTCTTTCTCCTTTCTGTTTCATTCATTCCACTACAAACTTCAGCTGGGGAGAGGTATGCCATGGCTGCTAGGAGGTCACACTCTTCCAGGGAAGCTGAAGCCACCCTACTTCCACCTTCTGGCATCTCAGGATGAAAAGAGAGGTCATGTTTTTCCAAGGAGGTGATTGCATCAAAACCCAAACAAATTTATGTCAAAACAGCATCCAAGTGACAAAATGAAGCATTTGCTATCTGGGAAATAATGGAAAGGATGGCATTTGCACTCTCACATTGAATGATGACCTGTGCCCAGGTGGCAAAGAAAGCCAATGGCATCCTGACTTGTATTAGAAATGCTGTGTCCAGCAGGAGTAGGGAAGTGATTGTCCTCTTGTACTTGGCTCTGGTGAAGCCACACCTTGACTACTATCTTCAATTCTGGGCACCTCAATACAAGTGGGATATGGAAGTGCTGGAGTGAGTGCAGAGGAGGGCAATGAAGCTGTGAAGGGCCTGGAGAATAAATCTTATTCTTATGAGCACTTATGAGCAGTAACTGAAGGAGCTGGGGCTCCTAGTTTGAAAAAGAGGAGGCTGAGGGGAGACCTCATGGCTGTCTACAGATACCTGAAAGTGAGGCTGGTGCTGGTCTCTTCTCAGAGGTAATTAGTGGTAGAGCAAGAGGGAAAGGCTTCAAACTATGACTGGGTAGGTTTAGACTAGATATTAGGAAAAAGATTTTCACAGCAAGAGTGATCAGACATTGGAATGAGCTGCCCAGGGAGGTGGTTGAGTCATCAACTCTGGATGTGTTTAGAAGTCATTTGGATGTGGTGCTTGGGTATATGGTTTAAGGTGGACCTCGTAGAGTAGGAATATTGGTTGGACTTTGTGATCCTGAAGGGCTTTCCCAATCTGAATGTTTCTGTGATTCTGTGATAGTTGTGCAGTGCAGTAGAGGGTAGTCTCTGGGACTGCTGCCTTAGGTGTAGCAGAAGGTGGTAAATGCATGGTAAATAAGGTGGAAGAAGATTAGGGTTAAAGTGCCTACTTAATGACAAAAAGGATTACACTCAATGCCTGTGCCACAATCCCCTAGAGAATGCTGGGTCCTAGGTTTCCAAAATCATAGATCTAGCACTTAAATAGGTAATTGTGTATTCCCCCTGCCCCCGTGCCACACATGGTTCCTAGGCCAGGCTTTTGTAAGTACATAGGTGTCAGCAAAAGTCTTAGCATGCTTTGAGCTTAAGAGGCATTACAAAAATGCTCCTCACATTGGCAAATCAGATTCTGTCACTCTCTAGGCATTCGGTTTTTCATCTTTAGCTGTGAATAAGTCACATTGCCAATTTAGGGGTGACAGGTTTCACAGTAAGAGATTTCAGTGCCTCTTAAGAGTTAGAAGTGATGTATACATGCATGGAAAGTTCTCTGGATGTAATAAAGTGCACAGGTTTATATGTAAGTGTGCATATATATATCTATGTATGTATATGCCATATATATATGTATATGGCAAATATTGGATGTATATGAACACTGGATATTCATGAACACTGGATAAGACATAAGAGAAAAGCCATCCTGTCCCATACTTATGAGTCCATGTGAAATAAAGGGACTCTGCCATAATAATTCCATCACTACGTTTGCCGATTAGCATCCTTATTGAGGGACATGAAGCAATAAGATTTCATGGGGAAATACAGTATCTTCTCACATAGTAGTTGCTTTTCACAGTATCTTCTTCACAACATCTTCTTCAAACAGTGTGCCCAGGTGGCATGGATGGCATCTTGGCTTGTATGAGGAATATTGTGGCCAGCAGGACAAGGGATGTAATTCTGCCCCTGTACTCGGCACTAGTGTGGCCTCACCTCAAGCAGAGAGCGTAGCTCTGGGCAGCTCACTGCAGGAAAGATATTGAGGTTCTGGAGCAGGTCCAGAGGAGAGCAACGAGACTGGTGAGGGGGCTGGAGGGAAAGTCTGGTGAGGAAAGGCTGAGGGAGCTGGGGGTGTTTAGCCTGGAGCAGAGGAGACTCAGGGGGCACCGTATCACACTCTACAACTACCTGAAGGGAAGTTATAGTGAGGTGGAGGTCAGGCTCTTCTCCCAGGCAGCTTGTGACAAGATGAGAGGGCATGGCCTGAAGCTGTGGTAGGGGAGGTTTAAGTTGGATATTAGGAAGCAATTCCTCACAGAAAGGGTAATTAGGCACTGGAATGGACTGCCCAGGGAGGTGGTGGAGTCACTGCCCCTGGATGTGTTTAAGGAAAGATTGGATGTGGCACTTAGTGGCATGGTCTGGTCAATGTGGTGATGTTAAGTCACAGGCTGGGCTTGATGATCTCAGAAGTCTATTTCAGCCTCAATAATTCTGTGATTCTGTGATACACACACACACACACACACACACACTACTACTTTGTTCTTTTAATGACAGTTTTGCCCTTTCTAAATTTTCATGAACTTTACAATTAGAAGTTTTCATTCCTAGCATTCCTATCCACTTCCCAACATACATTGGACATTAGAAAACATTTTTTTTCTGTGAGATATATATATATAAACATACACTACTACTTTGTTCTTGTAATGGTGGCTTTGAGGTGTTCAAGGAAAGATTGAATGTGGCACTGGAGGTGTTTAAGCAAAGATTGGATGTGGCATTTAGTGGCATGGTCTGCTCAATGTGGTGATATTAGGTNAATGATGGCTTTGAGGTGTTCAAGGAAAGATTGAATGTGGCACTGGAGATGTTTAAGCAAAGATTGGATGTGGCAGTTAGTGGCACGGTCTGCTCAATGTGGTGATGTTAGGTCACAGGCTGGGCTTGATGATCTGAGAGGTCTATTCCAGCCTCAACAATTTTATGATCCTGTGATTGTCAACACCAGAGGGAGCCCATCTGAGCTATCATCCACTTACTGGCAATGGGAGTGTGCTTTATACTAATCCCGTCCTCCAGACATTTCTTCTCCCCCCTGTCTCTTGTATTTGTGTGTTTGTGCACAAACAGACATGCGTACCGAGGTGGTATCAATCACCACAGATCCACACCACTCATGTGCCTCCGTCTGTGTGCAGCCCCAGTTGGGTGATGTGGTGTGCTTTAGGCTTTTTGTTTTGATTTGGTTATTTAATTCATAATTCAGTTGAGATCTGAGATATAAATGCTAAGTAGTTTTTTGGCTTGATGTCATGCAAAGTTTTAACACAATGCTTTTGCTTATGGCCTCTGGCCAATGTGTATGCCTTGCACGTCATTTGTGGATGCTCTCAGGAAAGAATGTGCAGAATTGCGTTTATTTTTTGGCATTATGAGTTGTATGAAAGCTACTTTAATGCTTATTCTGGGCCAGCTTTTCAAAAAAAAAAAAAAAAAAAAAAAAAAAAAAAANAAAAAAAAAAAAAAAAAAAGCAATACTGCTTGAATTTTATAAACAAGACTTTAAACAGAGCTGGTTTATGTTATTGTTACATTTTACAGCACAGGGGCAACATACTGGCCATCAGAAGTCAAACTCATCTTTTACTTCCAAACAGATGTCTGGGTTACAGGTATGTTGAAGGCTTCTCCTACAGTTGAGCCCAATTGTTTCTGACAGCAATCACACTGCAAGTTACGAACGGTTCTATGAACAGTCTGCAGCTCAGGGAGTTAGAAGTTTCAGTGTTGATTTCAAAGGAAGCAGGAGGAAATATGAATATGGAGGACTGTGCATTCAAAAATCTATGTAGAATCATAGAATCACTAAGGCTGGAAAGGGCCTTTAAGATCATTGAGTCCAACTATAACTCAACTACCATGATCTCTAAGCCATGTCCTGAAGCACCACATCTACATACTTAGAATCATAGAATCAGTCAGGGTTGGAAGGGACCACAAGGATCATCTAACTCCAACTCCCCTGCCCATGGTAGGGACACCTCACACTAGATCAGGGTGTCTAGAGCCTCATCCTACCTGGCCTTAAGCACCTTCAGGGATGGGGCTTCCACCACATCCCTGGGCAACCCATTTCAGAGTCTCACCACTCTCATGGTGAAGAACAACTTCCTAACGCCCAGTCTGGATCTACCCATTTCTGGCTTTGTTCCATTCCCCCCAATCCTATCACTAGTTGCCATCCTAAAAAGTCCCTCCCCAGCTTTCTTGTAGGCCCCTTTCAGATACTGAAAGGCACCAATAAGGTCACCTCAGAGCCTTCTCCTCTCCAGACTGAACAGCCCCAACTCCCTCCCAGCTTCTTGAACACCTCCAGGGATGGTGACTCCACTGCCTCCCTGGGGAGCCTCTTCCAATGCCTCACCACTCTCTCAGTAAAGAAGTTTTTCCTGATGTCCAATCTAAACCTCCCCTGGCACAACTTAAATCTATTTCCTCGTCCTGAGTATGCGTTCTGCAGGCTCTCTGGAGCGTTCCTGTGTGGTCTGGCGTAGGTGATCCTGCTCTGGCAGGGGGTTGGACTGGATGATCTTTTGAGGTCCCTTCTAGCCCCTGACATTCTGTGGTTCTGTGAAATGCCTGTCAGTATAAGCTTCACATGAAAATTTGTTTTAGCAACTGCTTTTTCTGCATACAGATTGAATATCCCAGCAGTTCAGAAGGGAGATGGCTGGAAGGATAAATGTCTTGGCTGCCTGGAGTGTAAGACAAAGTTGATCCATGTTCAGTGCCTGAAAACTAGTGTTTAGGAAAGGAGATGTGAGCCTCAGTCTGGACAAATCTCCTTCATTTCAGAAATTTTTCCCAGACTGCATGGCAGCTGCTGGCTTGTTCCTGCAGTTTTAGTGCCTGCCACAATTGGTGGCACCATGAGTGCATTTGTCACTGAGAAACAACAGGGCAGATGCTAAATACAGAGGGAATTTCAGGGTAAAAGGGGCAAGTATTCAACAAGTTGGCCCTCACAGCTTTGTCCTGGAAATCTCTTGTCTAGAAAGAGAGGAGAAAAACTAAAATTACCCAGGATCTTTGTGTTAAAGCTGTGTGATGTCCCTCTATTCACAACCCGAAGTGAGCAGCACCTTCTCATCTTCAGGTTTTGGCTTGCTCAAAGGAACATTGCTGTAAAATACGACAGAGAGAGGCTGCTCTAATTTACAGCTGTCTGCAGTCTTCTTAGCAACCAGCAGGCAGAACTTCTAGCTTTTCCATATGTGTTTCTTCCTTCTTCCAATCCAGCCCTTGGCAGAAACTAGGGCTTAAAGGAAAGAAGAGGAATGGCTTGAAGTGATACTATTCAGAGTCAGTTTGTTCTTTCTCAAGAAACTTAGAGAGCCCACAGCAGAAAGGAAGACTAATAAAAGTACCAACTTAGTCTGGTGACATTGATATGATATGATAAATAGCTGCAAAACTACAAAAAATATTGACAGCTGAAAAATACAGTAAATGATGTATGAAGTGAATTGCTCTTTGGACACAGGGAGTGATGAAAAGCACTGGAGCAGTATGGAATATTTCACAGAATCACAGAACCTTAGAGGTTGAAAGGGATCTCCAGAGATGAAAAAGTCTGAAAGCCTCTCAATTCTGGATACAGAAGCAGTGCTAAACCACAACTTTGATATGCCACAAACAGCATAAAAGTCCAGGACGTAAACAGCCTTCAAGACCTTTTGCATGAGAATTCAGGTCATACTAAATCAGTGCAGGCCAGAGAGAGAGGATGTACTAACCATTAGCAAAAGGGAGTTACCAAATGATGAAGTCAGGAATGTGCTGATGTCTTTAAGCTGAATGAGTGGGATAAAGTGTGGGAAGTCACAGCTTCGTAAAGATGAAGCCACTGTTGGGTTAATTAATCGAGGTGGGATGTCTGCACATTGAAGGGAGGAAAGGAGCTTCATGTCTAAGTTTCAAGAAGCAGCCACAAAGGATTGTGAAGCTAGGGGAAGGACAGGAAAATGTTGGGTACTGCTCAAACTGGCATGGAGCCAAAGAAACTTGTCAGATATTTGTGAAAATAGGCTGCAGCTGCTAGGGCCAGGGAGTGCTTCAGTGTGTAAGCAGGACACTGTGCCTGAGTGAGACCCCACACTGACTGTCCCCACAGTTTTTGACAAGGCTCTGTCTGCTGCAGGCTGGGTTTCACACATGGATACTGGTTTTCGTAAAATGAAATGGCACACAATAGGCTTCCCATACCACAGCATCTCCCTCTGGCCTGGCAGTGCTAGCTGAAGGGACCAAGTGAGGTTTTGAGGACAAGCCTTACCTGCCTGTTCCTCTGTGCTCGCAGAGTACATCTCCTCTCCCTGACTTTTGGCTCTACAGCAACATCCAGGTAAGCTGCTTCCCATTAATGGCAAAGCAAATGAATTAAACTCACCGTAAGCTGTGTGTCCTTGTATCAAGAAGGAGCAGAGATGACAGATCTGTTNTCGGTTGCTGTCTGGGCTGCACTCACACTGCAGGCTCATGTTGAGCTTTTCATCACCCCAGACCCCCAGGTCCTTTTCCTCAGGGCTGCTCTGCAGCCATTCCCCACCCAGCCTGGATTTGTGCTTGGGATTGGGGCACTCTGTTCCTTTCAGAAGGGAGTCACCAATAACAATTACCCCCCCCTTTTTCTTTTATATTTATAGTTAACTTAGGATGTAAATATTACTCTGGGAAAGTTCCAATATGTTGTCCTGTCCTCAGGTAAACAAAACTAAAGCACAAGTTTTGTATTGTTTGCTTTCAAACATGTCTGATGGTTTTCAAGAGAAAAAGAAAAGGGAAGGAAGAGTTTTAGATTAATTTTGTGGTTAATTTTGTGGTTAGTCCAAGATATTAAGGTAAAGCAGCATCAAAGCTTATTAAAAACTTTGTTTATCTCTATGTAGCATTCATACATGTAGTGTAAGGCTGGAGACAGGAAATGTTCTCCATGAATAGCCATGCCCATCCTAAAGGTTTCCATCTCTTGGTGCTGCTCATCTTGTGGAGAATGAACAAAGTGCACTGAAAGTAAAGGAAAGGATCATTTCCCCCTGGTTTAAAATACAAAGCAAGCATAAAGTAAATCACAGGGGAATTGCATTTCCCTGTTCTTCATTTGCAGCTATTTATGAACAATTTACAAAAATGCTAATTATAAGTCAGGAACTTTACAGACTGTGGAGATGAGTCCTGGCACTGAAGCCTCAGCTGAGCTGTATCATAATACCTGATGTACACCAGCTGAATGTCCTTAGTTTTGGATGAAACTCAGATGTTTCACCTCAACCCTGTCTCTGGCCCTGAATGCTACTTTGTAAATTTATAAACTTCTCTAAATCTGACTAATGGCATTTCCACATGCCCATCACTGAACATATTTGTTCTCTCTTTCAAATCTGCTCAAGGTGGAGGAGGGAAAAATCCAGAAGGGCTTCCCAGCTAGTCTGCCACAGGGCAGTCAGGCAAATGTGGCTAGAGCTCCCCTGCTTGGCTTCAGAATGGAAAAATAAAGGACACTCGATGCAGAAGCTTAAGAAAGTGAAAAAATTTCTTTTCTGTCCTTGATTTTCCTCTCTTTCTCTCCCTCTCCCTCTCCCTCTCCCTCTCCCTCTCTTCCCCCCTCTTTCCTCCCCTCTTTCTCCCTTCCTCCCTCCCGTTCCCCCTCCCGTTCCCTCTCTCTTTCCCTCTCTCTTTCCTTCTCTCTTTCTCAATTTCCTTTCCTTTCTTCACTGCCATCTTCTTTTTTTTTTCCCTTTTAAAATTTTTTTTAAGGATCTAGTCTCCTTGAACTGAAGGATTGATGCTTTTATCTCCTATTTTTTTGCTTCTCCACTCCATCATGCAAAGAGTTATTCCAAAATCACTTGGCAGCTGCAAGACAAGCTATTTCCTATCCCTCAAAATAACTTTTGTTTTGAATAGTTCCCAGCTCCTTAAAAGTGCAGCCACATATATGTATGTTTTGCATGGGAAAGAAAACTTACAGTAGAAGTAAATGGAATTAATGACTGTTAAAATCCTGCTATAATCATTAAATTTGGACCCATTCTGTGTGTGCAATCCTAGGCATTAATCAGCGTGTATTTGTGATATAAACTGTGCAAGCACTAAGGAAATGGGGAGTCCTAATCCCAAATTTCTGCCATCTAGACAGAAAGGGTGAGTCTGTTAGACCCCCAAGTTCAAGCAGGGAAGGAAATATTTTTCCTTGCTACAGTATGAAAGGGCCTTTTAAACACTTTTGGCTGGCAGCCATAAAAACAGAAACATCAAGGCCGATCTACACAATACAAAATAAAGTCATAGGGGGTGCAGCTTGCCCAGTTTTGCTTGACAGCCTTGCTTCACTAACTAGCCAAGGACCAGTGCATGTTGTAAAACACTTCTAGTAGCTTTCATCTGCTTGTGGATGGCTTGAGCACAGACTTGCTGGGAAGTTTCTGCTCAGCACTGATCAATAGTAAGCTTGGTAACTTCATTTACACTATAGCTGTACTCATCCTCTGCTACTTTCATGAAAATGGGGAAATTTTTGGTTTTAATCACAGAATGTCAGGGGCTGGAAGGGACCTTGAAAGCTCATCCAGTCCAACCCCCCTGCCAGAGCAGTGTTACCTATATCAGATCACACAGGAATACATCCAGGCAGGTCTTGAATATCTTCAGAGAGGGAGACTCCACAACCCCCCTGGCAGCCTCTTCCAGTGTTCTGTCACCCTCACAAGGAAAAAAATCCTCCTCATGTTTCCATGGAACTTCCTATGCCTCAACTTCCACCCATTGCCCCTTGTCATGTCATTGGGCATCATCTAGAAGAGTCTGGCTCTATCCTCTTGGCACTCACTCCCTAAAAACTCACAAGAGAGACTACAGCAGAAGAAAATATGACAGTAAACTAAACTTTGGAAAAGAAAAGACACCTATATGTGGTGAAAACCAGGCCTTAGCAAATGAGGCTGGCTTTGGTTTTGTCTGTACTTAGCATTTCTGGTGTTTTCCAAAGAACAAAGTTATGGATAATCCTGCCAGCATTTCTGTAGTAGAAAATGTCTCACCTCTTCAGGGCAATAGGTGGAGAGGTTTATTGTTATAGAATAATGGCATGATAAAAACATTCTGAAATTGTACATTTCTCAACCAATTAGCTACTTCTTAACCTAACTCAGCTTGAAGAGCACCTGGGGATTTCCAGCCTCCCCTCTCCTTCAAAACAGAGCTGTGAGAAGCTGCTGTTGCTCTTCACAAAATCACAGAATCACAGAAACATTCAGATTGGAAATGACCCTCAGGATCACCAAGTCCAAACTACAACCCTACTCAACAAGATTCACCTTAAACCACATCCCTAAGCACTACATCCAAATGACCCTTAAACACATCCAGGGTTGGTTACTTGACCACCTTCCTGGGCAGCTCATTCCAGTGTCTGACTTCTTCATCTGAGCTTATTACTGTCTGAGTCCTAACAGCCTCTTCCCATCTGCAAGTGTCAATGAAATAAAAAAATCTCTCCAGTGCTCCAGAAGAGAAGCTTCCATATCTGCACATTAAAAAGAAGAAGAAAAAGAAGCCAACAAAATAACAGGTTTATTACCAATTTCAGGAGATCTTTAGCCTACAGGTTGTTTCTGATTAGATGCTTCCAGTTCACTGACAAAAAGGATGTATTCCTACTATGCAAATGCTAATGACTTAAGGCCAGTTCAAACTGAAAAGCTGTAGAAGGCAGAAAGAACTAAGAAAATAAAAAGCCAGGAAAAGAAGTAAATGATAAGCAACTACTTGACCTGTGATGTATCACTGGACTGCAAAAGTTGAGCCATGTGACCTCTGGAGGTGTATTCCAACCTGAGTTGGATCCTAAAAAAAATTAATTTCCTAATTTTAATTCCTAATTTTAATTTTCCTAAAAATATTTTGATTTCTCCTCCTGCAGGATAGTCTCTAGAATAAAATGCCTGTTTGCTGTCTTCTTTCTCCCAAGGTTTTCAGAAGCCAGAGTTTGTGTTCGCTGGATAAGGGATTGGCTGGATGGTGGCACACAGAGAGTGGTGATCAAGGGCACAATGTCCACCTGGAGACCAGTGCCAAGTGGCGTCCCTCAGGGGTCAGTGCTGGGACCAGTGCTGGTTAACATCTTTCTCAGTGATATGGACAGAGGAATCAGTGCACCCTCAGCAAGTTTGCAGATGAC